>JBBBDQ010001958.1:2292500-2547500 GCA_037127315.1 Ascarosepion bandense
GGGTTCTCCCGAGTTCTTAAAAACAGGAACCACAGATGAGGATTTCCAGCAGGCAGGAAATCAAGAAGCAGAGAGACAGTAGTTGTAGAGTTTGGAGAGAACAGAGGAGAGTTCAGGGGCACATTTCTTTAAGACCATGACCAGGATTCCGTCACCTCCGCTCTCTTTATGGGGTTCAAATTTTGAAATTATTTTAGAAACCCACGAGGGATGATGTAAACATCGCTCAGTTGAGCCTCAGTTCTAGGTGGGAAGTTGGGTGCGGATATTCCAGACGAATCAAGTGAGGAGTTGGGGGAAGAATCTGCGAGCAAAGCACTCAGCCTTGTCCGCTGTAACTGTGAATACCTCATATTTATTGATTAAATGAGGGCTGGAAGGTTTGCTGCTGCTTAGCACACTTTTACAGAGTCGCCAGTAGTCTGTGGAACCCAACTTGCGCGATGCTATAAGCTACTTCATTCTGTCAGCAAACAAAAGCCTAGCGTCATTGAGGCTCCTTTTACACTCATTACGAGCAGAGGTAAAAAGGCGCCTATTATGGTTAGAGGCGTGACTCCGATAAAGCCAGAAGTAGTAATTCCTGTGGGCTATGGCGGTCAAGCAGGCAGGGGAGAATCAAGGGGACGAATGGGGTTTAAGGTAAAATCTCCTGGCATCGGTGCTAGCTTTCACCCAGGAGGAGATTTCAGAAGCGCACTCTTCAATGGGGTGATTAAACAATTTTTTCCAAGTGACGTCGCACAGAAAATCTCGTAGTGCCTCTCAGTCCGCCCTTTGAAATCAGTAAGAGATTATGCTGGTCGAAGGTTCCTGAGGAGAAAGAGAGCTGAGTGGGATATTAACAGAAACCACAGCATGATCAGAGTTGTTAAGAGGGATTGAAGTGAAGCAGAGATCTAACAGAGAAGCTTGTCTTTTACGCATACTGGGGAAACGTGCGGCAATGTCCATCACTTGCGTGAGAGACTGGGTGATCGCAGTGTCCAGGGTGTGGATGCCAGCAAGATCAGAAACAGAGTTTTCCAGCCAATTGGCATAGTGGGCATTGAAGTCACCGAACACAAATATGTTGACAAACTGGTGAGAGGCAATGGTCTTATCGATATTATCAGAGATACTGTTCCAGCAAGGAACAGTCGGGAGAGGAAAGGGAGCGATAAAGAAAGAAAAGATAGCTGAGTTTAGCAGAGCGAGACGGAGGCACATGTATGAATGACCAAGAGATTCAAGAGTAATGTTTGTTGATGTTTGTCATGTTTACTGACATAGACTCACATGCCATGCATAGAGTCCTTCCCAAAGAGGGGAAGATAATCTGAGATCGAGAAATCAGAGGAGGGGGTTCTGGGGTTCTGGTTAGTTTCGCAGAGAGCTAGGATGTGTGAGGACCTTTCACGGAGGAAAGATTCCACGCTGCACAAATTGGTACGTACACCGCGTATGTTAGTGAAGAAAATGTTCGGGGGTTAAGGTGATTTTTGTGAGACTGGTTTAGTATTGTTTTTGTAATTGTGAGTATTCGTTGTTATTTTTGGTAAGCCTCGAGTAGTGGTAGAAACGGTCATCAACTACGACATACGTAGGAAGGGAACTGGCGCAGACTGCAGCATAGAGGGTCGCCCACCGAAGGAACTTGCAGGGACACCTATTTATGTGCGTCATGACACTACAAGAACCCGGATATTATGCAACTGTTGATCAGAGCACCCAGTCAAGACGCTACACAATAGTTAGGGCTCCTAAATACGAGTCGAAAGCATCAACCAGAAAACTGCCAACCTGGTACCCTTAGTATGGAGAGCGTTACCATCGTCCACCCACATCGTAGAAAAGTTGCGAAATCTCCACTATTAGGCCTCCTAAGTAGAGAAAACAGAGTGAGCCGGAACCCCTTCCTGAATATGAAACGAGGGATATGTCTCTACTCCTGATCAATAGAAGGGAGTGGAGTATAGACCGGGCGATAGTAAGGTCTATTGAGTCCAATTAACAAATATCTCAATAAATAAAAGTAAAAATAAATAAATAACAAATGAAATAAAATAAAGTAAAATAAAGGCTATGAGTGAGACAATTTTTACACTAAGTTTTGAATTAGTGAGGAGGTCAGGTTAACCTACGATTTCGAGAATGGCCAGTCCCGGTATGATAATAGTAAATTGTATACATGATAGGTAGAGTAATGGGAAAGAAAATATAACTATTAAGTAATTATTGAGTATAATTTCAGCTAACCCTTATTTAAAATAATTTCGTGATCAAGTGGGAATTAAACAGGGTGAAAGAATCAAAATTGTAAAAGATTCATACATTTAAGCAAGAACTATCGAAGATAAGAACATTTTTTCTGAAAGAGAAACATTTAAGGAAAAACAGAAAAATAAATAAATAAATAAAACAAAGAAACAAAGTAAAAGCACACACACACACACACACACACACACACACACACACACACACACATATATATATATATATAAAATCACATCTCTCTCTCTCTATATATATATATATATAGAGAGAGTGAGACAGACAGACAGGGAGAGAGGAAGAGAGAGAGAGAGGTACTGAGGTAGCTAGCTAGTTAGCTAACTAGATAATGTACAAACCAACAAAGGCATATATATATATATATATATATATATATATATATATATATATATCAGCAAGCAGTGTGGGTATAGAAGAATCCTGAGGAGTATCATGTACATACAGTGGTAGGATAACTCTCTAAGAGAGCTCTAAATATATATGTATATAAATACATATAGAGCAAATATAAGAAAAAATTAAGGCAGACGCGTTATTTCAAGGTTAATCGGAAGTGTAGGCCTATTTCAGGCGAAACATAATCAGCTTCCGTCTTTATTGTACAAAAATTCGTGTAAAATCCTTTGTAAAATAAAGACGGAAGCTGGTGATGCTTCGCCTGAAATAGGCCTACACTTCCGATTTACCGTGAAATGACGTGTCTGACTTAATTTTTCTTATATATATATATATATATATATATATATATATATATAGATAGATAGATAGATAGATAGATAGATAGATATGGGACAGATTAATATATATGTATAATTTAAAAATTGGGATAGATAGATCTAATCTAAATCTAAATTTATTTATAAATGAAACTGTGTGTGTGTATGTGTGTGAGTGTGTGTGTGTGTGTACATTGTGTGTATGTGTGAGTGTGTGTGTGTGTGTGTGCAACCGTTACCTATAAACTCCAAAACGGCTGAACCAATTTTCTTGAAAATTTACACAGTTGTACTATAAGCGTCGGCGAGTGTTCTTAGTCAGGTTTTGTGTCGAGGTACCCCCGATAAATATCGAAAATCGATAATCGGGTTATAGAAGGAGTGGTCCGATTTTAATCAAATTTAAGAAACGATATTCAGAAGTTTCAAGGTTGCAGTTCTTACAATAGTACAGAAAATGTTATATCGATACCAGGAAATCAAAATTTGACTTACATCCATTCATTTTTCTTTCAGTCTACGGTTTCGCTTTAACTAGAAATAACTATTGCTTTTTAGTCTTTCGTGCCAACGTCCAAAGAGTCTGAGCTCCAGGACCATGGATTAGTTTTAAAGCTTTCATTACACCCGAGCAACGCCGGGCTATACTGCTAATAGATAGAGAAATAGGAACAGATTATGATAGATAGATAGATAGATAGATAGATAGATAGATAGATAGATAGATAGATAGATAAGAACAGATTATGAAAAATATAAATAATTTGGAATCTTATACTTACTCCTTATCAGGAAGAGACAGATTAAATTTCTCTAAGACCTCGTCGTTTTTCACATACTCGGTCCATGGTATCCGCAGCATCTTTCTGTAGAAGTACTATTCTGTTACTTCAAGTTTCCTATTCATCTTGTAGAAATTGTCCAGCATTCATTGCCCTATAGGAGGACAGATATCGCATAACAGTTCAGTACTGTTTTTCTTTCGTTTCTACTCGACTCAGATACAACTTGATCTGCTTAAGTCAGTGCAATTAGAATCGGCACAATGTTGGCAAAAATCTGGCAGTGAATATATTTCATCACATTGAAAAGTGAGGTCATAAGAAATCAGCAAAGTGCCGGGGGTATTTTCGATGCTGACTCGATAAGTCTGCTGAGGTTAATATCCTTTAAAAATAGTCATTTTTATCCTGATGTGGAACAAACCTCTTTTTTTCCCCAAAACTAAAGTTTGCAGAAGCTACACACACATACTCTGGGCGTTCGGTAAAAGGAGCAGACTTTTAGCCTATGATGTATCCTAGCCAGTAGTTAGAATGGTCTAATTCATTACTGAATGAGCGCTGCTAATATATATATATATATATATATATATATATATATATATACATAAGTAAAAAAATATCTAGTGAGCCAGACAAACCTACTTAGGTTTCAACTAAACGGATCGTCAGGGAAAGCTGGCTCATGTACTTAGCTCTTTCTTTTTTTAAAACCGTTTTTTCCCTTCTTCGTAGATTCGTGGAAGCTTTTTCGACACGAGTATAGTGATAATCTCATATATATATATATATATATATATATATATTAGGACCTTGAATAAGTTCTCGCTGTTTTCCAACAGGTGGCGTTCCCAGAACTGCCTGCATCTAGTTTCAGATGGTAAGGAAGTACTATAAGCAAATTTCAAACTTGCTTATAGGACTTCCTATTATGATTTGATTTCTGCAAGAATTCTCAAATCAATGTGTTTTTCGCAGAAAAAAATAGAAAATTCTGTATTAGTCTTTGTTTTCCACGCTGAAGAAAAACAAAACAAAAGAAAACAAAAAGCAAGATTTTTAACCAAAAGCAAGGATAAAAAAATATAATTTAATAATAATTAAAAACTTTTTTTAAATCTTAATAATAACATGTATTTTGACGATTTATTTTTATTAAGTTTTAGGAAATTTTTTTTATCATGGTATGCTAATTTTTTAACGATTCTGTGGCGGTAATTATACTAAATTAAAGAATAATATTCTCAATTTACAACCATGCAGAAAATATTTAAAATCTCTTAGTCATTTTTTCAAGAAATGTCTCGATAAAAAGCAAAAACTTTACTGTGTTTTCACAGTTTCTGGACAAACTGTACTTGCTGTTGATATTTTTTAGTTCTCTTTCAGGGCAGATGTCATCTGATGATAAAATAAGTTCCGGAAAAAGTAAGATTACTACTTAATTACTGTCCTTCCCTTAAAGAATGTGGGCTTATCAGTGAAATCTGATGACATAAAACAATATGAAACAGATCTGACAAGCGTTGGTCTACAAAAGAATTTACAAAATTAGAGAAGAAAAATGACTTGCGAAAATAGGAGATTTTTGGGTGGGAAAATAATATACGTTCACAGATGAGGCAAAATACCAGAAAAAACTTTTCTGCACTGCCTTATCTTTGTCATTATCTTTTAATATATATATATATATATATATATATATATATATATATATAGTGACGATAATATCTATCTATCTATCTATCTATCTATCTATCTATCTATAACTATCGCCCGGTTCAAACTCCACCCACGTCTATTGAACAGGTGTAAAGGCTCATCCCTTGTTCCCTGCTTAGGACGTGGTTTCCGGCTTTCTCTTTTCCAATCTATTCACTATTACGTAGCCTTCTGCACACCAGTGGCCTTACCGCCTTGCTTGGGGTGATGTGATTAAATATATATATATATATATAAAGAGAGAGAGAGAGAGAGAGAGAGAGAGAGAGAGATATTCAAACAGTATTTAAATCAGTCAATATAGTTACGATAATATCTATATATATATATAAACAGGTCAAGTCAGACTATGTCTGCTACTGGTACCACGTAACCCAGTACTACCTGCCCCGAGTCAGGTTGTCGACGACTAAACCGGCGCCCCCGCTGGGTGCAAGCTCGGTGAGGGTAGTGTATGCACCCTGCAGGATTAAAAAAAAAGACCTGTCAAAAGGCGGAAAACTCCTATGAGCCTACGGCAACCTGCACAAGCAACGTAATATGCTTTAAATAGTCTTCACAAACCCTCATTAACAAGCATGCCGAGTACGACACATCCCCTGAAATGATGGACACAAAAATAGAGTCATTCAGGTAGCGGTTCCTCAAACGATAGTGTAAAAAAACAAAAAACAAAAACAAAACAAAAAACAAACAAACAAACAAACAAACAAAACCAAACCTGATCTATATATATATAATTCTAAGACACGTAAAAATTAAGGAAAGATTCCTTCTAGAAAATAAGCAAAGTATTAAGATATAGACAAATTTCGTTAGAAACAAGAGAGTACTTAACTACAATATAACATCAAAACAGCTTTATTGTATAGAACGCTAGACAATCTCTTCATGGTTGAAAAAAAAAGAGTTGAAGGTACAGAGATGTGGTTCTACTAACAAATGCTTATGATACTATGAACTAAAATATGAAGAACGAGGAAACTTTAAGGAAAAATGCAACCAGAAAGAGACAGTTGAAATTTCTGGGACATAGAACGATGGTTTGGGGAATTTGACACAGGGCATACTGAAAGCAAGACAAAAGCAATGTCTAACCTACAGTATTTACAATATTCGGACTATTGTCCTCATCAATTCAGTTGTTCTTAAGGGCACATGGCCCAGTGGATATAGACGTTGGTTAGCTCCTGTCTTGACTCTTAGTGTTGTGAGTTCAATGCCAGGCTACAGCAATGGTGAACAAGTAACTTGCAGGGTTAGAGGGAGATAACTCATGACTTCCAATCGTGGCGTTACTACTATAAGAATGAGAATGATATACCCCAGTGATTATGATAAAGGGTTATGTTCGACATTCCTAGCACCTGAAGAAGGCCGGAGTGTACAACGGCAGAAACGTCGTACAAGTGGCAACAAAGATAAGGACAATAGTCCGATAAATACTGTAAATACTAGCTCATCTCAGAAATGCAGACAAATGTCTACTTACTTAAAAGAATTTGTGTGAAGTGATTGCAAGAGTTGGATTTAACTGATACGTTCTTTTCGCGGCTTTTCAACTCTTTGTGCCCGAAACATGGAGGTCGCTTTCAGTAAGTGGGCTTGCCAAGCGATCTCCCATTTATGTACTGACCAGACTTGATATTGCTTAACTTCGGTAACTGAACGAGAACCGATGTTTTCAGCAGGATTTCTAATTATGTGGAAGAATAAGGACAAAGAGAGATGGCAAAGAGACCAACATTACTTTGAATTAAGCAGGGAAGAGCTATGATCATCCACGTCCTGAAAGGTCAAGGCATATTTAAAACAGCATGTCATCAAGAACACTAGATATTTTTTCCTCAGAGACACATCATCCAGTGGATATAAGCTTTGGTTAGTTTCAATGACTTAATCTAAAGAGTTTTGAGTTCAATTCTTGGCTATAACAGTGGTGAACACATAACTTAGAGATTTGAGCTAACGGGAGATAAATACATGGCATCCGGAAGTGGCATTGCACATGGAACGAGAACAATCTACCCTAATTTTTTTTAGTCATTTCCCCCAAAACAAGGCAGACTTACCGCCACTGGTGCGCAGGGGTTTACATGGAAGGAAAGTAATGAGAAAAAGTAACAGGTTATAGGAGGTGTCAGGAAGCGGGTAAGAGAAGGATGAGAATAATGGTGTGATGAGAGTGGAGTGAACGGAGAAAAGAGCATGAGAGAAAGGATGCGAGTTAGTGAGATAGGAGATAACTATTGACCTTACATTTAAATTCTTGGAGATTGTAGCTGTCGGGGAAACAAGTATACGGAAGGGAATTCCACAGGCGGGAAGTGCGAGAAAAGAAGCTAATAGAGTAGAAGTTGAGGTTGCATTTGATTAGTTTCGCTATAAAAGAGTGGGACCTATTTGCTAGTCTAGTAGCTCGAGTAAATGCATATACAAGAGGCACTAGTGTGCTAAGTTTATCAGAGCAGAAGCCGTGAAATTATTTGTAAAAGAGACATAGGGAAGCTACATTACGCCGGTGAGAAAGTGACTGTATCTGTACTGCCAAGTCGGGATCGATCGCATTACAGATTCTCCGTTGGATATTGTCAAAAACCCTTAGGTGAATACCAGAGCAACCGACCAGATGTAGCAGCAGTATTCAATACACGGGTGGATGGTAGATTTACATATGTGCAGGATGGATTCAGACGGGAAAAACTTTCCGGCCCTACACAGTGAACCAACCTTCTTAGCAGCGGATTTAGCTATGGATTCAATGTAGTCATTCCACTTGAGGGCTGCTGAGAGAGTTACCCCGGGGAGGCGCAGTGCTTTGCTTTCAGGGAGGCTAGCCTGGTTCACGTTAATGGGGGTAGGAGGGATTGTCTGTGAGCAGTTAGCAGCTTCGTTTTGGAAGCATTAAAATTCACGAGCCATTTCTTACCCCAATCCATCACAGGTTGGAAATCCTTTTCAAGCGCGAGCAGGGAGGTTCGCTTTGTCAACCTCAGCAGATTTTTGATCGAGGCGCGAGTAAACGGTAGTGTCGTCAGCGTATATGCCTACTTGAGATCTGATTACATCGGGATGATCGTTAATGAAGTTCAGGAAAAGCGTAGGACCTAGAATGGAGCCTTGATAGATACCCGCGTTTGTATGATAGTATCGGGAGGCACGTCCGTTCAATACTACTTTCATTGTGCGATTTGAAAGGAATGACTAGATTAGGTCAAACAACTGTTCTGTTATACCATAGTCCCGCAGCTTGCGTAAAAGGCCAGAATGCCAGACTCTGTCAAACGCGTTAGAGATATCTTGGGCAACAGTTCGATCTTTGCCGTTCTTGTCGAGAGCCTGGTATATATACTCAGAGATGGTCGTTAGCATATCAGCAGTAGAACTGGTGAAGCGGAAACTATACTGTTTGTCAGAGAAGAGACTGTGGGCTGTGAAATGTTGAACCACCTCGGCATTGATAATGGCTTCGAACACTTTGCCAAAAATCGGTAGGAGGCTGATTTGGCGATAATTAGAGGGGTTTGAGGGTTCTCCAGTATTCTTAAATATAGAAACCACAGAGGAAAACTTTCAGTAGGTAGGAAAGCAAGAAGCAGAGAGGCAGTAGTTATAGAGTTTGGAGAGGACAGAGTAGAGTTCAAGGGCACATGTCTTCAGAACAATGATTGGGATTCTGTCACCTCCGCTCGCTTAATTGGGGTCAAACGTTGAAATTATGTTAGAGACCAGCGAAGGGGTGATCGAAATAAAGGGTTCGATTCAAATTTTCTAGCACCTGAAGAAGGCTGGAGCGTACAACGGCCGAAACTTCATAAACATAGCAATAAAAATGAGGACAATAGTCCGAATAATGTACACATTTTTATTTAATTTTATTAGGATTGTTAGTCGTAACTTAGCAAAAAAAAAAAATTCTATGTCATCATTTTGTATTTTCAGCGTGAAAAACTACCTATACACTTCATTTAGGCTTAACTACACGTGGAGAATTATTTTCGGCTGACAAATAATTCGTTATTTTACTTTTATTTGGAGTCTGGTAATTGCATTTATGTATGATTAATTATGTTTTGCATTGAAATGGCGCCACACAAAATACTGTTATCGTTACGCTTTGATGAGATCATCTTCCCAGCTTTCTAACATAATACTATTGTAAGTATTATTATTGCAATTAAATATTTCATAGAATGTAATAAGTATGCATACCAAATTTGAGAGTTTAACATGAAACCGTCTGGTCATGTATTATAAACAGACAAACTCTGTATGTAATAACGTACCAAACTTTGTATGTATTGACCTACCATAAGTCATATGATAGCAGTAAAAACATCTCCGCGGCCTCTTTATACGGATGCAGAAAGTAACAGACTCCTCCTGCTATGCCCTGTTTTTACAAGAGTCAGATCAGATAAAAAAAAAAAAAGCATGTATTGCTGCCATATCTGGCTGAAGCTTAACATTCTTCCTTTTCCTCGAGAGAGGTCAAAAGGGTTTACCTGCCCTTGTAGGAAATTGATTATTTTTCACACTACAAATCGTTTTCCACAGACGAAACGTCACAAGCACCGGTTCCCGTACGATCACCGAAGTTAAGCAACGTCGATTCTGGTCAATATCTAGGTGGGTGACCACTTGGGAATATGAAGTGCCGTAAGCCTGGATGTGTGGTTGGTGTAATGGATAATGCTTCAGAATTGTTAATGGGAGAATCAAGTTCTAATTCCAGTTGGGTTCGTTATATTCACTTACGCGTAAATACTCTAAATTAGTAAGACTTGTATCGCTAAATCATTGTTATCTCAAAAAGAAAATTCCTATAATCTAAAATTTTTTATTGTTTTAAATAGTCTGCAAAAGGTTGATAAGCCGTAAAAAATGAATACAAAGAAGAAACGCCGCAATTTTTGACGAGATACATTCCTCTATTCCCCTAGTTTAGACATTCACATTGTATGAACTTTGAAAGTGGGGCCATTTGCAATGCGTTTATATGTCTGAAACAACTCAAACACACTTCAAACCTAAAGCGGAACTTGGATATACGATTATTAACTCAGATACTTTGTGGTGATCTCGAGCAAAAGCGATGGACCGGATGTTTGCGTTTTCACAACCAAAAAGCAAATGACCAAAAGTCATCCGTGCGCATCCGGGTTCGCGCAGATGTTCCGGTTGAAAACTAAAAATTAATTAAATATTAAATTTCCAGTTCGCGAGCCTACGCGAAATTTATTTGTCAGCCAATGGGAAGCTCAGAACCAAATACAAATGTGAAATCCCAAATGAGCTGTTGTGATCCAAAAAGAAAATATAAACAGCGGATACAGAAAGCACAGACAGGCAGACCGACTCGAGGAGAAGAGAGTAATTAGTATATCCCTTGACCGAAAGTCAAGTGGCTTACTACGCTCGCCTTCCCTGCCTCAAAACTACTTACTAAGGAGTAACTACATCAAAGACATTCCTTACTCATAGCGCTCCCCACATTCCTAAGCATTAATTCTCTTTCAGCATTCTATTACCATGAACATTTTAACCTCCGTTGGATCTATATCTCAAGTATTACTTCAACTGTAAAAACATTAATTGAAATGTGTATATATAAAATGTTATTTTTCAACTCAGTTTGCTTTTCTTGATTTTATAATCATTTTATAACTTATAGTGGGCTATCTACAACAAGGCCAAATTCTGTTAATCTTCAACAATATACAACTACCCTTCACTACTAACAGAAAAAGAATAGATAAGATAACCCCACTATAACTTTCAAGTTAACTTGTATAGCCAAAGATCTAAATGCAATGTCAGTCGTTATTTACTGTCTGCTTGATTATTCTTTTATTCTTGTTCCTTTTCTATACAGTTATGCTTACCTGTACAAGGCACAGGAGCCATCCAAAGTAGAGGGTTAAGTTAAAGAATAGTTTGTATGATTAGGAGAGGAAGATAAAGGTAAACTTTTTTTTTTTAATCGTATCAACTCGAGCAAGGCAGTAACGCCGCTGATGTGCAGGGGGCTACGTAATAGTGAGAAGATTGGAAAAAAGAAAGCCGGAAACCACATCCTAAACAGGGAACAAGGGATGAGCCTCTTAACCTGTTCAATAGACGTGGGTGGAGTGTGAACCGGGCGATAGATAGATCTATCTACTCCAATTGAAAAAAAAAACAAAGTGAGAAGATTGGAAAAAAGAAAGCCGGAAACTACATCCTAAACAGGGAACAAGGGATGAACCTCTTAACCTGTTCAATAGACGTGGGTGGAGGTGAACCGGGCGATAGATAGATCTATCTACTCCAATTGAAAAAAAAAAGTGAGAAGATTGGAAAAGAGAAAGCCGGAAACCACATCCGAAACAGGGAACAAGGGATGAACCTCTTAACCTGTTCAATACTAGAAATAAATAGGTTAAGATTGTAGTGATCAGAGCAATGGTTCGCAGGAAGAAGATGTTCGAGTGGAACTTCTCACCGATGGAATATGGAGGGAATGTGGATGGTTTGTTATTATGTAAGTGACATGGCGCCTCCTAGCCGAGAAGTTTAGACCTGGCAGAACCAAAAAATTCTGTTCGTCCGAACAGTTTTCAGGGAAGTAGCGATAGTGCAGTAATTGGCTGGCCACATCCCGCCTGTGAGACGGAGAGTGGTTGGAGCTTGGAAAATAATTCTTTAACAAGGTCTTGGAGACACTTTTTAACTCAATCAAGACTGAAAAATGAAGACTGGGTAGCCCTGCCCCAAATATGACAGCAGTACCAAGACCGCACTAAAACTTTGAATATTTTACAAGATTATGATATATGATTTCCTACTGACTTTTTTTTAATGAGGATCATGTTATAAATAAAATAGGAAAAAAGAAGATTATATAAACCTCTTCTAATGCTCTTTTAAGGAATTTTTGTGACAAGGAAAAAATGAACTCAATAAAAAAAAACTTCGATAAAAAGACAAAATTGAAAACATTCAGTTAAGATAGTCAAAAATTCAATTGAAATTTGTTTCTAAATAAATATCGTATTTTTATATGTTTGTGTTTCGTCATTTGCTTTCAATATCATTAATTTAATGTTGAAAATTTTTATAAATTACTAAAACAGTGACAATTAAACTAACGTTAACATCTGAGTTGTCTTCCTTGAACTTGGTTATCAGTGTTAATTTGAAAACGTCACAATCGCTCAGGCCTTATTATAGTGCGGTCTTGGCAGTAGTCCATTTTGGTCCAGATCTGGCTCTTATAAAGACAGAGAATAGAATGAAGAGTCAGGTACTTACTCGAGTGGTTCATGGAGCCGATAATTTCACGTGCATCTTTAGCGATGGTTCGTATATAAGAGTTTAACTTGTGGTCGGCTGTGAGTTTGAGGCCCAATATTCTTTTAAGGAACTGATCATTTGTGATCATAATGTTTATGTTTTCTAATTCTTTCACGCCCAGTTATCCCTTGTGTCATAGTGGCTTTACTACCTTGCTTAGGGCAAATTCGATAAAAAGAAAATTAAATCCTTAAAAATTAGCCAGTTCCTTGTGTCATTACAGAAGGAACTTGTCTCCACTTGCTCTTTTCTATCTTAAGAAAAATAATGCAATATTGTTGCCATGTCCGAACTGGAGCTAAAAACTACCCACTTTCCAGGTTTGAGAAATTAAAAAAAACAACTTTACACGGCCTTGTGGGTTATTAACTATTTTTTACTCTACAAACACTTTCTCGTAGATATTGGAGCAGATAGACTAAACTATCGCCCAGTTCACACTCCACCCACGTCTATTGAACAGGTGAAGAGGCTCATCCCTTGTTCCCTGTTTAGGATGTGGTTTGCGGTTTTCTCTTTTCCAATCTTTTCACTCCTTTTCCTTTTTTTTTTCAATTGGAGTAGATAGACTAAACTATCGCCCGGTTCACACTCAACCCACGTCTATTGAACAGGTGAAGAGGCTCATCCCTTGTTCCCTGCTTAGGATGTGGTTTCCGGTTTTCTCTTTTCCAATCTTGTCACTCTTACATAGCCCCCTGCACATCAGTGGCGTTACCGCCTTGCTCGGGGTGATATGATTTAAAAAAAACAAACTATGCTACACTCTCGCTATTCTTTCGCAGTTTTCATTACATATACATTACAGATTACAGATGCTATATTTTTTATTTCCCACACTTCAGATCTTCATACTAGGACCCATTTTACCACGTACACACTCGACTCATTCTGATTCCCTGTGTATTCCATTAGTAAGGAAGAGTTTCCACTGAAACAGCTTTTTCATATGAGTGACTACTTTGTGGAATAGACACATGAAAAAAGATTGCCCGACCATTGTAATCTTTCTTCTTCTTCTATGTGCCGTGTCTATTCAGGACATAAGCGAGCATGTCCCTCCACATCTCCCTAACTCTAATGACTCTTAGCATGCTTTCTTCTGTTAATACCACCCAAACTCCACTCTGCCATCCACTTGCTCAAGCCCATCAGGTATGCTACGCGTTACTTTCCTCTGTCTCTTTTTTCCTTCTGTCTGACCTGTGAGTATCAGATTCTTCAAGCCCCCTTTCCTCATTACATGTCCCAGGAACTTCGGCTGTCTTTTCCTGATTTTAAGTATTAGATTCATTTTTGTTTCCACCCTCTTCAAAACTTCATCGTCTCTCATATGTTCGGCCTATGGTATCCTCAGCATCCTTCTGTAGAACAACATTTCGGTTGCTTCAAGTCTTTCCTTTATCTTTGATGAGATTGCCTAGCATTCACTGCCTTTCAAACTCACTCTTGTAGGAGATGCCATACATAATACGATTAAAGATTACTCAACGTGGTGTAATGCTTAGCAGGCTTATCTCGCTATAACAACTGGAACTGAGTAGTGAGTTCGATCTTCACTGGGTGCTCAAGACCCTCGGCCTTGTGCCCCATCTAAGCTATGCATATAAAATCACCATGACGCTATCAACTAAAAAGACTTGGTAATAATTATAACTTTTGACCTAAAGTCTTCAGGTGACTGAAGCTAAATTAAAGAATAAAGCCCCACCCCATATAATATAAAGAACTTTTTTCACCTAATGTAAATAAGCCTTTTTGAAGTTTTATTTATCGCTACCCCTTCCTAATGTTCACGTGTGTGGTCGTCTTACATTCAACATGATATATAGCAGCTAGAAAAAAATAGGAACGTATTATAGTAAAATGATTCTTGAGATTAAAATTATGCCTTAACACCGATATACTTAAAAAAAAAAAACCTTGGCGTCTTTATTAAGAATAGTAAATTCATTTGATGGCAGAGATTTCGAGAAATATTTTATTAAAAAACAGTATAAATCCACCAAAGAACATCCATAGAAAAATTCAACTGCTTTCTTATCGTCTGGACATAGGAAAATTTTCTTTCTCAAAAAGGATAGTGAACTCAAGTTAGGGTTAGAGGATTTCAAAAAAGAGATCAAAATTCATTTTCATTACGTTGTAGATGGTAAATACACTTTTGTATAATATGCTTTTTCTATTTTTGTTTCTGTTCAATGTTTTGATTATTCCTGTTTTATTCATATATATATATATATATATATATATATATATATATATATATATATATATATATATATATTGTAAGAAAGTTATGGAACACGTAGGTTTTTAATCCACTGTTCATGCATTTACTTTTATAAAGAGTGCTCGATACAACGTAGAGCTTTATATTGTAATGGTTGTTACAATGGTTTATAAAAGCATAGTAACACTACACAAAAATTTTCGCGTTTCGGAGCGACGTTTGCTCCTCTTCCATTACATTACACTATATATATATCTCCTTTTTATTACGCTCATGGAGAAGGGAGGCAGCATCGGCTCAGTTCATTAAAGAAAATAGCGAATTAGCTCAGTTGATTTACTTTACTACTAGTTACTAAACTTTACTGCCAGTTATGAAAGTTTTGCCGCCGCTTGTTTACTCTTTGAGAGCGCCATATTTTTTTGCAGTAATTATGTCGTCGAGTAGTGAAGAATATATATATATATATATATATATATATATATATATATATATATATATATATCAGCATGCGGTGTAGATATAGAAGAATCCAAAGGAATATCCTGTACATACAGTGGTGGGATAAGTCTCTAAGAGAGCTCTAAATACATTTGTATATAAATACATATAGAGCAAATATAAGAAAAATTAAGGCAGACACGTTATTTCATGGTAAATCAAAAGTAAAATCTTTTGTACAATAAAGACGGAACCTGATGATGGTTCGCCTGAAATAGGCCTACACTTCCGATTTACCATGAAATAACGTCTCTGGTTTATTATATATATATATATATATATATATATATATATATATATATATATATATATATATGTCCTCTCTGTTATGATAAAGACCGTTATATATATATATATATATATATATATATATATATATACCCAGTCAAAATCTAATCACCCTCCGTCCATAACGAAACACTCATCCTCCTCCATTGAACATAGAATAATCAATAACTCTTCCTGTGAATATATCTTTTATAAACATAGTAAATTTTATAACACTGTCCTAAAAAGTAGTGGCTACTAATGTCCTGATATTAAATATATCAAACATAACAATAAAATTAAGAATGAAAATAGAAACAGAAACAATCATTGGCATACCGCCCCCTTCCATTTAACCAAATGGTCTGTACTTAGGGCAGAAATTTCTCAACTTAGTCGAGAAAAAAACTTCCTTCGAAATAATCTCTTTAGTAAGATTTCTCATAAAAATACACTAAAAATAATAATTTTTAAAAAAATGCATAAAAACCAGTTGTACTGATAACCTTGAAAATATTATCAAAAAGTACAATAACAAAATTTTAAACTAATATAAAAAATAAAAAGACATTCTAAAATAACAAAAGATTATGAAAACAATACACACAATTGTATAAATCCGAATGAGTGTTCATTTCAAAATAAGCGTCTAATTGACTCTATTGTACTATGTACTATTTCCAACATTTAAAACTGTTTACATTCGTAGCCCGAAGTATGCCTTTAAAACTGGTTGATACCAACATATATTATCTTTCAACAATAAGACGTACATAAATGGAACATTCCTTTCTAAATACTTTTGGCACTTAAAAGAAGTCAACAAAACTCTCTCTGTAAAATAAAAAATATTAAAAAAAACTAGAACTTGTAAATCTTTACATCAGTTATGTTTCTTGTGTTCACAGGAAAAAATTCAGATAATCAATCTTCCTAACAAAAAAAGTTCTGTTAAATCAACGAAGCGAATTAACAGCAAATTGCTGACACTGTCTATCGTTCACCTTAAAGTATAGTTTAAAAAATTAATTACGTACCACAATTAGATAACTATCATTGCATTAATATATCAGGGGCTACCATCCATTGATAATTAATTTTTTGTTTTACTTAACTTAAAAAATGCTACGCTTTGCCATCCATTTAGTATTCTACATAGATATTCCTCAGCTCTAGTTATATCAACAAACCCCTTTAAAATACAACCGTTAAAAAACACTTTTACATAGAGATCGTCACAATCTGAAACACATGACACATTTATTTTAGCCATATCTACATCATCAAATGTTACATAATGTTTACGGCACCAGTAACTTGCTTAAATACTTCTTAAATTTACTGACCCACATCCACCCTCTAAAATTATTCACCCTTCCGAAGTAGATTTAACTTTCTTAATTCTGTACTTATGCATCCTTTAACTGTCTGAAAAAGGTTAACGATTCGTTTTTTTAAATTTCCGTAAAAATCATTGCTATCACCAGTGACCAACCATCTCCTGACGAAGTATAATTAACAGTGCTGAAACATGATAGCTTTTGTGTAGCGATGTAAAATGTTTTTATTATAACAACTTATAATAAAATATTACAATAATAATATTGCTCTACTTTGTATTGAGCACTTTTAAAAAGTAAACGCTACGAACTGGGGATCGTTACACCATTTGTTCTTTCTCTTACCAATATATATATACGTATAACCCATAAAATTGTAGAATATCTAACAATTTTCCAGATTATAGTACTCTGTTAAATTAAATAAATAAATTTAACATTGAGTTCTTTTGAGTTCGTCTCTATCAAATTTACCTGACTTAAATACCAAATATTCTACGATATATATATATATATATATATATATATATATATATTAATGAATATACATATGGCTATACACTCAAGTATACGCACATGTATGCCCAAATATTATTCAACTGTTAATAAAACAGTTCTCAATGTAGTATAAAAGTGTTATTAAATATATATTAATAAATATACATATTATGCTTCGTGGATGGCACAATTCGGAATTAACTTTTACGAATATCGAGTGAACTTAAATTCAAATCTCTTAACCGGTCACTTTGTTATATGCACCTGATGATTGTGTAGGGCATGAAACTCTGAGTCTTGCGATCGACGTAAGTTAACATATATATATATATATATATATATATATATATATATATATATATATATATAATACTAATCACAGTGAAACTAACACCAATTATAAGAAACTAAATCACTAGAACTGGCGCTAACTTAACTATAATTTAATTGTCTTGAACACCCAGAAGAGAATCTCTTCTTAGGGCAAAGGTGGGGGATAAAAAAAGAAACAAACGGCGTACAAGCACAAAACATCGAGTACCCGTTAGAAAGAAAAAAACTCGAGACGAAACCTTAACAATAAAGTGCTCGATACGAAAGTACGAAAGTAGAGCTACAAATGCAAAAAATCTAATGAAACCGCGGTAGGTTTTGGCTCACGTTTAGATTTTTTGCATATATATATATATATATATATATATAGTTATTGAAATATTTTTATTATAAGTAGTTATAATAATAACAATTTACATCGCTACAGAAATGCTATCATGTTTCAGTACTATTAAATGTCCTTCGCTAGGCGATAGACGCTCAACTGTGATTATACTGAAACATGATAGCTTATGTGTAGCGATGTGAAATGTTTTTATTATAACTACTTAATATTGCTCTACTTTGTATTGAGCACTTTTAAAAAGTAAATGCTACGAACTCTAGATCTTCGCTCCATTTGTTCTTGCTCTGACTAAGTGATGATATATATATATATATATATATATATATATATATATATATATTATGTTTTAGAACATGTACATAATTTTTTCTATATATGTCCTCTTCTCTACAATCATATGTTTGTTTCAATGTTGTGTTACCAACATCAGGAGGAAAGAGCAAGAGTTGGAATCATCCTCTGTTTATATTTGCTTCGTTGTTGTTGTGGGGTTGGTTTGGGTTATTGATAATGAAGGGAATGTGTCTTTCGTTTTGACCGTTAGACTTTTGAAGAACCCGGTGTGTAAGTGCGAAATTGTTGATTAATGGCTTTATCTGTTGGAATGTACGTTTTTATCGGTCGGGTATATCTTTTAGTTAGGATTTCGAAGAAAGGGGTGTGTGGAGGGGCCTGATCACTTGGTTAGTGTTGTGGTACTGTGGGGATTTTTTTGTGTGTGTGATTGAGGAATCTATCTTGTTTGTTGAGCTTAAAATTTTTAGGACGGCTTTATGCCTTCAAGAAAAAATAGAGATCTTTAAATATATAAATAGTAACAAGCTTTTAAATCAGAGTAAACAGTAAACTGCAAGCACATTAGAGACCTTACCCTACAATCATGCTAGGAAATACTAGAAGTTGGGGACCCAACATTGAAACAAACATATGATTGTAGAGAAGAGGACATATATAGAAAAAATTATGTATATGTTCTAAAACATAATTTATAATAAATATTCACCGCTCTATACACCATATATCGAGCACTGTTTTAAATTAGTGTTTTGGACGGGAAAAAAACTTTATTTCTGTACTCACTCGGAGATATATATATATATATATATATATAAAAACTTTTCACCTCAAGCGAGGTGTTAACGCCGCTGATGCGCAGGGGGCTATATAAGAGAAAAAGATTAGATTGTAGGAGAGTAAAGAGAAAGACGAACCAGTTACAGGGGATGTCAGAGAAAGGGCAAGAGAAGGACGGAATACAGGTGTGATGACAGGTGCAAAGGTAGAGAGGAAGGAAAAGTTATACTGGGTGATGTAGAAAGAACTGGAATCAAGTGGATAGGAGATGGGTATTGGCATTGCTTTTAAATTCCTGGAGGTTGTAGCTGTCAGGAAAGCAAGAATATGGAAGAGTGTCCCACAGGCTGGAAGTGCGAAAAAAGAAGCTGCAGGAGTAGAATTGTGGTCTGCATTTGGTTGATCTAACTGTGAATGGGTGGGACCCAGTTGCCAGTCTGGTTGCACGAGTAAACCCCTGTGGCAGGGGCACCAGTGACTTAAGTTCGTCGGAGCAGAAGCCATGAAATTATTTATAGAACAGACAGAGGGAAGCCACATCCTGTCGGTGAGAACGTGGCTGGAGTCGAGCCACCAAGTCGGTACCTATCACATTACTGATACTCCTTTGGATCCTGTCGAGAACACTGAGGGGAACAGCGGGGTGCCTAACCATATATGACAGCAGTATTCCATGCACGGACAGATGGTTGATTTGTATATGTGCAAGATGTATTCAAGCGGAAAAAACATATATATATTCCTTCCTATCACGCCCAGGGGAATAACATGTGAAAAAAGACCTCATAATCCTCTCAACTATTTTTCCCGTTATTTTCAACGGCAGGGATACACCCGTATTATATAAAGAACAGGTTGCTATGTGCTGATTGGCTAAAGCGCATTAGCAGACAAGTGTGCTCGGAAACGAATACCTATATATATATATAAGGCAATCTGTTAGTCTGTGTGTGACTGTTCCCTATACACGCCTGCATTTTTTAAGCAACGCCATTCAAACTTTCTAGGGGCACATATCTCCAGGGAAGCCAGGTCGACACATACTTTTGAGTTTAAGTTCAGCAATTTTCCCTTTCGTACTTTTTGGCCATTGGAGCCGATTGTTTACATTTGCTCCGTAAAACATTTAAGATCTAAGATGGTGTCTAAATTACGTCACAGAAATCAAATCACTCGTGTCAAATGCGACTAAAACATTTTTTATTTAAAAAAATGAGCCTTTATATTTAATTTTTATTTCGACCTTTTAAAAATTCATCTGGTCAACAAAAAAATGTGAATATTTTTCTCCGTAATTTTGAAACAAAAAAAAAATATTTTTTTTTAAAAAAAGTGTTTTTTTTAAACAAAAACAAAATATGTAAAAAATAATTGTCAATGGTTAATTTAATTATTTAAGACTTTTTTTTTCAGATTTAATATTTCACAATTCAGAAATAAAATTTTTAAAAAAAGCTTTTTTTCGCTAAATATTTCATGCGAGAAATCAACTGTCTGTAATTCGTGTGGCATTAATGTAACTTTTTCTTCTAAAATTAAATGTCTACATTTTTAAATATTCTTCGAAAATTTCTGAACTGAGAGCGTAATAGTTTTTATATTTCTAATTTCAGTAAAACAAAATAAATAATTTTTATATTTATGTTAAATTCATTTAGTCAACAAAAAATGTAAATATTTTCCCCCGTAAAATTTGAAAAACAAAAACAAAAAAAAAAACAAAAAACAAATGCAATGTTGTTTACAATGTCACACAAAACATCAAATCACGTTTACGCAAACAAAAGAAAATAGATTTTTTAATAGAATTTTTTAACAATTTTTAAACAACAATTTTTTATAGAATTATTTTTTTTTTATATAACCGACTTTTAAAGGAATTTTTCCACTTAATATTATAAACATTATAATTACTCAAGGGAATCCTGCTTCAAACGTGGTTTACTGGAAGACGACAATCAATGGGACTCTGCAATGGCGAAAGGTGTTTTGCATCTTCTCCTACTACTTAAATGTTCTGAGTTGCACGGGCAACGCCGGGCTATGATGCTAGTATATACCTACGCAATAGACGTTCGTTTAAACAGGTTTTGTTATTTTATATCTATTATATACGCAAGCAATGTCTATTATATTTTAAAGAGTTTTTTCTTGACGTCGAAAGGAACAAAGTTCGTGTTAATTCTTACTAGGGTTCTGACATTCTGTCTGGCTTCAGTTATTACGTTACTGTTACGTGACACCACAGAGTTTCAGGACTAAAAAATCACGTTCAATTGACAAAACGATATGAAAAGAAACATATAATGTGCGATGGCTAAATTGCCGCCATTTTATATTTTAAATTTCACGCATGCGTGATTTTTGTTTTATATTTTGTCGCCTGCACGATATAGTAGGGTCAGTTGGGCATTGTATGTAGAAAAAGCTCCATAAACAATTCACTCAGCCAGAAATTTGAGAACGGCATGCACTATTGATTGGCTTTGCACTGAAAGCTTCAATGCAAATACTTCACTGTTTGGATGTCAATCTGAGGACAGTGCAAAGGACTCAGAATGAGTTGGATGATATATCCAGTTACCATCATGGTGTTTGGAGTGATCACTCGTGAAGGCGATGTTATACCTTCATTCATCTTCCCACAAGGTCTCAGACTTAACACAGGAGCCCACATCAAGTGCCTTGAGGAGGTAGCGCTACCCTGAGTAAAGAAGACCCTATATCTAGCAACAGAACTCTGCACCATGTCATACATCTAGGAGAACCTAGTCATCTGGCCACCTAACATATGGCCACCTAACTCCCGAGACTGCAATCCGCTTGATTATTACGTGTGGGCGCAGTTGCGACAGACCAACAAAACTCCTTGTAACACTAAAGATGAAGTGAAGCCAAGGATTATACCAGTATTCATCAACTTAAACAAGGAGACCGTCCAGAAGAGTTGCAGGAGATTCTGAAATTGTCTTGAGGTCGTGGTTGAAGCCAATGACGATTTTATTGAGTAATTTACTGTTGAGTATTTATATTTGTGTAATTTTGAAAAATATATGTTTGTTAAAACGAGATGTCAATGATAAGTTTTTTGATAATTTAGACAACAATTTATCGATTGCACTCTGTATACTTGTTAAAATGCGCTGTCAGTGTCAAATTTTCAAGGCCTTTTTATTCATTACGTGCTCTTGAAATTGCAACTGTGTTTTACTGATGTTAAATAGAAGTTGTCTTACATTATATATATTTTCCCGCGTGTTGTCCTCATGTTTTTTGCCATATTCATGACATTTCAGAACTTCGGGTGATTGGAATTTGGAACTGAACCCTTTATTTCGATCACTGGGCTAGATTGTTCTCGTTCCATGGTTCATGCCACTTCCAGATGTCTCAGTTATCTCCATTTAACTCAACTCTCTAAGTTATTTGTTTACCACAGCTGTAGACAGGTATTGAACTCACAACTCTTTGGGTCAAATCATTGGATCTAACCAACGCTTTTATCCACTGAGCTATGACCCCAGTAGACGAAATAAAAGGTTCAGTTCAAAATTCCAATCACCTGAAGAAGCTCGGGCCACACAACGGCCGAAACGTTGTAAATATAGCAATGCGGCCCTGATCTTTTACTTTGTAAAGATCAGGGTAACAATCAGAACAATATAAGTAATGTAAATGTTTTCTTTTTGTTTCCATTTCCATTAAACTTGGCAGTTGTTCCCATATTCGGTCCATGGTATTCTCAGCATCTTTGTGTAGAGCACACATTTCTGTTGCTTCAAATCTGTTCTTCATCTTTGAGGAGATTGTAGAACATATACTGCCGTATAGAAGAACAAATATCACGTAACAGTTCAGTACTCTTTTCTTTGTTTCTCTTGCTTCAAGTCTCTTCCTCATCTTTGAGGAGATTGTCCAGCATTCATTGCCATACAGGGGACAAATATCACGTAATAGTTCAGTACTCTTTTCTTTGTTTCTCTTGCTTCAAGTCTCTTCTTCATCTTTGAGGTGATTGTCCAGCATTCACTGCCATACAGGAGGACAGATATCACGTAACAGTTCAGTACTCTTTTCTTTGTTTCTCTTGCTTCAAGTCTCTTCTTCACCTTTGAGGAGATTGTCCAGCATTCACTGCCATACAAGAGAACAAATATCACGTAACAGTCCAGCACTCTTCTTTGTTTCTCTTGCTTCAAGTCTCTTCTTCATCTTTGAGGTGATTGTCCAGCATTACGCAACATTTCAGTACTCTTTTCTTTGTTTAGAAAAAATTTGCCTCTTTCATAATACCCAGCTTAGTTTTTGGAAGACATTTTTGGTTATCCCAATGCCCCTTCGGGTTTCAGTATTTTAAATAGAAATCCGTAAGAACAATTGAAATCTTATTTAACTTATTTGCTTAATTGAATGATAACAGAGAGTCTCTGTTAGAGATTCCATGTCGAAATGTACATCTGACACCTTTGAATTTTGAAAATTTTCTCTAATTTAATATATATATATATATAAAGAGTTGTAGAAAAGTTTTCCGTTGGACCAAAAAGCAAATGAACTTGGTCACTTAGATTTTGTAGAAGTAGTCGCATCGTCATGTGTTAACATTCTTGTCTAAAATCTATGATAGATAAACAGGTAGACAGAGTGATATAAAAAAAAAATATATATATAGTGTATCGAAGCAGCGAATAATTTTCTAAACATATACTGTTGAATACAAGAGACAATGAATGTCTATTATGTTTAATCATGGGCTATTCTAAACGTAGTATTTTGGCTTTCATTTCAGTTGAAAATAAAGACAAAAAAATTCCAAAATTTGGATAAATTTTATTAAGTTAGTTCTAAGCTTTCGGCTCACAGGAGCCATCTTCAGAGATGTTGTTTCTCATATTTAACAGTATATGTTTAGAATATATATATATATATATATATATATATAGAGAGAGAGAGAGAGAGATAGATAGATAGAAATAACCTCAGGTAGATATTAAACTAAATTATATAGATAAGTACTGAATATGTATATATAAAAAACAGATAAAAATAGAGAGAGAGAGAGAGAGAGAGAGAGAGAGAGAGAAAGAGAAAGAGATGCCAAACAGAATTATATAGATTCTAGCACTATAGCCCGGCGTTGCTCGGGTGTAATGAAAGCTTTAAATTAAATCCATGGTCCTGGAGCTCAGACTCTTTGGACGTTGACACGAAAGACTAAAAAGCAATAGTTGTTTCCAGTTGAAGCGAAACCGTAGACTGAAAGAAAAATGAATGGATGTAAGTTAAATTTTGATTTCCTGGCATTGATATCAAACTTTCTGCACTATTGTAAGAACTGGAACCTTGAAACTTCTGAATATCGTTTCTTATGTCTTTGTCTATGAGTGCATCAAATTTGATTAAAATCGGACCACTCCTTCTATAACCTGATTTTTTGATTATCGATTTTTGATATTTATCGACGGTACCTCGACACAAAACCTAGCTAAGAACACTCGTAGACGCTTATAGTACAACTGTGTAAATTTTCAAGAAAATCGGTTCAGCCGTTTCGGAGTCTATAAGTAACGGACACACACACACACACACACACACACACACACACACACACACACACACACACAGACAGACAAAGTTCCATTTATAAATAAGTTTAGATCTACAGATATATATTTATTATTATTATAACAATAACAGCATACTGCAACTTAATAACTATTAAGTTGAAGTAAGCTATAATAATAATAATAATAATAATAATAAAGACCTGGAAATTGAAATAGAAAAACTGTGGAAATTGAAAACAAGAATCGTGCCAGTGATAGTAGGTGCACTTGGAATGATAAAAAAAGGAACAAAACAACACATTGAAAGAATCCCTGGAAACCCCAGCTTAAGAGATATACAAAAAATTGTCTTGTTAAGTACAGCCCACACACTAAGGAGAACTTTGTCTATGTAACGCTGGGGATGTTAGGGGAGATAGAAAAAAACATGAAATGGAGCCATAACAACACACCACGACCTGCCTTAGGTCTTCCCGCAGACTTGGTAGGTAGTGCGACCATAGCAGAAATAGAAATATGATGAAAAATGACAACATAATAATAATAACTATATATCTATGCTCTACTTTTGCACTGAGCAACTTTTACAAGTAAATATCTAATTGTGGAACGTACTTCCATTAGAATTAACCACTTATATTATTATTATGATATATATATATATATATATATATATATATATATATATATATATAGACCGACAGGCATACAGACGGTGTCCAACTTCAAAAGAAGACTAGATCTTTTATTTCGGAAATTTAGGATTGGCTTCTAATTAATGCAGCTTTTATATAATTTCTTTCAACGATTATATGCTTGTACAAAAATCTCCATTATCGGTCATTAACAGTACATCATTTCGGCAATTTTGCTTTCCGGCTTTCCCGGAAATTTTGTACCGAACCCTCAATTCAATCAACAATGTCAAGATTGTTCCCGTTCCGCTGCCGATGACAAAGGGCATCTTGTAGCAGTTAATTCGTAACTTGGGATGTTGCTTGTCTCTTTCACTGAACCCTGTTCGCCCTGTGGATGGAATAAAACGTTCAGTTCAACATTTCTGTAAGTTTTACCAATTTTTTTTTTTTAATCATATCACCCCGAGCAAGGCGAAAACGCCACTGATGCACAGGGGGCTACGTAAGGGTAAAAAGAATGGAAAAGAGAAAACCGGAAACCGCATCCTAAACAGGAAACAAGGGATGAGCCTCTTCACCTGTTCAATAGACGTGGGTGGAGTGTGAACCGGGCGATAGTTTAGTCTATCTACTCCAATTGAAAAAAAAAAAAAAAGAAAAGAGTGAAAAGATTGGAAAAGAGAAAAACCGGAAACCGCATCCTAAACAGGAAACAAGGGATGAGCCTCTTCACCTGTTCAATAGATGTGGGTGGAGTTTGAACCAGGCGATAGATTAGTCAATCTACTCCAATTACATGAGACATCTGAAAATGGCCGGCGGGTACAACGGTAAAACGTTTTTGACGGAAACAACCAAGGAGATGAAAAGATAAGTTATTTTCTATGCTATGTACGTTTAGAGCGTGTCTGATTTTGGCTCTCCACAACTTCCTACACTTTGTAGCTCTAAACAATATTTATCTCTTGACTATCCCACTCAGTCCTTGGTCTGCAATCTGTCTACACAAGCTACTTAAATAGATTATTGTTTTTCTTTCGAGAAGATAGTGTAGCTGAAATGCTGTGTAAAAAGATGAGGATATTAGTCAAAACGAAACTAAAGACAATGACTGAATGAACTCGACAGAAGAAATTAAGACATGAGGAGATTAATTTTCATTGAATTTTACTGCTTAAATTGCATAGATAGATAGATAGATAGATAGATAGATAGATAGATAGATAGAAACAGAATGGAAGATAGATAGATAGATAGATAGATAGATAGATAGATAGATAGATAGATAGAAAGAAATTCAAATTGAAATCATTTTACATAAAATTTATATAAACTTAAAAATCATTAGTTAGATTATAAAAATTAGATAGTTAGATCTAAACAGACCGAGAAAAAGATAGATTGAAATAATTATAGATAGACTGAAATAACGATAGATAGAAAAATATAGATGGATAGATAGCCAGACGGACATACAGTGTCCAACTTCAAAAGAAGGATAGATCTCTATTTCGAAAATTTAGGATTGGTAATGCGGCTTGTATATAATTTCTTTCAACGATTATTTGCATGAGCTAAAGTCCCCATTCTTGGTCATTATCGTCACATCGTTACGGCAGTTCGACTTTCCGGGATACTTCCGGTGTCTTTTGCTTTGATAAATTCCCGAAAAATTTGTACCGAACCCTCAATTCAATAAACGATGTCAAGATTGTTCCCGTTCCGCTGCCGGTGACAAAGGGTAACTTGCAGCAGTTAATACGTACATTGGGATGGTTTTTGTCTCTTTCAAAGAAACCGGTTCGCCCTATGGATGGAATAAAGCGTTCAATTCAACATTTCCGAAAGTTTTACCAATTACAATAGGTAGCTAGAGGGTACAACGGTTGAACCGTTTTTGACGAAAACAACTAAGGAGATGAAATGACTACTTCTCTTATAAGCTATACATCTTTAGGACGTGGTTGATCATGGCTTTACACAACGTCCTATACTTCGTCGCTTTAAACAATATTCATCTCTTGCTTATCCCTCGAAGTCCCTGTTCTGACATCCATTTATCAATCTCCTTAAATAGATTTCTCGTCCTTTTTCTTTTGAGAAGGTCAGTCAGTTAAGTGCCATACGCGATACACGCTTGGGCGATCATGTCTCTTTGGAGACATGACTGACTGGGCAGAAGATTTTCCTGCAGTAGGTTGTCATTACTTTCTGCGGTGACCAGGTTGCCAACCAAGGCTATGGAATCCAACCTGTTCTGTTATTTAACCCATAGCCGGAGGGAAGAGACGGGTTAATACATTTCCCAAGAGTATTTGCGCGTAAGAGAATGCAAAGAATTCAACTGGAATTCGAACTCGGCACTCCGATTTTTTGTTCTGTGTCTATATCCACTGCATCACAACGCACATAAATACTGTGCAAAAAGATGAGGATATTCGTCCGAACGAAATTAAAGACAATGACTGAAAGAAATCAACGGAAGTAATTTCTTCACTTGAGTTCATTCAGACATATAGAGATTAATTTTCTTTGAATTTACTGCTTAAATTCCAGAAATAATCTTAAATAGAATAGCAAAAAATTAAATAGAAAGTCGGAAATAAACTTAGATCATTCAGTCAGTCAGTTAAGTGCCATACGTAATACACGCTTGGGCGATCATGTCTCGGAAGAGACATGACTGACTGGGCAGAAGATGTATCCAGCAGTAGGTTGCCATTGCTTTCTGCGGTAGACTGGTTGCCGACCAAGGCTATAGAACCCAATCTGTCCTGTTATTTAACCCATAACTAGAGGGAATAGACGGATTAATACCTTTCTCAAGGGTATTTGCGCGTAAGTGAATGCAGGAAATTCAACTGGAATTCGAACTCGGCTCCCCGATTTATCATTTCGAGCCGATATCCAATGCACCACAACACACATCCTCAAATAGATGTAAACAGACTGAGATAAATATTTGGTTTGGAATAATTATAGATTGAAATAATTATAGATAAATAGATAGATAGATTGAAATAATTTAGATAGTCAAATTTGTATAACCTTAGATCATTAGACAGGCTTTTTTTTTTTTTAATCATATCACCCCGAGCAAAGCAGTAACGCCATTGATGTGCAGGGGGCTACGTAAGAGTGAAAAGACTGGAAAAGAGAAGGCCGGAAACCACCTCCTAAACAGGGAACAAGAGATGAGCCTCTTCACCTGTTCAATAGACGTGAGTGGAGTGTGAACCGGGTGATAGTTTAGTCTATCTACCCCAACTGAAAAAAAAAAAGAAAAAAAAAAAGAAAAGAGTGAAAAGATTGGAACAGAGAAAGCCGGAAACCACATCCTAAATAGGGAACAAAGGATGAGCCTCTTCACCTGTTCAATAGACGTGGGTGGATAACCTAAGATCATTAGATAAATTGAAAAAGATAGATAGATAGATAGATAGATAGATAGATAGATAGATAGATAGATAGATTGAAATAATTTAGATAGTCAAATTTGTATAACCTTAGATCATTAGACAGATACATCGAAATATTTATACTTAAAAATAAGAAATAACCTCAGATAGCAAGATTAAAATTATTTTTAAAAGATCAATGTAAATAATCTAAGGTCATTAGATAAATTGAAAAAATATAAATAGATAGATAGATATATAGATAAATTGAAATAATTTCGATAGTCAAATTTGTATAACCTTAGATCGTTAAACAGATACATAAAAATATTTATACTTAAAAGAGAGAAATAACCTCAGATAGCAAGATTGAAGTTATTTTAAAAAGATCAATTTAAATAACCTAAGATCATTAGATAAATTGAAAAAGATAGATAGATAGATAGATAGATAGATAGATAGATAGATAGATAGATAGAAAGAAATTCAAATTGAAATCATTTTACATAAAATTTATATAAACTTAAAAATCATTAGTTAGATTATAAAAATTAGATAGTTAGATCTAAACAGACTGAGAAAAAGATAGATTGAAATAATTATAGATAGACTGAAATAAAGATAGATAGAAAAATATAGATGGATAGATAGCCAGACGGACATACAGTGTCCAACTTCAAAAGAAGGATAGATCTCTATTTCGAAAATTTAGGATTGGTAATGCGGCTTGTATATAATTTCTTTCAACGATTATTTGCATGAGCTAAAGTCCCCATTCTTGGTCATTATCGTCACATCGTTACGGCAGTTCGACTTTCCGGGATACTTCCGGTGTCTTTTGCTTTGATAAATTCCCGAAAAATTTGTACCGAACCCTCAATTCAATAAACGATGTCAAGATTGTTCCCGTTCCGCTGCCGGTGACAAAGGGTAACTTGCAGCAGTTAATACGTACATTGGGATGGTTTTTGTCTCTTTCAAAGAAACCGGTTCGCCCTATGGATGGAATAAAGCGTTCAATTCAACATTTCCGAAAGTTTTACCAATTACAATAGGTAGCTAGAGGGTACAACGGTTGAACCGTTTTTGACGAAAACAACTAAGGAGATGAAATGACTACTTCTCTTATAAGCTATACATCTTTAGGACGTGGTTGATCATGGCTTTACACAACGTCCTATACTTCGTCGCGATAAACAATATTTATCTCTTGCTTATCCCTCGAAGTCCCTGTTCTGACATCCATTTATCAAGCTCCTTAAATAGATTACTCGTCCTTTTTCTTTTGAGAAGGTCAGTCAGTTAAGTGCCATACGCGATACACGCTTGGGCGATCATGTCTCCTTGGAGACATGACTGACTGGGCAGAAGATTTTCCTGTAGTAGGTTGTCATTACTTTCTGCGGTGACCAGGTTGCCAACCAAGGCTATGGAATCCAACCTGTTCTGTTATTTAACCCATAGCCGGAGGGAAGAGACGGGTTAATACATTTCCCAAGAGTATTTGCGCGTAAGAGAATGCAACGAATTCAACTGGAATTCGAACTCGGCATCCGATTTTTTGTTCTGTGTCTATATCCACTGCATCACAACGCACATAAATACTGTGCAAAAAGATGAGGATATTCGTCCGAACGAAATTAAAGACAATGACTGAAAGAAATCAACGGAAGTAATTTCTTCACTTGAGTTCATTCAGACATATAGAGATTAATTTTCTTTGAATTTACTGCTTAAATTCCAGAAATAATCTTAAATAGAATAACAAAAAATTAAATAGAAAGTCGGAAATAAACTTAGATCATTCAGTCAGTCAGTTAAGTGCCATACGTAATACACGCTTGGGCGATCATGTCTCGGAAGAGACATGACTGACTGGGCAGAAGATGTATCCCGCAGTAGGTTGCCATTGCTTTCTGCGGTAGACTGGTTGCCGACCAAGGCTATAGAACCCAATCTGTCCTGTTATTTAACCCATAACTAGAGGGAATAGACGGATTAATACCTTTCTCAAGGGTATTTGCGCGTAAGTGAATGCAGGAAATTCAACTGGAATTCGAACTCGGCTCCCCGATTTATCATTTCGAGCCGATATCCAATGCACCACAACACACATCCTCAAATAGATGTAAACAGACTGAGATAAATATTTGGTTTGGAATAATTATAGATTGAAATAATTATAGATAAATAGATAGATAGATTGAAATAATTTAGATAGTCAAATTTGTATAACCTTAGATCATTAGACAGGCTTTTTTTTTTAATCATATCACCCCGAGCAAAGCAGTAACGCCATTGATGTGCAGGGGGCTACGTAAGAGTGAAAAGACTGGAAAAGAGAAAGCCGGAAACCACCTCCTAAACAGGGAACAAGAGATGAGCCTCTTCACCTGTTCAATAGACGTGGGTGGAGTGTGAACCGGGTGATAGTTTAGTCTATCTACTCCAACTGAAAAAAAAAAAAAAAAAAAAGAAAAGAGTGAAAAGATTGGAACAGAGAAAGCCGGAAACCACATCCTAAATAGGGAACAAAGGATGAGCCTCTTCACCTGTTCAATAGACGTGGGTGGATAACCTAAGATCATTAGATAAATTGAAAAAGATAGATAGATAGATAGATAGATAGATAGATAGATAGATAGATACGAACTGAATGAGATAGATAGATAGATAGATAGACAGATAGATAGATAGATAGATAGATAGATAGAATAGAATGAGATAGATAGATAGATAGATAGATAGATAGATAGATAGATACGAACTGAATGAGATAGATAGATAGATAGATACGAACTGAATGAGATAGATAGATAGATAGATAGATAGATAGATAGATACGAACTGAATGAGATAGATAGATAGATAGATAGATAGATACGAACTGAATGAGATAGATAGATAGATAGATAGATAGATAGATAGATAGATAGATAGATAGATAAATTGAAATAATTTCGATAGTCAAATTTGTATAACCTTAGATCGTTAAACAGATACATAAAAATATTTATACTTAAAAGAGAGAAATAACCTCAGATAGCAAGATTGAAGTTATTTTAAAAAGATCAATTTAAATAACCTAAGATCATTAGATAAATTGAAAAAGATAGATAGATAGATAGATAGATAGATAGATAGATATAAATAAACAGACTTAGATACATAAGCTGAAATAATTAGAGATATATTGATAAATGTCTTAAAAAGACTGAAATAATTTTAGATAGATTTAAATAAACTTAAATATTAAAAAGTAGATAAATATAAAAAGACTGATAAATACATACATAGATGGAAATAATTTTAGATAGATAAAAATAATTGTAGACAGACAGACAGATTGAAATAACTTTAGATAGATCAGTCAATTAATTGCCATACGTGACAAACGCTTGGGCAATCATATCCCGAAACTGACTGATTGGACAGAAGATTTTCTCGCAGCAAGTTGCCATTAGTTTCTGCTGTAGACTGGTTGCCAACCAAGGCTATAGAACCTAATATGTTCTCTTATTTGACCCATACTCAGAGGGAAGAAACGGATTAATACCTTTCACCAGAGTATTTGCGGCACACACACGCAGACAAAGTTCCATTTAGAAATAAGTATAGATTAGATTTTATATTTGAAAAATAAATTAGTAAATAGTCTCAGTGTGTTTTAATTGCTCTTTCTCTCATACACATGAAAGGAGAAATCTGGATGTTTGAACTGGGTGTAGGGAAGAAATGACTGGAAAAAGTTTGGGAATCACTGCTACATACGATTTTTATTCTTTTTCACTGATCCCTTACGCACCAGTGGCATTTATGGTGTGAAATGATCATAAAAAAAATGTTGGGGCAAATTTCAGAAAAAGTTTATTAAAATCTATTTTTATGTAAGTTCTATGTGTTGAAAAATCATTGCTACAACTATCTAAACTTATTTATAAATGGAACTTTGTCTGTGTGTATGTGTGTGTGTCCGTTATCTATAGACTCCGAAACGGCTGAACCGATTTCCTTGAAAATTTACACAGTTGTACTATAAGCGTCTGCGAGTGTTCTTAGCTGGGTTTTGTGTCGAGGTACCCCCGATAAATATCGAAAAACGATAATCGAAAAAATCGGGTTATAGAAAGAGTGGTCCGATTTTAATCAAATTTGATACACTCATAGACAAAGACATAAGAAACGATATTCAGAAGTTTCAAGGTTGCAATTCTTACAATAGTGCAGAAAATCGATAATATATATATATATATATATATATATATATATATATATAAGGCAAGATGTTTGTTTGTGTGTCTGTTTATCTGCCTGTATGTTTGTATTTTTTTTTCAGTCCTTTTATTTTAGTTTTTGCTTCGGGTTTGGCTCTAAGTAGGTGTAATTGTAGTTCTTAGTCTCAGCCATGATACCATTTACTCAGAGGACTTATTTAGCCTTCAAAATTTAGTTTACGACGAAAAAAACTTATTTGATATCGATACCAGGAAATCAAAATTTGACTTACATCCATTCATTTTTCTTTCAGTCTACGGTTTCACTTTAACTGGAAACAACTATTGCTTTTTAGTCTTTCGTGCCAACGTCCAAAGAGTCTGAGCTCCAGGACCATGGATTAGTTTTAAAGCTTTCATTACACTCGAGCAACGCCGGTCTATACTGCTAGTAATATATATTTATTCTCAAAATTGTTAATAGAAAATAAATTCGGAAGAACAGGATTATTTTCATACATTTTAAAAATGTTTCGGTTTTAGATAACCCACAATAGTGTGATAATTCGTAAGCCAAATCACTAACGCAGACATTCAATCAATCAATCAATCAATCACTCAATCATTGATAGTTTCAAGAAATAAATCATTGAATACTGTTTTGGAAATAAAAAAAAATTCTTCTAAGAGTCGAACAGAAGCGATGATTTCTTGTTGTTTTTGTGACGAACACAAAGGGATCGGCTGAATTATTATAAACTTTTAAACCAACCAGAAAGAAGAAAATAAAAAGAATAATAATTATGAAATTATACGCAATATTTTAATCTCAGTAACTGTGAAGTGTAAAAACGATAATTATGAACATGACGGCTCAGATTTCCTTTTCCGTGCACTTTGTTGTTTAGGTTATCCAGACCTTCCTATAAATTCCTGTCCCATTAACAAAGTATAAAAACAAAAACAAGAAATGAGGCCCGAATGAAATATTATGACGAATTATCACGCTCAACGACTCATACAAAAGCACATCGAAGGCTTAATTCTTTTGACCAGTTGTTATTGGCTATAGTTTTGTTTATCGGTGAAAGAAAAATAACGTGAGAAAACGGCATATTTCGTTAACTGATTGCGTTGATAAGATCATTTTTAGGTTTCGGAACAAGCAACAAAATTTGAAAGTCAAGGAGATCGACGATCGACTGACAACCAACCGAAAATGACCCAAGATGCTAAAATGGTTCTTTTTTCTCTGATGTTGCTTTTCGTCGCGGCTCAGGTAAGTGTGTCGCAGTTTTGTGGGTAAATTTTTTGGGTGGTAGTTGAAAAAAAAAAAAAAACAGTTTTAAAGCATTTCGCTATATTTTCTGGGAAAGAAGAATAGAAAAAAAAAAAAAACCCCTTTTCCAAACGAATTCCACGCTTATTTTTTTATCTTTTTGAATTTTTAATAAATATTTTAATTTTTCCTCTTTTTAAATTTTTAACTTAAATAAATGTTTTAGATCTACAAAAACGTAAAAATTTATTTTGTGCCTCGACTGGTCGGAACGATAAATAAATTTCCCAGTCACCGATGTGCATACGAGGCAAACGGTCCCTAGATTGTCAGGGAAACTATACTCGTTTACCGTTTTTTTTTTTTAATTATGAAGCTTACCTTAGTTTGACATTAGGCTAATAGCAATAATAGTAACCCAGACTCGTTCTAAAATAATCACACAACTATGACGCTCTCTTAATTTGCTCAGCATAAATTTGTTTTGACAATAAGATTTGTACTTGAAATCCAGTGATGATAGAATTCACTACCAATGCTTTACTAGACGCGTTCGTTAACCATTACTCGACTCATTTTTTTTTTTTTACATTTAGTGAGGAATTTTTTAAAGTGAATCTCATAATGGAATTACTCTTAGGTTTGATTTTTGATTTTCTAAGCACCGCTTAGATGTGACACAAGGCGAAAAGTATTGGGCACCCAGTGAAGATCGAATTCACTACTCAGTTGTAATAGGTTTTAGCTTAATAACCATTAAACAACGTTATAACGTCCAGGTGCCCCTTTTAGGTTTGATACAGGTGCGTTGCGCAGAGTATATTTTCGGATTTTAAATATTTTTTCTCAGGTTAGGTTTGTATTTTTAATGACGAAATTAAATCTTAACCTCGAAAATATGTTTGGGACGCTATTTTAAACGACTGCTGTACGATTCGGACACTTTTCTTTGTTTTTATTATTGTGAAATATATTTGTGTGTGACAGAAAAATTTAATTAGTTTTCAGCTGTTTGCTGTCTGTAATTATTTTATGCTATTTGGGAGTCTGCAATTTCAGACAGGCTTAAACAAAATACGGTACGCGGACCGTATGTGACCCGTGAGACTACCCATTGTGGCCAGCGAAGGGTTTTTAAAATAGTAAAATTTTTGTGTTCAGCTGAATAAAATCAGCGACTGGTTGCATAAGAAAAAAATTCAATTTTGTATAAACGTGACTTTATTCAACGGATTTGTTGCTGTTTTTGTAACTAAGTAATACTGTTTTAACTCGGGACAATATCATAAAAAATGAGGACAAAACTGGAAGCAACGGAAATGTGGTTCTACAGAAGGAAGGTGCGGGTATCGTGGACTGAACATGCAAGCAACGATGAGGTGTTGGAAAGAATAGCAACAAAAAGGAAATTAATACTGAGCATAAGGAAGAAACAACTGAAGTTCCTGGGACATGCAATGAGGAAGGAGAGCCTGGAGAACCTGATACTGACTGGCCAGATAGAAGGAAAGAGAGACAGAGGAAGGCAGCGGATAACATATTTGCAGGGCCTGATCAGGTGTATTACGGAATAGGGGTTGCCAGGAGTAACAGGAGCGAACATACTAAGAGCCACAAGGGATAAGGAGACGTGGAGAACCATGATCACCTACGTCCTGAAGGGACAGGGCACATAGAAGAAGAAGTAATCATGTTTAACTCTCCGTAGAAAAATAAAAAATAACTTTTTCTCTCAATCTCCTTCTCTCTATATATTTGATTCTATCTCACTTATATTCAGTATTTTACTCTTACGACGTTCGGTAAATTTTCTGCCATCCTTGTGACCTATCACGTCTTTTAATTTTACATGCCTGGTACTGGCCTGTACAGGATATGCGTTGTGGTGCAGTGGATATCGGCTCGGAACGAGAAACCGGGGAGCCGAGTTCGAATTCCAGTTGAATCCATTGCATTCACTTACGCGCAAATGCCCTTGGGAAAGATATTAATCCGTCTCTTCCTTCCAGTTATGGATTAAATAACAGGACAGATTGGGTTCTATAGCCTTGGCTGGCAACCAGTCTACCGCAGAAACCAATGGCAACCTACTGCGGGATAATCTTCTGCCCAGTCAGTCATGTCGCTTTCGAGACATGATCGCACAAGCGTGTTTCAAGTATCGCACTTAACTGACTGACTGAATATAATAGTTGGAATCATGATTAAGTCTCCTCCTGGGCATAAAGTGGGGGATCAGTTTTATATTGTTATGAAGTAGTAAACTGATCCCTCACTAATTACTACTTAATAATATAATACATCTCTTCCCCCTCTAGCTATGAGTCAAATAACATGAGAGATTGGGTTCTATAGCCTTGGCTGGCAACCAGTCTACCGCAGAAAGTAATGGCAACCTACTGCGGGATAATCTTCTGCCCAGTCAATCATGTCGCTTTCGAGACATGATCGCACAAGCGTGTTTCAATTATGGCACTTAACTGACTGACTGGCCTGTACAAGACTCTGTCCAGGTTTGGTTCAAACCTCTGTGCATACTGTTTCACATCCAAAATGGTTTCTCAAAATTTTTTTTTGTAAAAGGCACATTTACGAAATAATTTAATTTCTGAAGTGGCGTTGAAACTTTCATTAAATTCCGACAATTATCTGACTATTTCAAGAATCTCCAAACCAATGTTTTTTACCACAAAAATACGCTCAAATTTCTCATACAAATTTATGATTCCGCATTGACGCCAGAAAAAAAAGATTTTTAACCAAAATTTCGAAAGGTCTAAAAAGTAAATGTTATGGGGGAGACACACCTATTCCTCAGATAATGGACTTTCCCTCCTATATAAATAAGAGTTAACAGGAAGTTCTTAGAAGTTTTAGGCCTTGTGCCATATTTGTACTCATCGTACAATAAATAATGAAGTTCTTAGAAGTTATTTAGACTTCTATTGGAGTTTAGTGGAACTGCTAGGCAGTTGATATTAGTCGGCAGTTATTCGAATACTAAAGAGTCAGCTATCAGTAAAAGATTACCAAGTTCCTAAAATTTTGGGTGCGTTAAGTCGATTAGAAACCGATATAGCACGATTATAACCTTCAGTGCGAAACACTACTCCACAACAGTAAACAAAGTAAATTTTGCATTAAAAAAAAAATCTTTGCTCTTTCATCGTAATAATGAGACGAAGAATTTGACGACACAGTTTTATATTCCTTATCTTTTCTCACTTTTTTTTATCCATCGTTTATCTTCTTTTTAGCGGATTTTTAAAGCTAAAAATATCTTGCACGGACAACCTATTTAAAATAATGCCAGCTTATGTTTCCATGGTAAATAAATCAGTCAGTTAAGTGCCATACGTGATATACGCTTTGGATATATGCCTTAAAAGAGACATGACTGAATGGGCAGAAGATTATATAGTAGTAGGTTGCCATTACTTTCTGTTGTAGACTGGTTGCCAGCCAAGGCTATAGAACCCAATCTGTCCTGTTATTAGACTCATAGCTAGAGGGGGAAGAGATATACTATATTAAAAAGTAGCAATTAGTGGGGGATCAATTTATTACTTAATAACAATAGAAAATTGATCCCCCACTTTATGCCCAGTAGAAACCTTAATCATGATTCCAAATATTATATTCAGTCAGTCAGTTAAGTGCCATACGTAATACACGCTTTAGGTGATCATGTCTCGAAAGAGACATAGCTGACTAGGTAGAAGATTATCCTGCAGTAGGTTGCCATTGGTTTCTGCGGTAGACTGGTTGCCAGCCAAGGCTATAGAACACAATCTGGCCTGTTATTTGACTCATAGCTAGAAGGGGGATAAATGTATTATATTAATAAGTAATAATTAGTGGGGGATCAATTTATTACTTAATAACAATAGAAAACTGATCCTCCATTTATGTCCAGGAGAAACCTTAATCATGATTCCAAATATATTCAGTCAGTCAGTTAAGTGCCATACGTGATATACATCAGTTTGGATATATGCCTTGAAAGAGACATGACTGGGCATAAGATTATCCTGCAGTAAGTTGCCATTGCTTTCTGCAGTAGACTGGTTGTCAGCCAAGGCTATAGAACCCAATCTGTCCTGTTATTTAACCCATAACTGGAGGAACGAGGCGGATTAATATATTTCCCAAGGGTATTTGCGCGTAAGTGACACCTCTTAAAATATGTCGTGCTTACTTCATGCATACAAAATACAATTATACATGAAAAGTTATCATTTGTACGCTCACAGGCGATTTTTGCGATAGTAATAATAATAATAATAATTAGTTGATTGATTCGTTTTCTACGGCATATCAACACTTTGCAGATTATTTAAAGTCACAAAATATTTTTATGTTGCAAGTATTTTTATTTAAAAATAATGGTTCAGTGATGCAAGTCTTACTCATTCACCCATAGTTGAGGGAGAAGATTTGGGTTCATACCTTTCTCAATGGTATTCTGCCTTAAGTATATTTAACGAACTCAACTGGAATTAGAACTCCGCTTTCCAATTAACAATTCCGAACCATTATCAGTTATACCACACGCACATCCAAGCTTACATCAGTTGGTATTCTCAAGCGGTCATCCATCTAGATACTGACCAGGCTTGACGTTGCTTAACTTCGGTGATCATAAAAACCGGTGTTTTAACGTGATGCGGTCGTAACCTAAATAATAATAATAATATTGATTGATTGATTGATTGATCAACAGGCCAAATATACGAAGTCAAATGTACCCATCGTGGAGCATTGGATATCGGCTCGGAACGCGAAATCAGGGGGCCGAGTTCGAATCCCAGCCAAATTCATTGCATTCACTTACGCGCAAATACCCTCTTCCCTCCAGTTATGGGTTAAATAACAGGACAGATTGGGTTCTATAGCCTTGGTCGGCAACCAGTCTACCGCAGAAAGCAATGGCAACCTACTGCGGGATAATCTTCTGCCCAGTCAGTCATGTCTCTTTCGAGACATGATCGTCCAAGCGTGTATCACGTATGGTACTTAACTGAAGAATGTACCCATCACCACACCCAGTCTCATAAGGGTACATATTAGGAAATTCCGCCACAACAAAATAACGTAACCCTCTACCACGAGTGGCCCTCGGGCCTTGTACAGAGCAAACCATTCCGTAAAAATAAAAAAGAAAGAAAAATACAGTGTTTGACAATATTAAACAGTATTTCGACAGAATGTCTGTCTACTTCAAGTTATATTTTTAAAATATTTCAAGTATAAAAATATATAAAGAGACAAAAATTATAAGTTTTTGTACAAATGTTGTTTGTTTTGTAATGAGAAAACGGATGTAATGATAATCAACGATTCAAAACGAATGAAACACCGCCAGCGTGAATCACACGCAACTGAAACGTGCTTAATATTATGGTAATCCTGTTCATCTTGAGATTTCCCGTTAATTGATTAGTTATTAAATTAATTCAAAAATCGTCTCTGTAATAATAAAGACCATTGTGCATTTATTTGTATATCTTCTCTATTTTAATAAAAACCGTTGTATATATATATATCTGTGTGTGTGTGTGGAGAATCCCAATGATGAAAAAAAAATTATATCGGAAACACAATGAACATATTTAAAAAGCGATTTTACAATCACCTCTCATCTTTTTTTTTTTTTTAATCATTTCACCCCGAGCAAGGCAGAAACGCCACTGATGTGCAGGGGGTTACATAAATGTAGAAAGATTAATTAGAAAAGAGTGAGGAGTACAAGCTAGTTAGAAAGGAACAATAGAAAGCTGAGAAAGCAGGTGCAATGACAGATACATGGGCGGAGAGAAAGTGAAGATTATACAGGGGAGGGTAGAGAGCTAGAGTCCAGTGGTTAGTAGGTGAGTATTAACTTTGCTTTTAAATTTCTGGAGGTCGTAGCCGTCAGGAAAGCAAGAATACGGGAGTGAGTTCCACAGGCGGGAAGTGCGAGAGAGGAATCTGCAGGAGTAGAATTGTCGTCTGCGTTTGGCTAAACAAAGAAAAACAAAACATGACGTCCCTTTCCAAATACTTATGGAAGTTAAAAAATGAAAATAAAACACCTAAAGTTAAATGGAAAATCCTAAAATAAGCAAGAACATTTAAATCAATAAAGGGACCATGTTTCCTTTGTCTTCAAGAAAAAATTGAAATCATTAAATACATGAATAGCAACAGGCTTTTAAACCAGAGGTATGAAACCACGGTAAACTGCGTACACATTAAAGAATTAACTTTACAATCATGCTAAAAATACTACAAAAGTCAAAGTTAGCACCGCTTAGAGACGATAAACATTTATAATATCAACAACACTCTTACAGTAAATTTTATCTATTCCATAACATCAACTGTGATCTATTTAAAGTTTCATAGAAAAATGTAATTTCCTAAATTTAAAATTAAAGTTAAATTCACAAAATTAGATTAATTATAAAAACTGAGTTTAAATTTGAAAAATAGTGTATAGTTGTACAATTAAATAAGAAAGATGGGTCCAATAAATGATAACTACTTACCCCAATTCATCGCATCTAATTCTATTCTTCCCCAACCTTACACAACCTTACTCTCCCCCTCACTAAACCCGTCATTACACCATAAAAAGCTACACAATATCTTAATGTTAAATCTGTCTACAAAATTCCCGAGAAGTTCATTAATCAACTCTGTTATCCACAAACTCCTTTTTTTCAAAATTCCAACGGACAATTTACAAGACTTATCTCCTTATCACTAACCCCATCTACATCCCACGCACAATTCGACAAATTTAAGAAAAGAGGTCTTCCATTTCTTTCCACACCACCTGAGGAGACATTGTCATCTCAATGCCGAAACAAAATGTACACTACGTAGTGGATAAAAATTTCTACATGTTCAGAACCATAATTTACAATAAATATTCATAGCTCTATATTATATATCGAGATCTATTTTGAATTAATGTTTTGAACGTTGTAATTTATTCTTCGTTCTTTATTCAGTGGGATATATATATATATATATATATATATATATACAACAGTTTTTATTAGAGTAGAAAGTATAATGGATCAGGTGCAATATAGGTGACCAATTGAGCTAGAGAAATTGAAAATAAAGGTAATGTTTTTAAATAAAAATTAGTGGCCTGTCATAATAGATCATTACATTTCACAGAAACCAACAATGTTTTGTGGCAATTTTTTACAATTTCTTGAGATTTTTCTTGTGGAAAAAAAAAAAAAAGAAAAGAAAAAAAAAGGATAATTTTAACACATTCAACTTTATGGATAAAAAATAGTGAATTGTATAATATTTTTTTAGAGACTTAACATGAGCCAAACAAATTAACAGATTTTGGTGAAAAAAAATTAAAGATCCCAAAATGAAGTCAAAATCCGCGAAAATGTATCATCCTTTAATAGTCAGTAGTTTTTTTAGGTTTAATTTAAAAATCAAATGTTCATAAAATAAGGAGGGTCACAATATTTATATATATAATGGACTCTCCCGTCGATTTCGACGTATGAGCGTCTAACAGTTAGAATTGTTTAAAATGGTGAAGGCTTGTGTAGCACCGTCCACACTTTTCGGAACTGCTGATAACAAACGTCTGCCACAGATCGCATGAACAACAGACCTCAGTTATTTAACCCATAACTGGAGGGAAGGGACGGATTAATACCTCTCCCAAGAATACCAGCGCGTAAGTGAATGCAGAGTGTTCGACTGGAATTGGAACTCGGCTCACCGATTCCCCCCTTCGAGCTGGCATCCACTGCACCACAACGCACATCCGTCAATAAACGCTTACAGCACCTGGTATTCCCAAGCGGTCACCCATCTAAATACTGACCAGGCTTAACTTCGGTGATCGAGCGAGAACCGGTGTATTCAACGTGATATGACCGTAAGCATACATATATATATTTCCTTCTGGTCATGCTCATGTAGAGAGGGAAAGGGAGAGAGAGAGAGAGAGAGAGAGAGAGAGAGAGAGAGAGAGAGAGAGAGAGAGATTCTCTTTACTACAAGTTATTAAAATATACTACCCGATATTAAATCTTTAACATTGCCTTATTTTTTTTGCAAGAATTATGTCGTCGATTAGAGAAGAATGCACACACACACACACACACATACATATATATATATATATATATATATATATATATATATATATTAGAACATGTACATAATCATTCTATATATATCCACTACAAAGGTACGATTGTTTTGACATTGAAACTTCAATGTCTGTTATCTCTAGAATGATTATGCACATGTTCTAAAATATAATTTATAATAAATATTCACAGCTGTATATATTATATATCGAGCATTGTTTTAAATTAATATTTTGGACGTTGTAAGAATTCTTTCTTCGTTCTGTATTCACTCTGATATATATATATATATATATCTTCTATAATAGAAGAAAAACCGTTGTGTAATTATTTGTCTCTCTCTATATATATATAGCCACACACAAATAATTACACAACGGTTTATATATATATATATATATATATATATATATATATATATATATATATAATTACACAACGGTTTATATATATATATATATATATATATATATATCCCGTCTGTCATGTTTATGTAGAGAGAGACAATAGCAAGGCAGCGTTGGCTCAGTTCATTCTCTTTACTACCAGTTAATAAGCTTTACTATCAGATATTAAATTTTTTGCTGCGTGTTTGTCCTTTAACAGTGCCGTATTATTTTGCTTTTTTTTTTTTTTTACAATAATTTGTGGTTTGCATTATTTTAGGGTTTTCCTTTCTTATGTTTTAATTTAAGATACTCAATAATAGGTACATATATATGTTGCTGTCATATTGCTATCATAGACGGCATATCGATATAAAATATTGCAGTCATTTTTGACGGCACGGGCCCACTCTTATATATATATATATATATATATATATATATATATATATCTATAATTAGTCATCCACATACAAGCCTGTTTCGCTGTATCACAGCTCATCAGTGTGGCTAGACAGACACATCCACTTGCTTCTGGCCGAGATCAAATCTCGACCGATTTGGTGTCAGTCGGAGTCGCTACTCCCTAATCCATCGGCGCATGGAGTCAGATAAGGGAAATTTTAACGTGTTGTATATAAACAGTGTATACACACGCCAGTCACCGAAAGAACTCAATTCATTTCTGAAGAGTCACGCATATAGCAGAAGTGGAAACTGTTTTTAAAATTTTCTTCTCCAGAGAGATCCTTACTGTCATTCTCAGAGAGAGAGAGAGAGAGAGAGAGAGAGAGAGAGAGAGTGAGAGAGAGAGAGAGAGAGAGAGAGAGCAGCAGCAGCTTCAGTTCATTCTCTTTACTACTAGTTATTAAACTTTACTATCATTTTTTAAAGCTCTTTATCACAAAGACTGTTTTGTATTTATTTGTATATATAGTCCCGGTCCTCCAGGTCATAGTATTTACTTGGTTTCTCAAACTTAAAAAAAAAATTAAAAAACATATTATTATTATGTTGTCATTTTTCATCATATTTCTATTTCTGCTATGGTCGCACTACCTACCAAGTCTGCTAGAAGACCTAAGGCAGGTCGTGGTGTGTTGTTGTGACTCCATTTCATGTTTTTTCTATTTCCCCTAACATCTCTAGCGTTACATAGACAAAGTTCTCTTTAGTGTGTGGACTGTACTTAAGACAATTTTTTGTGTATCTCTTAAAATGGTGTTTCCAGCAGTTCTTTCAATGGGTTGTTTTGTTCCATTTTTTATCATTCCAAGTGCAGCTACTATCATTGGCACGATTCTTGTTTTCAATTTCCATATTTTTTCTATTTTAATTTCCAGGTATTTATATGTTAACAGTTTTTCGAATTCTTTGGTTGCTATGTTACAATCAGCTGGACAAGCCATATCAATTAATAGGTAATTTTTTTCTTTCTGATTTTTAACAATAATATCCGGCCTATATTCTTAATTTTTTCTGTCTGTGTAGATGATGTAATCCCATAGAATGGTGACATCTTCTATTTCTGTAACCGGTGCTGGGGGATGATCATACCAGTATTTGTTTAGATATTTCCATAGTGTTTGAACATTGTCCACTGTAAATATTGCCCCACTTTATCGTGACGATTTTTATATTCATTTGGGGCAAGTACAGAATATCTTGAGATTAGATGGTCTATTGTTTCTTGGTATTTATCACAGAACCTGCATTTTGGATCCACATTATTATGTATAATATTTGCCTGAAAGTTCCTAGTGAAACGACTGGTCTTATTTGCAAGAATAAAACCTTCAGTCTCAGACTTTAATCCAGATGCACGTAACCATCGATGAGTATTAACTTTATCAACATTGGGTTTATTAGCACGTTCTGGATATTGGCCATGCAGAGATTTGCCTTGCATCTGTTCAAGAGCTTTACCCTTGATTTTCTTTTTCATATTTTTGCCGCAATAGTTGGTTTTTGGCTTCCGTTTTGCTTTTCTACAGAATATACTAAATGTAAATCTTGTTTGTATTTACTGCCTTCTTTCATTATTGAATATTTTTCTTTCTGTTTTCATATTGTTTGACTAATTGTATTATCCAGTTCTTTGTTGTTTCTATGTATGTTAGTAAGCCAATCGTTGTTGTCTTGTATGGCAATTTTAGCTGAATAAGACCTCTTCCACCTTCTTTACGGGATATGTATAGACGGTCTACATCAGCCTTTGGATGATCCATTTTATCCTTAGAAAGAAGTTTTTTTGTTTTAGAATCCATTCGTTTGATGTCGTTTAGAGTCCATTTCAAGATGTTGAAACTATATTGGACCATTGGGATAGCAAAGCTATTAATAGCCATAATTCTGTTCTGAAAATTCAATTCAGTTTTTAATGTCAGTTATAGTCTTCTATAATACTCTTTACGCACTATTTCTTTCGTTTTTTATGGTGAATTTTTTCACTCTCATTTACACCTAGGTATTTATAAGCTTCTTCTGGCTCTAAATCTTCTATTGTTACAGCAGGGTCTAAGCTAATTGGGGATGTTTGTTGTAGCAGTCCTCGTAAAACTGTAGCTTTAGCACATTTATTCAAATTGAATTTCATTCCAATGTCGTCACTGAAGCATTTTACAGTTTGCAGAAGATTTTCTAGCTCATTATCATTCTTAGCATACAAATTTAAGTCATCCATGTAAAATAGATGGCTTATTTTCTTTTAGGCTATTTTATAACCACATTCTATCTTGTTAAGTTGACTGGTTAATGCTATTAATGATATGAAAAATAGTAATACATCTTTTGATGTTTATTTCACCAGATTTATAGGTTCATTTATATAATTGAGGTAAAGGGTTGTTTTCCATATCGACATACATTGTTTGATGAAATTGATGATGACGGGTGATACCATATACATGTTTAAAGTCTTTAAGATCCAGGATTGTAGTACACTATCGAATGCCTTCCGATAATCTATCCAGGCAGTACTAAGAGTTTTCTTTGCATTGAAGCAGTTTTCCAAGATCATCCTGTTAATAAGTAATTGATCTTTACATCCGTAGCAGCCACGTTTGCACCCTTTTTGTTCAAGCGGTAGTATGTCATTTCATTCCAAGAAATGTCTTAAAATAGATGTAAATAGTTCGTATGTTGTCGGAAGGCATGTAATTGGTCTGTAGTTTTTCCGGTTATTTGTGTCACTATTCTTGGGTAGAAGAAATGTAATTCCTTTGGCCATCCATGCAAGAATTTTAATTGGATCGTTAGCCATTTCTTGAAGTTCTTTGACTAGTTTTTTTTTGGTGCTGTATTTAAATAATATAGCCAAAAATTCGGAATTTTATCTATTCCTGGAAATTTCCAATTGTGTGCTTTTTCAGTCCACATTTAACATCCTCTTCTGTGATTCTAGCCCATGTCTGTTCTGATTTATTCTTTATTTGTTCTGTCTCTTGCGCAATCCAGTCTGCTTCTTTGTTATGTTCTTTAGGGCAAGCCCATATTTTTTCCCAGAACTGTATAACTTTTTCCAGTTTTGGGGGACTGTCACTTCAATTCTTTTTTTTACCTATTTCCCTTTAAAATTTCTTTGCATCTGTTTGAAAAATCTTGTTTTGTCTGTAGAATCTTGATCTTTTCTCATAGCGTCTTATTCTTTGAGCCTTCAGTTGTATTGTTTGCTTTATTTTTTCCTTACTTGATAGGACTTCATTTTCATTTCTAATGTTGTATTTTCTTTCGACTCTTCTGCCTTTTCTAGTTCTTACATTTATTCTTCTTGTCAGTTCATCCACTACTGATAATTCACTTCTAATTTGTTTGATTTCTTTTTCTATTTTTCTTTTCCAAGGTGGATCTTCATGTCTGCGAGACTGCCTTGTTTTTAATTTGATGTTCGATTATTTTGTTGCTGCTATTGCTGATGCATATATTACTTCATTGAGATTTATATGAGTGTCTTCATCCCAAATTAATTTAAGTGCTGCATTGTAGAGCTTAATAATTTCGATGTTATGCTTTGTTGCTTGTAATTTTGGGTGTTGTTCTCGTTACTCCATTGCAATATTTTGTATCTGACTTATATGGTTCTTGATTTCTTCCTTGGCTTCTTGTATGCTGTTCTTGTTTTCCGTAAAATAATTCTGTTCAATGTGTTTTGAACTCGTTTTATTGCCGTTTTGTAACTGACTCAGTTAACACTTTTCCAGCACTTCTAAACTTACAGCATTATCTTCACAGTGATTTGTGTGTATCACGGTTTCTACATTATGACCTGTGGCTTGTTTGATATTAGTACTTTTTATTTCTGATTCCGGTTCCCTTTCATATTTTGTTGATTCGTCTCTTCTGGTTACAATTCTTTTTATCTCATTAATTTCGGCCTCTGTCAATCGGTTATTTCGCATGATGTATCTTCGTACAGTGGCTAATTTATTTTCGTCAATGTACTTTCTATTTATTTGTTCAACCTTTTCTCGCCAAATGTCATATGTTTGGCGAGTGATGTTTATTTGCGGTTTGAGTAACGCTTCATGAAATGCAGTCATAACGACTTTGTGCTCCTCACGAGACCATTTTATTTTTTCTTTCTTTAAATATACGGTTATAGATCTAGCTGGAGAATTTTCAGGGCCATTATTAGGATTATCCTGGTTGTGGGGACCTGAAGATTCATTCTTTATGTAGGAGTTTGTTCCTATGGCAGATTTTTTTTACCTCAGTTAGGTTCCCTCCTGAAGGACGGGCTCCCTATTTATCTACTGGAAGAGCCATACTGGACTTTTAATTTCTATTTGTAATTTTCATATTTTTCCCACGAGTGACGCACGGGTCCAAAAGTCCACCCAAAGTTGCCCGGCTCGTTGGGTAACGGTCTTTTACAAACAGGGTTCCGAATCCTGTAGGGGATCGTTTGTGACCTCATAACGCAGTAGCCATTCACTCCACGGCACGATTAACACCTTGTGTTGCGGGTTGTTGTTCGGAGTTTTCCTTCTCCTAAATGGGTTACCAAGTGACAGTTGACAGAGATGCGAGTGGAATTCAAAGAGAAAGACGCTGGTTAAAAAACAAAATAAAAACAAAAAACAAATAAACTTGGACGTAACAGCCGCTCAGCGAAACAAAACAGTATTGAAAAATTGTTGCTATCATCACTCGTCCTTGTAACAAAAATAATTGTTAAGAAAAAAAAGTTAATGGAAAAGAAAAAGTTGACATTCGTTTAATTTTATTACTGCTGTGAAATTTAAAAATGATAATTTGTTCGTCTCCTGTTTATTCAGTTATTTATTCATTAAAGTCGTCGAAAATATGGTTATAAAAAAAATGAATAAAAAAAATAAATAAATAAAAAATAAATAAACATGAATTTTTCTTCGTATATTATTTAATTTACGTTTCTTTAAATGATCCTAATAGATTTATCAACTAGTTTTCTTATTATTCATATTTCCTTTAGTTTTAGATATTTCGAAATATTTTTTTAAAACTATGATACTTTTTCTTAAAAGCAAAAAACGAAACAAAACAACAGGAAAAAAATACGATGAAAAACAGTTTGATACAATTCCTACGGTATTCTTTCTTAGAAAGAATTCGTATTTATTTATTTATTTTATTTATTTATTTAATTATTATTATTATTATTATTATTATTATTATTATTATTATTATTATTATTATTATATTTCATTATTATTATTGTATATTATTATATTATGAGAAAATTGTTATTAAATAAAGAATAATTATTATAATAATAATATTCATTATATCATTCTAACAAATATAATATTTATTATATTATCATATGATTGTTAGCATTATTAAATAAATAATATTATTGTTATAATAATATTATGTTATTATTATTATTATTATGATATTATTATTATTACTATTATTATAAATATGCTTGATATTATTATTATTAATAATATTATTATAAATATGTTTCATGGCCTTCAAAATGAAGAATTCGCTTTTTATGTTGATGCATAAATAATAATTCCTACGATATTCTTTCTGAGAAAGAATATGTATTTATTATTATTATTATTATTATTATTATTATTATTATTATTATTATTATTATGTCATTTTTCATCATATTTCGATTTCTGCTTTGGTCTCACTACCAACCAAGTCTGCGGGGAGACCTAAGGCAGGTAGTGGCGTGTTGTTATGGCTCCATTTCATGTTTTTCTATCTTCCCTATCATCCCCAGCATTACATAGATAAAGTTTTCCTTAGTGTGTGGGCTGTACTTAATAAGACAATTTTTTGTATATCTCTTAAGCTGGGGTTTCCAGGGATTCTTTCAATGTGGTGTTTTGTTCCATTTTTTATCATTCCAAGTGCACCTACTATCACTGGCACAACTCTTGTTTTCAATTTCCACATTTTTTCTATTTCAATTTCCAGGTCTTTATATTTTGACAGTTTTTCAAATTCCTTGATTGCTATGTTACAATCCGCTGGACAAGCCATATCAATTAATAGACAAGTTTTCTCCTTCTGGTTTTTAACAATAATGTCTGGCCTGTTTGCTTCAATTTTTCTGTCTGTGTAGATGGTGTAATCCCATAGAATGGTTACATCTTCTATTTCTGTAACCGGTGCTGGATGATGTTCATACCAGTGTTTGTTTACAGCTTTTCCATAATGTTTGCACATTGTCCAATGTAAATATTGCCCAACTCTATCGTGGCGATTTTTATATTCGTTTGGGGCAAGCACAGAACAGCCTGAGATTAGGTGGTCTACTGTTTCTTGGTGTTTATCACAAAACCTGCATTTTGGATCCATATTATTATGCATAATATTTGCCTGAAAGTTTCTCGTGAAAAGACTTTGGTCTTGTGCTGCAAGTATAAATCCTTCAGTTTCAGACTTTAATCCAGATGCACGTAACCATCGATGAGTATTAACTTTGTCAACATTGGATTTATTGGCACGTACTGGATATTGGCCATGCAGAGGTTTGTCTTGCCAGCGCTGTTTCATCTTTTCAAGAGCTTTATCTTTGGCTTTCATTTTCATATTTTTTGCCGCAAGAGTTGGTTCTTGGCTTCTGTTTTGCTTTTCTACAGAATCTAATAACTGTAAATCTTGTTTGTATTTACTGCCTTTTTTTATTATTGAATATTTTTTCTTTCTTTCTTCATGTTGCCTTACTAATTGTATCATACAATCCTTTGTTGTTTCTATGTATGTTAGTAAGCCAATAGTTGTTGTCTTGTATGACAATTCCAGCTGAATAAGACCTCTTCCACCTTCTTTACGGGGTATGTATAGACGGTCTACATCAGCCTTTGGATGATGCATCTTATGCTTAGAAAGAAGCTTTCTTGTTTTAGCATCCATTCGCCTGATGTCGTTTAGAGTCCAGTTTAAGATGTTAAAGCTATATTGGACAACTGGGATTGCAAGGCTATTAATGGCCATAACTCTGTTCTGTGAATTTAATTCAGTTTTTAATATCATTCGTAGCCTTCTATAGTACTCTTTACGCACTATTTCTTTCATTTTTTTATGGTGAATGTTTTCACTCTCATTTACACCTAGGTATTTATAAGCTTCTTCTGATTTCAATTCTCTTATTGTTACAGCAGGGTCTAGGCTAATTGAGGATGTTTCTTGTATTGATCCACGTAAAACTGTAGCTTTAGCACATTTATTCAAATTAAATTTCATTCCAATGTCTTCGCTGAAGCATTTTACAGTTTGCAGAAGACCTTCCAGCTCATTATCATTCTTAGCATATAACTTTAAGTCATCCATGTAAAATAGATGGCTTATTTTCTTTTGGCCTATTTTATAACCAGATATTATTATTATTATTATTATTATTATTATTATTACTATTAGGATAAATATGCTTGATATTATTATTATTATATTATTATTATTAATATTATAAATATGTTTCATGGCCGTGTCTTGCCCTTCAAAATGAAGAATTCGCTTCGTATCTCGATGCAGTTCAAACTGATTTTTTCGTACATGAATTTCCTTTTCAAATAATTCTGATTTTTTTAAAACATATATTTTCAGACAGCTCCTCTGCATAAGTTGGAAGGAGAAGCTCTGGTCGTAGCGGAACGCAGTGGTTTTCTTTCAGGTGAGTTTATTTACCTACCCCACATGCGGATGCCAAGTTTACAGTTAAGGGGTGGGGAACTTTTTATGCGGACATGAGAGTAGTGTCAGAAATTGTCCAATACGTATAGTATTTCTCTTTCAGCCTTGAGTGGTAACCCGTCTAGGAGAAGGACAATTCTGAAATAAAAACTGTTGCCCTGGCGAAGCACATATCTTACAGCTAAATAAATAGTCGAAGAGTTTACAATATCTCTATGATCCCGACTGCGGTCGGCCATGATTGATTAATTGGCTAACTGACTGACCCTGGTACCATTTTTTAAATGATGTGACTAAGTGGCAGTGTGGAAAAAGCGAATCCTAAAATTAAACTTTGGTTAAGATTTGATTAAGATTTTTAACAGCTGCATTCTTTTTTTTTTTTTAATCATATCACCCCAAGCAAGGCGGTAGCGCCACTGATGCGCAGGGGGGCTACGTAAGGGTAAAAAGAATGGAAAAGAGAAAGCCGGAAACCACATCCTAAACAGGAAACAAGGGATGAGCCTCTTCACCTGTTCAATAGATGTGGGTGGAGTGTGAACCGGGCGATAGTTTAGTCTATCTACTCCAATTGAAAAAAAAAATAATAAAAAAGGAAAAGAGTGAAAAGATTGGAAAAGAGAAAACCAGAAACCGCATCCTAAGCAGGAAACAAGGGATGAGCCTCTTCACCTGTTCAATAGATGTGGAATTGTTGTCTGACTGTGCTGCCCTTTTTGGAAAAAATTAGAAATTGTCATTTATTGGAAATAAATGATTATAATACATAGGTAGGGATTTCTCATGGGCGCCGCCATTTTGTTTTTGATCGGATACTCTGAAATACAGACGAAAGTAAAGGACATCAAAAGCAGACACAGTGATAAAAATGAGTCAAAAAATAGATAATAGTGTACGCTACTTTATGCTTACGCTGGTATGAAAATAAAACTAAGCATTTGTTAGATTGTCACACAAATGATAGGAACCGATATTTCACAATGTCTTGAAAACGTCTACATACGTCTACAGCAAGCAATGTAAGTTTAATAAATGCCTATATGTCCACAGCAGCAGAAGAGTTAAGAACCAATATACTGGAGCTACATTATTTATAGAAGAGATATCCAAACTGGGGAAAATTTTCCCCTGGGGAGAAATTTGAAGCTACCAAGGGGGAAAATAATTACACTGCCTACTAAAAAAAAAAAACCCATTTGTTGCATGCTTGCCAAAACTAACTCTGCTATTGATACACTGGTACACAAGGAGCAGCATCACCCTTCTCACTAATTTAATTCTGAAGTAGAAGAGCAAACAAAAGTTCTTTTATTTGTTACTAACCGCTCTCTATGGCTATGCTTAGTTGTTACTAATTTCTCTCTATCCTCTTTACTCTGTAACTATAAGTTTATTAGTATATTTGTACATTTGAAAAATAAATTAGTAAATAATCTCAGTGTGTTTTAACTGCTCTTTCTCTCATACATATGAAGGGGAAATCTGGATGGTTGTACTGGGTGTAGGGGAAATGACATAAAAAAAAGTTTGGGAACTTCTGATTTACATCGTTCGGACTGTTGTTTTCATTTTTATTGCCACGTTTCGACGTTTTGGCCGTTGTACGCTCCGGCCTTAACACCGTCATCTTATATTTTCTAAATAAATCATTTTCACTATTTATCTTAAAATATCACCTGAAGAACAGTATTGTTTTGAAACATAATCTCCAAGCTTAATACAAATGAAAATTTTCTATCAACATGTTTATGCTATTTTTTAATCATTTTTAAAATAATTTTTATCCTTTCTAACACGTTCGAAATTTTTGTAAAATATATTGCCTTTTTTTTTCGTCGGTGGGGGGGGGGGGGGCGACGAAATTTTTGTCAGAGTTTAATAGGGATAATGTATAGTAAAACGCTTTTGTTTCCTTTGAAAAACACATTAATTTGGAAATTCTTGTAAAAATCAAATAATTGTCGGATATTAATGAAACTTTTAGGACTTATTCATAAATGAATTAAATTATTTTGAAATTATTATTATTTTTAGAAAATCGTGGTAAAATATCTATATATGTTTCCATCTGTTATTTTTCCGACTCCATGTGATTTCATGAAATTTCACGAAATTAAATACTACTGTTGTGACAATCTGTTTTATTAGTTAAACACAGAACTCCTTGGTGAATATGAATCAACTATTTTTTTTCAAATAGTAGCATTTTTTCGAAAATCTACTTCGAATAGTTAATTAAAAGATGCAATAAAACGATGGCATTATTTGATTAAATAAGTGCTTAATTATTTTAAAAATATGTATATATTTTGAGGACATTATAGTCTGAAGAAAAAATAAATTTTCACAAGAACAGTTCATTTTTTCTTTTTTAATTATAATAGTTTATAAAGTTTTAAAGATATTTGTAAATTTCTCCAAAGCTTTGTTGCGGTTAAGTTTATTAAATTATATTTACTAATCGAAAATTGTAAAGCTGAATATAAATCTTTAAGTCAAAAGATTTAAAAAATAATTTTTCTTTTGTTTTGTGTGTATGTAGACAGGTTGTTTTTTTTTTTAAGTATGGTATTCCATGTGCGTTTTGGTACAGTGGATATCGGCTCGGAACGAGAAACCGGGGAGCCGGGTTCGAATTCCAGTTGAATCCATTGTATTCACTTACGCGCAAATACCCTTGGGAAAGGTATTAATCCGTCTCTTCCTTCCAGTTATGGGTTAAATAATAGGGCAGATTGGGTTCTTGGTCGGCAACCAGTCTACCGCAGAAAGCAATGGCAACCTACTGCGGGATAATCTTCTGCCCAGTCAGTCATGTCTCTTTCGAGACATGATCGCCCAAGCGTGTATCACGTATGGCACTTAACTAACTGACTGATTCCTTGTGCGATATTAAAAGCTCAAGTTTCACGGCTTCTTCTCTCTACAGGGAAAAAAAAAATCAAGACACTGATGTCAATTCTTGTTCCTTTGCTTGTCGACACGACTGACTATCATTAATCAATTAACATGTTAGAAAAAAAACAAGAACATCGTGGTCAAGAAATGCTTGTATAATAATTTCAAACTATAAGCAAATAATACTTTTTAAAAATCAGATTAATTTCATTTTAAATTTACAGATTTTTATTTTCTTTTTGCAAGATTTTTAAAACCAAGAAATAATTTTTTTTTATAAATAGGTCAATATGTCAAAAATTATTACCGTTTTTAATGTTTTAACAGAAAACGCTCAAAAGTTGAGATTCCAATCAATATAATTTCTGTTTGAAATACACCAAAACATTTTGATTACTGGAAATAAGAAAAAACTTAATCATTTAGCTTTGAATGATTACTAAAATTAATGGTTCAAGAATTTTTTTTTCATTAAAAAAATCATTTTAAATCTTCGGTCTCGAAAATTAATGGAGGTACCTAAAAAGGCGTTGTATATTAAACAAATTATATATATATATATATATATATATATATATATATTTAGTATATCGAGGCAGCAAGTAATTTTCTAGACATATTCTATTAAATATAAGAGACAATGAATGTCTATTATGTTTAATCATGAGCCGTTCTAAACGTCGTATTTTTGCTTTAATTTCAGTTGAAAATAAAGACAAAAATTCTCCAACATTTGGATAATTATTTATTGGTTTTCTTCTAAGCTTTCGGCTCACATGAGCCATCTTCAGAGAGGTAGTTTAAACTGAAATATTATAAAATCCACCATCACCGACGATTTTATTTTGTGTTGACATAAAACTCCGCTTGGCAACGGCAATAGTTACCAAAAATAATAAACGCAGTTCTTAAGTTTGCGATGCGGTTTTATGACGTCACACCGCGGGATAGCGCGAAATGACAACAAAACCATCTAGTCAAATGCAATGTAATATGTTATTTCCTGTTTTAAAGTTGATTTTATTGAGTGTTGGTTGTTTTGATTTGATGTACATGGCCTCCAATATCTGCAGGTTCCTCTTACTGTGTGTATGAGTAAGGATCACCGTATTGTTGACCAAAATCTGTCTGATATTACCTACATGTTTATGTTTTTCAGAGAAATGTTGTTTAATAGTACTCTGATCAGAAAGATGACATGTAAGTCTACGGGAGAGCGTGGTTGTGGTAAAACCAATATATGTACTAGGTTTTTGAGTAGTATCAGAGATGCAATCTCTGAATGGGCATGTAAATTGGTACACTACATTGGTTTTTTGTAAAGAATTTAGTTTAGTGCCTGTTGGGTTATTATAAACTATGAGGTCAATTGTTTTAAACTTTTTATAATATATAATGAGTTTAATTTGATTATTACTATCCACTGGTTTAACATTTCTACGTATTATGTTTTTGAGAGTTTTTTCATCTTGTTTATAATTATTATGTATTTGGTTGCAATAGTATAAGTTAATAGTGTTATGTTTATTTTGATGTAAACCATTATTATTAATATTATCATTATTGTTAGAGCTATTGTTAAGTTTGTTGAGATACATTTTAATTTGTTGATCAATAACGGAGTTAGGAAATCAAGTTATTGATCAACAAATTAAAATGTATCTCAACAAACTTAACAATAGCTCTAACAATAATGATAATATTAATAATAATGGTTTACATCAAAATAAACATAACACTATTAACTTATACTATTGCAACCAAATACATAATAATTATAAACAAGATGAAAAAACTCTCAAAAACATAATACGTAGAAATGTTAAACCAGTGGATAGTAATAATCAAATTAAACTCATTATATATTATAAAAAGTTTAAAACAATTGACCTCATAGTTTATAATAACCCAACAGGCACTAAACTAAATTCTTTACAAAAAACCAATGTAGTGTACCAATTTACATGCCCATTCAGAGATTGCATCTCTGATACTACTCAAAAACCTAGTACATATATTGGTTTTACCACAACCACGCTCTCCCGTAGACTTACATGTCATCTTTCTGATCAGAGTACTATTAAACAACATTTCTCTGAAAAACATAAACATGTAGGTAATATCAGACAGATTTTGGTCAACAATACGGTGATCCTTACTCATACACACAGTAAGAGGAACCTGCAGATATTGGAGGCCATGTACATCAAATCAAAACAACCAACACTCAATAAAATCAACTTTAAAACAGGAAATAACATATTACATTGCATTTGACTAGATGGTTTTGTTGTCATTTCGCGCTATCCCGCGGTGTGACGTCATAAAACCGCATCGCAAACTTAAGAACTGCGTTTATTATTTTTGGTAACTATTGCCGTTGCCAAGCGGAGTTTTATGTCAACACAAAATAAAATCGTCGGTGATGGTGGATTTTATAATATTTCAGTTTAAACTACCTTCTGAAGATGGCTCATGTGAGCCGAAAGCTTAGAAGAAAACCAATAAATAATTATCCAAATGTTGGAGAATTTTTGTCTTTATTTTCAACTGAAATTAAAGCAAAAATACGACGTTTAGAACGGCTCATGATTAAACATAATAGACATTCATTGTCTCTTATATTTAATAGAATATGTCTAGAAAATATATATATATATATATATATATATTAATTGGAGTAGAAAGACTAAACTATCGCCCGGTTCACACTCCACCCACATCTATTGAACAGGTGAAGAGGCTCATCCCTTGTTTCCTGTTTAGGATCTGGTTTCCGGTTTTCTCTTTTCTAATCTTCTCACTGTTTTTCTTTTTTTCAATTGGAGTAGATAGACTAAACTATCGCCCGGTTCACACTCCACCCACATCTATTGAACAGGTGAAGAGGCTCATCTCTTGTTTCCTGTTTAGGATGCGGTTTCTGGTTTTCTCTTTTCTAATCTTCTCACTGTTTTTTTTTTTTTCAATTGGAGTAGATAGACTAAACTATCGCCCGGTTCACACTCCACCCACATCTATTGAACAAGTGAAGAGGCTCATCCCTTGTTTCCTGTTTAGGATGCGGTTTCCGGTTTTCTCTTTTCTAATCTTCTCACTCTTATGTAGCCCCCTGACCATCAGTGGCGTTACCGCCTTGCTTGGGGTGATATGATTAAAAATAAAAATACAGCATTTTACCTGTAACACTGAAATTGATTTTTACATTAATATTTATAAACTAGAAAATCAAAATGTTTTGTTTGGATTAGCTTCTTTTTCTATGTGTCTTGTCCTTTTAAGACTTGAGCAATCATGGATCTCCATGACTTCCTCTCCCTTGAAGCTCTGAGTAAAGTTTATCTTTTGCTATCTGTCGTAACGCTGTTTTGCCAGCCACTCATATAAGCTCGTTATGTAAGTTATACGCTGCCTCATTCTCTCTTGCTTTAAATGTGGTCTGTGAGTATCATATTTTCTAAGCCCTCTTTCCTTATCATGTGCCCTAAAAGTGTAATTTTCTTTCTGATGCTACGTCTAATTCTCCTTTTTGTTTCCATTTTCTTCGAAATTTCATCGTTGACCACGTGTTTAGTCCATTCCCAGCATCTTTCTGTAGATCCACATTACCCATGCTTTAGCTTTCTTTGCCAAATGTGAGAAAATTGTTAAACATTCACTGCTATATATGAGTACTGATATTACATAGCCGTTCAGTACTATTTTCTCTGATTTAAGGAAATTTTCCTGTTTCCTAATACTTTGCTTAGCTATTGGAAGACATTTTTCGCGCCTTCGGATTTCAGTGTCATATTTTCTGTCCTCTCGTAAAACACTGCCTAGATATTTAAATTTTTGCATTTGCTTAATTTATGTATTTTTAATTTATAATTCGCATGTTGAGTTATATATTTTGCTAACACCCAAACATCCTTTCTTCTTGATGTTTAGTCCTTTCCTTTTTAGCTTTCCTTTACTGAGTTCTGTAATAGTTCTTGTAGTTTCCTTTCTGTGTCTGCTATCAATGCTGTCTAATCTATATATTTAATACTAACAGTATAGCCCGGCGTTGCTCGGGTGTAATGAAAGCTTTAAAACCAATCCATGGTCCTGGACTTATTTGACGTTGGCACGAAAGACTAAAAAGCAATAGTTGTTTCCAGTTAAAGCGAAACCGTAGACTGAAAGAAAAATGAATGGATGTAAGTCAAAATTTGATTTCCTGGTATCGATATCAAATAAGTTTTTTCATCGTAAACTGAATTTTGAAGGCTAAATAAGTCCTCTGAGTAAATAGTATCATAACTGAGACTAAGAACTACAATTATACCTACTTAGAGCCAAACCCGAAGGAAAAACTAAAATAAAAGGGCTGAAAAAATACAGACATGCAGGCAGATAAACAGACACACACAGAAACATCTTGCCTTTTATATATATATTATCGATTTTCTGCACTATTGTAAGAACTGCAACCTTGAAACTTCTGAATATCGTTTATGTCTTAGTCTATGAGTGTATTAAATTTGATTAAAATCGGACCACTCCTTCTATAACCCGATTTTTTCGATTATCGATATTTATCGAGGGTACCTCGACACAAAACCTAGCTAAGAACACTCGCAGACGCTTATCGTACAACTGTGTCAATTTTCAAAAAAAATCGGTTCAGCCTTTTCGTACTCTCTAGGTATCGGACACACAGACACACGGACACACACACACAGACACACAAAGTTCCATTTATAAATAAGTTTAGATTAAGTTTATGGCCGTCAATAATTAATCCTGGTACTATATCCAATTCTCTCAGAATCATTTCACTGAATTGAATAAATCCGGTGAGACGACATCCTTGTCCTACGCCCCTTTCAATTTTTAGTATATTATTGCATTAATTTTTATCCGCATGCAGGTGGGTTGTTCTTATAGATTATGGATTATTCGAATATCATTCCCAAATATGATAAGGCTACCTGGAAATTCTGACCGTTATTTTTAACATACCATATCAAACACTTTTGGATTCGTTACGTAGGTCATCATCTGCCTTCTGTCTCACTTGCTGTCAATATGTCCCGTTGGTGTCATATTTTTCAAACCCTTTTTCCTCATCATGCGCCTTATGAATTTCAAATTTCTCTCCTTCATGTTAAATATCAGTCAGTCAGTGCCATACGTTATACACGCTTAGGCGATCATGTCTCAAAAGAGACTGGGCAGATTTTCGCGCAGTTGGTTGCCATTGCTTTCTGCGGTAGACTGGTTGTCAACCAAGTCTAGAATCAAATCTGTCTATAGGTAAAAAAAACAAAAAAAAAAAAAAAAAAAAAAAAAAAGCAACGTACCTCATGGATGTCTTTATGTAAAAGAATCTTGTGAGGAAGCCTTATTGATTTTATACTGTCAAATTGACGCAAAATCACGCTGACCACGAGATTTGAGAAGATATAAATATGTCTCCTTCTATCCCGCTGGGTGGGGGGAGGACTCTTGTTGGGAAGAACTCTTTTTGCGGTTGTTGTTTGAGACGACTAATCTACACTCTTTTTGGGAAGAACTCTTGTCACATTCTCAAGTTTGAGACTACTGGTCTACACTTTCTTTGGGAAGAACTCTTTTGCGTTCTTGTGTTTGGGACTACTAATCTAAACTCTTCTACACTTTCTTTGGGAAGAACACTTTTGTGTTCTTGTGTTTGGGACTACTAATCTACACTCTTCTACACTTTCTTTGGGAAGAACTCTTTTGCGTTCTTGTGTTTGGGACTACTAATCTAAACTCTTCTACACTTTCTTTGGGAAGAACTCTTTTGCGTTCTTGTGTTTGGGACTACTAATCTAAACTCTTCTACACTTTCTTTGGGAAGAACACTTTTGCGTTCTTGTGTTTGGGACTACTAATCTACACTCTTCTACACTTTCTTTGGGAAGAAATCTTTTGCGTTCTTGTGTTTGGGACTACTAATCTACACTCTTCTACACTTTCTTTGGGAAGAACTCTTTTGCGTTCTTGTGTTTGGGACTACTAATCTAAACTCTTCTACACTTTCTTTGGGAAGAACTCTTTTGCGTTCTTGTGTTTGGGACTACTAATCTAAACTCTTCTACACTTTCTTTGGGAAGAACTCTTTTGCGTTCTTGTGTTTGGGACTACTAATCTACACTCTTCTACACTTTCTTTAGGAAGAACACTTTTGGGTTCTTGTGTTTGGGACTACTAATCTAAACTCTTCTACACTTTCTTTGGGAATAACTCTTTTGCGTTCTTGTGTTTGGGACTACTAATCTAAACTCTTCTACACTTTCTTTGGGAAGAACACTTTTGCGTTCTTGTGTTTGGGACTACTAATCTACACTCTTCTACACTTTCTTTGGGAAGAAATCTTTTGCGTTCTTGTGTTTGGGACTACTAATCTACACTCTTCTACACTTTCTTTGGGAAGAACTCTGTTGCGTTCTTGTGTTTGGGACTACTAATCTACACTCTTCTACACTTTCTTTGGGAAGAATTCTTTGGCGTTCTTCTGTTTGGGACTACTAATCTACACTCTTCTACACTTTCTTTGGGAAGAACTCTTTTGCGTTCTTATGTTTGGGACTACTAATCTAAACTCTTCTACACATTCTTTGGGAAGAACTCTGTTGCGTTCTTGTGTTTGCGACTACTAATCTAAATTCTTCTACACTTTCTTTGGGAAGAACTCTGTTGCGTTCTTGTGTTTGGGACTACTAATCTACACTCTTCTACACTTTCTTTGGGAAGAACTCTTTTGCGTTCTTGTGTTTGGGACTACTAATCTACACTCATCTACATTTTCTTTGGGTAGAACTCTTTTGCGTTCTTGTGTTTGGGACTACTAATCTACACTCTTTTTTGGAAGAACTCTTGTTGAATTTTTCAGTTTGAGACTACTAATCTACACTGTTCTGTTATTTAACCAATAGCTGAAATGAAGAGACGGATTAATACCTTTCCCAAATATATTTTGCGCTTAAGTGAATGCAACGAATTTAACTGAAATTCGAACTCGGCTCTCCGATCTCTCGTTCCGAGCCGATATCCGCTGCACCATTGTTTCCATTTTCTGCAAAGCATCACCGTTGCTCACGTGTTCATTCCATGATTTTGATTTCTGTATTGCATTCTCCATCCACTGCTTAGTTATGATTGTGTCCGCCAGTCATTTGAAATTCCGACCAGACCATGATGTACGTTCCATACTTAAGAACATTTGATTTGAGTGTTTCTTGGATATTTCAGTTTTCTCCATCGGATATTTGTTTTTGTGTGTGTGTAAAATGCTTCACTGTCTATTGACGTCCACGATATGATTATTGAAAAATTTCCATGACTTCATGAAAAAAAGTAAATAAAAATGAATATAAACAAACTTTCTCAATTAAATTTGAAAAAAAAATTGACTTTTGATACATTCGGTCTATTTTTTGCATGTTTTTCAGATGATTATGAAAAATTACACCTAATCGAACTGTCGGAAAAACTAAGCAACTCACTGCTGCCGTAAGTTATTTAGTTATTTTCTTAAATACTTTCTAAAACTTAAAAAAATACAATTATTAGGTTGTCCCAAAAGTTCGTAAAAACTTGTTTATCTGGTCCAGCACAATCGAGACAAGCGATGGGTTCAGAAAGGGCAAGAGACACTGTCGATTCCAAAACAAGATCGATTCGGCAAGAAAGTCATGTTGTGCGTTTGGTGGAACTTTGAAGGAATCGTGGATTTTGAGTTGGTTTCGAATGGTCGTACCATCATTGCCGAACTTTACTGTCAGCAACTTGAGCGGGTCTACGAAAAGTTGAAGCAAAAGTACCCGACTCTGATCAACCGAAAACGCGCTTTGATGCAGCAGGACAATGCCAAGCCACACACTGCCAGGAAGACCAAAGACAAGTTTGAAGAGCTGGACGGCATTGAGGTTCTGCCATATCCAGCCTACAGTCCTGACTGTGCTCCATCAGATTACAGCCTTTTCCGCTCAATGCAACACTTTCTGAAGGGCCGCCGATTCGATTCGTTTGATGAAGTCGAGGAAGCGTGTCAAGAATTCTTTGATTCGAAGCCGGCTGAATGGTACTTTGACCAGATCCGAAAGCTTGCAGATCGATGGCAGAAAGTCTTGGAAAATGATGGTCTTTATTTTGAGCAATAACTTTTGTTGTTTTTGTGAGTAAAATTTCAATTTTTTGCAATTGTTTTCTGGTAACCTTAGCTTAATTGACGAGTAAAATTTCAATTTTTTGATAGTGTTTACGAACTTTTGGGACGACCTAATAATAAATTTAGTCGAGAATTGACTGGATGTGCATTGTGGTGTAATTCATATTAGCTCGGAAAGAAGTTGAATTCCAGTCGAATTCGTTTCATTCACTTACACACAAAAACCCTTTGATAAGGTATTAATTAGGAAATGTTACCGATATATTAAATTTATTTGTTTGAACATAATTTTTTTTAATAGCTACTCGTATTTGAGTAGATATTCTGTTTTTAATTAAACTGTGAATTTTTATACATAACTCTACCGGCCTTGGCATTTTTGAGAAATTTCGTCACGAAAAAGTGTGTCATTCGGCAGGATTCGGATCTTTGACCCTTAACAACATAGGGGAAGCCATTAATTGATCTGATGCGTCTTAACCGCTCGACCATGAATGATTTCACAATAGACGAAGCCGAAATAAACCTTATAAACACAAATTTTCGATTTCTCGTAAATATTAATCTCTGCTCTGAAAGTGTATCGTAATGTAAGCAACAAAATTATATTAATCCCATCTCTTCTCCCTCCAGCTATGGGTTAAATAACAGAATAGACTAGGTTCTATAGCCTTATTATTTACTATTTTTGAAAGTTTGAACGAGTTGGCAATTATTCGCTGTTTTGACGACTATTCCAATGAACAATACAATATATAAATAGGGTTTTTGTTGGAAATTCTCAAGAACAATCATTAGGCGCATATTATGAACAAGTTCAAAATATGCACCTCATTATTACATAGTGAATGAAACTCCGCGTCATTCTAGACGTAGGATAATATGTATATTTATTGATATGTACTTAATAGCTCAGTAATTGCACAAAGCAAGTATTCAGGAGTGAAAAACGAATTGCACCATCCACTGCTTACTCCCATTTCTCGTTCACCCTAAAAGAATCCGCCCAAAGCTCGGTTATATTACATTGAGCACTGTTTTATTAAACCAGTAAAATATTTATATGTGTGGTCCTGGGTATGACAATAAACTGCACCCGGCAGCAAGGCCTCTGACTGGGAGGTTTTGAGGAGCATTGGTGTTGTTCCCAGGTCCACTCTGACTCGGTGTGGTAGCACCTGTTAGGGTCCCAGCTATGGGCAAATAGTTTATCTCCAAACTGGCGTCAAAACACTATGAAAGTATAAAAATAGACTTTATATATATATATATATATATATATATATATATATATACTTTTACAGAAAAATATGCATTTTTGAAGGAAAAATATCACCAACAATACATTTTTTAAAAAAAAGAATTATTACCAGAAATACATTTTTGAATACAAAACTGGAAAACATCTTCAGTTTTCTAAAATAAAAATAATAATTTTTTTTTCATCAAAATCTGATTAAATCAACCGAGTATTTAAAATAAAGAACCTTTTTTGCAATAAATAGCACACAGAGATTGATATTCCGTTAAACCAAAGTAAAACTGATATTTTTTTTTTTTTTGTGTGTGTGTGTGTGTGTGTGTGTGTGTGTGTGTGTGTGTGTGTGTGTGTGTGTGTGTGTGAATTCACTTTCATCATGCTTTTAAGTTTATTACAATTCTAATCATGGCTTTTTGAAACAACAAACAAACCTTGCTTGGAGTGAAATGATAAAAACTAATGAGTTTTAGTCTTTCAAAATTTACCTTGACCCAAAATTCCATTATAAATCACAGGTTTCAGTCTTAAAAACCCTGCCCACCTTATATCCTCAAAACAAATAAAGAGTTTTCATATTTAAAGAAATTACCTCCCTATAAAATTTTCATACTAAATCGAGTTTTAGTTTTAATAATTTTATATTCGTTTTTTATATATTTTTATTGTTCCTTCTAAAATAGGGCTTTTGGTTTTTAAAAAATAAAACTTTACACCTCAATTTTTGATTCAGTTAAAAAGATGAAGCAAGGTATAGTTTCTCAAAGTAAACCGATTGATTTAGTATTATTTATAATATTGTATTGCATTAAATAATATATATATATATATATATATATATATATATATATATATATATATATATAATACTAATCACAGTGAAACTAACACCAATTATAAGAAACTAAATCGCTAGAACTGGGGCTAACTTAACTATAATTTAATCGTCTTGAACACCCAGAAGAGAACCTCTGAAGAACCGTAGTGTGAAACCGCGGTTTGTTTTTGACTCACGTTTAAATTTTTTGCATTTGTATATATATATATAGCAACACTCAAAAACATAATACGTAGAAATGTTAAACCAATAAGTAATAATAATCAAATTATGCTCATCATATATTATAAAAAATTTAAAACGATTGACTTAATAGTCTCTAATAACACTACAACCACACAACTAAATCCTCTACAGAAAACCATTGTAGTGTATCAATTTACATGCCCGTTTAGAGATTGTATCTCTGGTACTAATAATAAACCCACTCCATATATTGATTTTACTACAACCACGCTCTTCCGTAGTCTTAGCTGTCACCTTTCTGATCAGAGTTCAATTAAACAACATTTCTTAGAAAAACTTAGCCATGTAGGTAATATTAGACAGATTTTAGTCAACAGTACAACAATATGCATTCATACACCCAGTAAAATGAACTTTCAGATATTGGAGATAATTTACATTAAATCAAAACAACCCACACTTAATAAAATCACATTTAAATCCGATCATAGCACATTACATTGCATTTAAATATATGGTTCTGTTATCATTTCGAGCTCTCACGCGGTGTGACGTCATGGAACCGCATTACAAATTTACGAACTGCGTCTGCTATTTGGTAACTTATCGTCGCATAGCAAAGTTTTATGTCAACACAAGATAAAATCATCTTTGATGGTGGATGTCTTTATATTAACGTCCCTGTAACCTCTCTGAAGATGGCTCACGTGAACCGAAAGCTTAGAACTAGCATAATAATAATAAAAATATCCAAATGTTAGAGAATTTTTGTCTTTATTCTTTACCTGAAATTAAAGCCAAAATACGATGTTCAGAACGGGTCATGATTAAACATAATAGACATTCATTATCTCTTATATTTAACAGTATATGTTTAGAAAATTATCTGCTGTCTTGATACACTATATACACTATATATATATATATATATATATATATAAAAAGATGTAAGGCTTAGCTAGCAAGCTTGTCTTGCCTGATCAACTACTACTGGGTGATGAGTTTTAAATCCTAACTAGGTGCACCATATTTTCTGCCTTGTGCCGCATCTAAGCTTCGTTTAGTAAGTCAAGAGCACTTTGACGTGGTATAATGGTTAACGAGCTTGTTTCACTTGATCAGTTACCAATGTGTATTGTGTTGTGCTGTATCTAAGCTTCGTTTAGCAAATTGCTGTGTGATATATATCCTCCTAAATGGGACACGTGTGTGTGTGTGTGTGTGTGTGTGTGTGTGTGTGTGCAAGCAACGCTTTTTCGATCATAGGTAAAAGCCTGGGAGCGACACTTTGATCTAAGATTGGTTTTGTTTTTATGGCATATCAAACTCGGCGGGTCATTTATTGCCAACTAAATTTTTGTTATTTATTGCTGTTAATACCTTTTTCTTTTCAACAATTTATTGTTGTTTTTATATAAGTTTTGTGTCTAGTAATATTTTTTGCTTTTTCGAGTATCAAGATTCATTGGGATTTGTTTTTAAGTGCAGTGTCCCCAAGTCCTACCCTTGTTATTTAACCCATAACTGGAGGAAGGGACGAATTAATACCTTTCCCAAGGGTACCAGTGCTTAAGCGAATGCAGGGTATTTAACTGGAATTCGAACTCGGCTCACTGATTTCTCTTTCCGAGCCGATATCCACTGCACCACAACGCACATCCGTCACTAAGCGCTTACAGCAGCTGGTATTCCCAAGCGGTCACCCATCTAAGTACTGACCAGGCTCAACGTTGCTTAACTTCGATGATCGAGCGAGAACCGGTGTATTCAACGTGGTATGGCCGTAAGCCCTAAGATAAAGTACATAAAAGAATTAACCAGTCGAATTGCTAATCTATACGTAAAAACTCTCGTCGATTTTTGATGGGTGCTATTCTCATTTTCCTTCTCATTTTATTATACAGTTGCGTATATTTTATCGTGTAGCCTAACAAGAGGTCCCGTACCAACAGTTGAAATCATGCCAAACACTATCACACTTCTTTCTCCAAATTTAACGTTACTTTTAGTGCACGGAGGCAAATATAATTCCTTAGGACTGCGTCGAACGAACCTTCTCCCGTCACAACCGAACAGGTTAAACTTTGACTCATCGCTGAAATGAACACAATCTCACTGTTCTTTTGTTCATATGAGGTGTTCAGTGGTAAAATTCAATCGGCTCATTTGATTCTTTTTAGAAATGTAAGGCTTTGTAGAGGCTACTCGACTGTTCAGATTTATTTTATTAAGTCTTCTTATTAGTGTGCCTTGATATTTTAATGCCAAGGTTAGCATTAGCTCTTTTTTTTATTCTTTATCAATCCATCTGTCTTCCCTTGCAGTAGTTTTCCTAGGCCTGCCAGGTGGTTTCTTGGCTTCCCATGACCCAGTTTCCTCAAGTTTTCTTAAAATACTATGACTAACACTTTTAGATTTCCCCACACTCTTTGAAATATCCTCAATCGAAATTGCATCTTCATTACGTAACTTGACTATCAGTTTTCTAAGTATCAAAGACGTCACAGATTTTTTGGCATATTTAAAATGCAAGAGCCAGTAAAGAGCCGGTGTAATTTAATAAAATACCCGATTTTATATCAGTCAGTCAGTCAAGCGCCATACGTGATATACGCTTGGGCGATCATGTCTCGAAAGAGACATGACTGACTGGGCAGAAGATTATCCAGCAGTAGGTTGCCATTGCTTTCTGCGGTAGACTGGTTGCCGACCAAGGCTATAGAACCCAATCTGTCCTGTTATTTGACTCATAGCTAAAAGGGGAAGAGCTGTATTATATTATTATGTAGTAATTAGTGGGGGATCAGTTTATTACTTCATAACAATTTAAGACTGATCCCCCACTTTATACCCAGCAGAAGTTTTAATTATATTTCTATTACATACAGTCAATCAGTTAAGTGCCATACGTGAAACATGCTTGGGGGATCATGTCTCGAAAAAGCCATGACTGACTGGGCAGAAGATTATCCCACAGTAGGTTGCCATTGCTTTCTGCGGTAGACTGGTTGCCGACCAAGGCTATAGAACCCAATCTGTCCTGTTATTTAACCCATAACTGGAAGGAAGAGACGGATTAATACCTTTCCCAAGGGTATTTGCGCGTAAGTGAATGCAATAAATTCGGCTGGAAATCGAACTCGGCTCCCCGGTTTCTGGTTCTGAGTCGATATCCAATGCACCACAACGCATAACGATTTTATATATTTCGCCTAAAAAAATGTTCAATGACGCAAAATAATTATTAAATTTTATGTATTTATTTAATCGTTCTGATGTTTTTGATCATCTATTTTTCGAATGTTATATAATTATCCTTATAACTTTATCAAAATAAATTTATTGAACTTTATATTTTGGGATTATATAATTTACTTTTATATCCTTTTTTTCCCTTGATAAAATGTTCTTTGAAGCTTTAAAATAAAAAGTTATTTCATATTTAGACTTTTTTTTAACATCGTTCTGATCTTTATGCTCGCTACTGTACATTCAAAACAAGAAAAGTCTAATTTTGTGTTTACATATGATTTGCAGATTGAATATGGGGAGACTCCGGAGAAGAAGAGATACCCAGGAGACAACCAGAATACATTTACCAATCAATGGAATCAACTATAGTCTTTCTTTAGAACATCCAACCCAAGTGCTACATGAAAATGTCGAAATAATAGTTGCTAATGGATCAAACTCGGAAAGTAAATTTGTGCCTGAGACGCGCTCCTGTCACTTGGTTGGCGGAATCGATGGCCGTGTGGGAAGTGCTTCACTTAATTATTGTGATCATCTGGTACGTATAACTAAACAAGGTAGAGGAGACGATAATACACCCATAATATTAAACGTCTGCTTCAGCGAAATTGAAAACTTTGTCATTTTTTAAATCTTTTCATATGTACCTTCTTTAAATAATGACCTGCATTCATATTTATGATTAATAGGCATTGCTGCCGAATGCAGTTTACCGTCATGCCCAAGATCAATAAGTCAGTTCAGTGCCATACGTGAAACAGGTTTGGGGGATCATGTCTCGAAAGAGACATGACTGACTGGGCAGAAGATTATCCCACAGTAGGTTGCCATTGCTTTCTGCGGTAGACCGGTTGCCGACCAAGGCTATAGAACCCAATCTGTCCTGTTATTTAACCCATAACTGGAAGGAAGAGACGGATTAATACCTTTCCCAAGGGTATTTGCGCGTAAGTGAATACAGTGAATTCAACTGGATTTCGAACTCGGCTCCCCGATTTCTAGTTCCGAGCCGATATCCACTGTACCACAACGCACATCCTCCCAGGACCAATAGTTGCAGGATAGAGCAGAGATTTGCATTGCTGGAATTTTTTGGCAACATCCCGACGTTGAAACTCTTACAGTGTTTTGTATAGTCGGGGGTGTTAATGTTGGGATTTGCAAGCTGTTTTGTTCAGTTTCGCGGACCAGTCGGTGAAGTTTGGCTGGGCTGATTTGTTTGGAAAAAATAATGATTCTTATTTTGTCTTGTAATATTTGAATTACTTTTCTGTTCCTCTAATATTTTATTTCATATATAAAAATCATGAAATAAACGAATAAATGATATATACCTACAAATGGAAAATAATATATCTAATTTGTTACAACTGCTACAAAAACAAGGTAATTAGTAAAAAGCAACCTAAAATCTGAGTTTCAATTATAACTTGTAATGATTGACACAAAAATTACATATGTCATTACGAAATGTGCCCCCCGAACTGTCTCCTGTTATCTCTAAACTGTCTATCTATCGCCCTGTTCACACTCCACCCACGTCTATTGAACAGGTTAAGAGGCTCATCCCTTGTTCCCTGTTTAGGATGTGGTTTCCGGCTTTCTCTTTTCCAATCTTTTCACTATTACGTAGCCCCCTGCACATCAGTGGCGTTACCGCCTTGTTCGGGGTGATATGTTTAAAAAAAATAATACTGCAATATGTTTCTATTGTGATCGTCTGGTAGGTATAACTTACTTCGTATCTTATAAGTTGGCCAATATGAACCAGTAACAAATTAACTACCCTTTGTTCTGTTGAACGAGGATCGGTCAAAAAGTAATACCTGATTTAATTTAATTTAAAAATGCAATTAAATTTAAATTATTAATCAAAATTCCATGTTTTTTTCTTGCCATCATATAATTCTACCCGTTTCTCCTTCCCTAGTACGTACGTTACGCCTTGTAATGGCTTGCTTGTCTCCTGACTCCTAATTTAAAATAATTGACAAATCCTCTTTGATTGCTTCGGATAGACAAAATGAAAGAGAAACAAGGTAGAGACGATAACACACTCATAATATTAACGTCTGCTTCAGCGAAATGGAAAACCTTGTCAGGTTTTAATCTTTTCATTTGTACCTTCTTTAAATAATGACCTGCATTCATAGTTATGATTAATGCTGTAATATTTTTAAAGTTGTTAAGCTCAAATATTTAATGGTGCAATGGAAGAATTTTCACGACTATTTTATAGTCATAGAACTCGCAAAAAGCTCATTCAATCATTAACGTAAGATTGATTAACGTAAGATTCATTAGAAAACTAAAATAGGAAAACCTAGTAAGCTACAAAGTTTCTCAAATACAAGTGGACAAAATTGTGGAGTTACATTCTTATTGTTTTACCCATCGTCCCCTTTCAATATAGTTACCCACTTAAAAAGCAAAGAGCTCTTATAGAATCTCTGTTTTTAAAAGGTGAAAGTGTTGTGAACATTTAAAGGTGGTTAAATGTAAGCACAGCAAGCAAATAGATCACTAGATTTAATGGCAGTTCTCGAGTAAAAGGAGAAATCTGGTCTTAATAACTGACCACTGCAAACCATTTTGCCTCCTGTATAGCATAGAGTAAGGTGTAGAGGCCTCGGCTATGTTTGTCAAATTAGCCTTGTTTCAGACACAACCGAAGTTCCCACAATTTAAAATATCATAATGTTGAATGTTGCAATATGGAAGAAGAAAATATTTCGTTTCGTATGTTAAAGTATATTTTATTAACTAACCAGAATAACAGATTTGTGAGAAGAGAATGTTCAAAGAGAAAAATGTACGTAGTTAATTGAATTCAGAGTATAGGGATGATAGTAGCAGAAGATATGTATGTAGAAATGTTAACAGGTTACTAATAAAATCCGTGTCCATTTCCTTTTTTTTATGACCGGCGAGAAAGTGAAGTAATAAAGGAAATTGTACTTATCGGGCGTTAGTTTTTAGGGTTTTTTTTTGCTCCGATGAACTTAGATCACTGGTGCCCCCTAAATACGAATTTGCACGAGATACTAGATTAGCAACTAGATCCCACCCTTTTACAGTGAAACCGATAAAATGCAACCGCAACTTCTACTCCAACAGTTTATTTCCTCGCACTTCCCGACTGTGAAATTCCCTTCCACACGATTGCTTCCCCGACGGCTACAATCTCCAGGAGTTTAAATGTAAGGTCAATAGACACCTCCTAACACACTAACCTGCACCCATTCTATCAAACACTCTTCCCATTTGCCCAACCCTCATCCTCGCTATCCTTACTCATCTGTCACCTTCCTCCTGACATTCCCTATGTCTAACCACTCCTTCTCTTTACCTTCCCCTATGTAGCCCCATGCGCAATAGTGGCAGTGGAATGCCTTGCTTGGGGTGAAATGATTAAAAAAAAAAAGGAGTCAGTTGAAGATGTCTTATTGTCGTTGTGTCTTTGACGGCGAGTGAGTGAAGATGAAGGTGAATGAACGTGTGACGCGAACTTACATCCGAGTCGGCTTGAAGTTTCCTTTGTCACATTTTAGCGTGTCGTCACTATGCTACTCGCATTTGACTAACTGATCTGACTCTCCAAGTGACGTGGTTAAGTAGTTGAATCTAGTCATGTGACTGGATCGAAAGAGCATATCCATTTTTTTTTTAGGTGTTAAGAAGATTTGACTGTTGTCATATATCAATTTGCTATTTCCTATCCAATCAGAACCTAGAATCTTAATTTTCACACCGACTTGTGAAATTTGCCTCGGTCTGGGTTTTTCGATAAGGTTTTCAGTCATTCTAGTCCATTTTTGCGAGTGTGCAATTTTATTTTTGCGTTTTAGTTAAGTGTTGGATGATATAGGCTTTGAATCCTATAAAGGTTTATCAGAGTTCGGCTATATTTGAAGATGAGTGATGCATTTTTGCAACATGTTAATTCAAGTCACTATAGCTGCTTAAAGACCAATTAATGAGTCCAAGCGTATGAAAGAGCAACCTTGACTCAGTCAGTTAAGTGCCGTACGTGATACACGCTTTGGGCGATCATGTCTCGAAAGAGACATGACTGACTAGGCAGAAGATGTATCCCGCAGTAGGTTGCCATTGCTTTCTGCAGTAGACTGGTTGCCGACCAAGGCTATAGAACCCAATCTGTCCTATTATTTAACCCATAACTGGAAAGAAGAAACGGATTAATACCTTTCCCAAGGGTATTTGTACGTAAGTGAATACAAGGAATCCAACTGAAATTCGAACTCGGCTCCTCGATTTGTCATTCCGAGTCGATATCCATTGCACCACAGCGCACATCCTTGACTCATCCATCCTAAAGGCTGGAGCTGGCAGCCCAAGACATTTTTAACATTGATATTCATCCTTTACAAAGGGCAACTCGAGGTAGATGTTTACAGAGTGCGCGGCAAAGCTTATGCGGATGTGAGGAAGATAATGGTTAATCCCAGACTTGAATAGTTTAGACCGTAGTGATCGGGAAAGATAGTAATAATCGGGTCGGTACCTCAGGACATAGATTCGTGGGAAGAATCTGCTCGAATTGAACTTACATCTCACCAAAGGAATGCGGAGGAAATGAGCGTGATTCGCTACTATGTGCGTAGAATGGCGGAACTAAGGAGTGTAGTTCTTCTGAACACTCTCCATGGAAATAGCGACAGAGCAGTGCGAGGCTTGCGATGTCTCGTCTGTGGGAAAGAGGTTGTTTGTTGGAAAGGGAAGGCGGAAACACTTTTGAACTCTATTGAAAGTGGAAAGTGAAGATTGGACAGCTCCTTTCCATAAAAAGCAGCAGTACTCCATTTTATAAAGGTAGAAGGTAGCAGGAGTGGCCAGATACTTGCTGGAACGGTGCAGGGAACCAGGACATTTAGCGATGGACCGTATTTACGAGTCCCACTTGAGATTTGGGTCGAGTCAGTCTCAATAGTCGTACATCGGGATTGGTGAAAGTTCTGAGTTGAATCGGCGATGATGGAATGTCACTAGTTTGGTTTTCGAGGCATTGAATGGGACCACCCATTTCCCCCACTCGTTAGAGATAGGTCAGAGGAGAGATCAGATGACTAAATCTGGTCATCTAGAGTTTTTTTGGCCTGTTCAGAAAGTACCCAGAAGACTGCGAATCACTAATGTTGAGATAAAAACGTCCATGGCTAAGATTACAGCCAAAAACCTTCTCCCTTTTCATTGTGTTTATTTTGATATATTTTGTGCAATTCTTGCCTTAAATCTATTTTAATTAAAGAACAAACGTTTTTTAGCAGGCCTAATATCAGAGTGTTGTTTTTTTGTCGCGTAGGTTCTCTATATCATTTTAAAACTCTGCATCTTATTTTCCTGTTAATTTTTTATTGCTTTGATTTGTTCATTTCGGTGAGTATCAAAGCAAAGATGAAGAAACTCGAATTTCATGCCTTATACGTCAGGAGTTTAAATTCGGCTACTACGACACCAACTATGCTTCTTCGGAGAAGGAATCGACTTCAGCTCTATTGTGTATCATTGACTGAAATATTCAACTTCGGTTTGGTTTGGGTTAGAAGATTTCATAATACAGGGTGTCCCAAAAAATTTATACACACTTTAAATAATTGTAAAATCAGTGTTTATTAAAATATATATCATTTTCAAAATTAAATAGAATATACAACCATTATTTTATAGTTTTGTCAATGCCTGTTTTCAATCTGACGTCCGTTCTGGTCCAAGCACTGCTGGCAAGGTGAAGCAATGGAATCGCAAACATCATGAAACAATTCCTTTAGTATTTGTGTGCATTCTTGTTCAATGGCTGCTCTCAATTAAGCGATTGTTGCAGGTTTGTTAGCGTAGACGTTATCTTTTAGGTACCCCCATATAAAAATGTCTAGTGGTGTGAGGTCTCGTGAAGGCGTGGGGGGTACCCTACGAAACCCCTTCGTCCACTGTATCTATTCAGAACGATCTCATCAAGGAAGGATCTAACATCGCAATGGTAGTGTTTTGGTGACCCATCTTTCTGAAAGTAAAACGCCTCATCTTCTAAGTCCTCGCTAATGCTTGGCATGGCAGACTGTTGCGGTGTGTGTATACATTTTGAAGGGGAGCACCCTATATATCAGCCACTTTTTATTTATTCAATACCAAAAACTTATTTATTTTATTATACTTGATAACATGGTATAAACATTAGTTGCATTTATTCTTGGGTCAATAGGTAGACTGTTACGTTTATACTCGAGTTCATAGCCAAATATTAGTCGTTTATACCCTAGTCTTCAAGTAATTGCCCGGTAAGTAGCTCCTTGTTCAGAGAGAGAGGTTAACCTTTCACCTGTAATAATTGTTAAAAGAAAACCTCAAGGAATTTAAATAAAATATTGGATGAACACAAAGGGGTCTTTAAAAAAAAAACAACGCATTAAATGCATTAGATCTTAATATAATCAGTTTGACTATAATTCCGACTTTTAAAATGCTACTTTAATTAAAAGAGGAAGCAATTTACGAAAACAAAAATGAATAGAAAGTGATTTAATCGCTAAAATTGGATAAATAAATATATTATATTTATTGTATCTAGTCTGATACAAATCTGCAATAGTGAAAAGTAAGTGTAACTGAGGTAAAACAACGAAGATATGGCGATTTTCTAAGCGTAGCTTAGATGTGGCACAAGGCCGAAAGTAAGGGACACCCAATGAGGACCGAACTCACTTCTCAATTGTAATGATTACTAGCGAGATAAGCTTGTTAACCATTATACCACCTCGATATTCCCAAAAACAACAGAGATATTTTGCACTACTTGATATGGAACATTGACATTCGATCGTTGGCTATCAGTAATTGGAGTCAACTTCAAAGTAGAAATGAAAGAACCTCAAATTCACGGAAGGGATATTAATTACTTTTAGACGAAGGTAACAAGACAAAAAAAAAATTGTTGCCCAGAAAATTGACGACCCCTCGAAAAAGGAAATAGAAGAAACAAAACGGGCCCCGCAGAACGAACACAGACGACGGCAAGCCCTCTCACTTCCGCATCAACCCTACTATAGCAATAAAATTACTTCTTCTTCTATGTGCCTTGTCCCTTCAGGACGTAGGCGATCATGGCTTCCACGTTTCCCTATCCCTGGTGGCTCTGAGCACGCCTTCTTCTGTTACACCATGCAACCCTCGTTCCATCATCCACTAGCTCAAGCCCATAAATCTAGACTATAAATGTGTAGAAACTAGCGTGGCCACAAAATGAGGGATCAGTTTATGTATTGATTATAATATAGAAGCGATACCCCACTTTATACCTACATTATAATTTCTAATAAACAGTTTGCATATATCTTCTTCTTCTATGTGCCCTGTCCCTTCAATACGTAGACGATCATGTCTTTCCACGTTTCCCTATCCCTGGTGGCTCTGAGCACGCCTTCTCCTGTTACACCATGCAATCCTCGTTCCGTCATCCATCTGATTAGGTCCTTCAAATATGTTATCCGTTGCTTTTCCTTGTCTCTTTTTCCCTCTATCTGGCCTGTTAGTCTCAGATTCTCCAAGCCCTCCTTCCTCATTGCGTGTTCCAGGAACTTTAGCTGTCTCTTCCTGATGCACAGTATTAATTTCCTTTTTGTTTCCATCATTACCAAGACCTCATCATTGCTCACATGCTCGATCCATGACAATAATATCTGGTTTACTGCTAGAAATCGTTTATTCTTCACTTTTTAGGTAACGATCTGGCCGAAGGGTGATTTTCATGCCATAAGCGTTTGACTGAAAGAAACGGCAAACCTGCCAACGTTTGATAAAAAAAAAAAACTACCCTGCTGGCCTAAGTTGTATCGCAACACTAAGTTTACGTTTTTAGATTTTGCGATATTTTCAATAGGCGTAGATATGTTTGCCTATCGTCAGGTTCATACACCTTCCCGGTCTTTTGAACAGAAGTAGAGGTTTATTCTTTGTTTCTTGTTTAGGTTTGAAATTCCGCCTCCATTTAAGGTCTTTTGATTCTTTTCCACTCTTCGGTCTTAGTGACATTTATTTCTTCTTGTAAATTGATTAAAAATGCATCAAACATTGCTCTTTAATAGAGAAATGGGTTTGTTTTATGGTCCTTGATCTCGGGAAATAATTGTTGGATTTCGTAGGTTGTCCCAAAAGTTCGTAAACACTTGCAAAAAATTGAAATTTTATTCGCAAAAACAAAAATTATTGCTCAAAATAAAGACCATCATTTTCCAAGACTTTCTGCCATCGATCTGCAAGCTTTCGGATCTGGTCAAAGTACCATTCAGCCGGCCACGAATCAAAGAATTCCTGACACGCTTCCTCGACTTCATCAAACGAATCGAATCGGCGGCCCTTCAGAAAGTGTTGCATTGAGCGGAAAAGGCCGTAATCTGATGGAGCACAGTCAGGACTGTAGGCTGGATGTGGCAGAACCTCAACGCCGTCCAGCTTTTCAAACTTATCTTTGGTCTTTTTGGCGGTGTGTGGCTTGGCATTGTCCTGCTGCATCAAAGCGCGCTTTCGGTTGATCAGAGTCGGGTACTTTTGCTTAAACTTTTCGTAGATTCGCTCAAGTTGCTGACAGTAAAGTTCGGCACTGATGGTACGACCATTCAGAATCAACTCAAAATCCACGATTCCTTCAAAGTTCCACCAAACGCACAACATGACTTTCTTGCCGAATCGATCTTGTTTTGGAACCGATGGTGTCTCTTGCTCTTTCTGAACCCATCGCTTGTCTCGATTGTGCTGGACCAGATAGACCCATTTCGCAAGTGTTTACGAACTTTTGGGACAACCTAATATACATAGATTTGCATGTATGCACCTTCCTTTGGGATAGGATTCTATCCCTCATCGAGAGATGCCTTCAGTATATTCTATGCCGCCATCCATTGGATGAATCAATCGTGAGGAAAAGCAATGAGTGTTACTAATATTAACATGTGTCAGATACACTGGTTTTTTTCGATAGCAGTTATTCTGATGAGTAACCCGTCTTCATCAATTTAAGCGCAGTACTAGATTAGCAGCTAGGTCTCATCAGTTTCCTTTTGAAGCTTTTGGAGGAAAATTGCAGAAACTGTAGAACTCTTTTCCGGTTTCTTCCTTCGTCATCTTCTGTCTTCCTGAACCGTTCTTTTATTGTCCTTTCTCCTCACAAAAATCTTCTCATTCTCGTTTACTCCCAGTAATCCTTTATGTCTTTTTTTTAGCGCGGCTTTATAATCATAGATGATGTCGAATACATATTAGAACCTGTAGAGGACGGAAAACATAAACTTCTACTCCCCGTAACCCCTTACATATTAGCGGCATGATTGCTATCTTTTGTCATTCTGAACCGTTCTTTTATTGTCCTTAATCCTCACTAAAGTCTTCTCATTCTCTTTCATTTCAAGTAACCCCTTTATCTTAGTAACATTATTGCCATCTTTTGTCTTTCTGAACCCTGTTCTTTAATTTTCCTTTCTCCTCGCTAAAGTTTTCTCATTCTCTTTCATTCCCAGTAACTTCTTGCATTTTAGTGGCATTATTGCCATCTTCTGTCTTCCTAAAACCTGCTCTTTTATTGTCCTTTATCCTCGGTAAAATCTTCTCATTCTCCTTCACTCCCATTAACCACTTACATCTTAGTGGCATTATCGCCATCTTATGTCTTTCTAAAACCTGTTCTTTTATTGTCCTTTATCCTCGGTAAAATCTTCTCATTCCCCTTCACTCCCATTAATCCGATACATCATAGTGGCATTATTGCCATGTTCTGTCTTCCTAAAACCTGTTCTTTTATTGTCCTTTCTCCTCACTAAAATCTTCTCATTCTCCTTCACTCCAATTAACCACTTACATCTTAGTGGCATTATCGCCATCTTCTGTCTTCCTGAAACCTGTTCTTTTATTGTCCTTTCTCCTCACTAAAATCTTCTCATTCTCCTTCACTCCCATTAACCACTTACATCTTAGTGGCATTATCGCCATCTTATGTCTTTCTAAAACCTGTTCTTTTATTGTCCTTTCTCCTCACTAAAATCTTCTCATTCTCCTTCACTCCAATTACCCACTTACATCTTAGTGGCATTATCGCCATCTTCTGTCTTCCTGAAACCTGTTCTTTTATTGTCCTTTCTCCTCACTAAAGTCTTCTCATTCTCCTTCACTCCCATTAACCCCTTACATCATAGAGGCATTATTGCCATCTTCTGTCTTCCTGACACCTGTTCTTTTATTGTCCTTTCTCCTCACTAAAGTCTTCTCATTCTCCTTCACTCCCATTAACCCCTTACATCATAGTGGCATTATTGCCATCTTCTGTCTTCCTGAAACCTGTTCTTTTATTGTCCTTTCTCCTCACTAAAATCTTCTGATTCTCCTTCACTCCCATTAACCACTTACATCTTAGTGGCATTATCGCCATCTTATGTCTTTCTAAAACCTGTTCTTTTATTGTCCTTTATCCCCGGTAAAATCTTCTCATTCTCCTTCACTCCAATTAACCACTTACATCTTAGTGGCATTATCGCCATCTTCTGTCTTCCTGAAACCTGTTCTTTTATTGTCCTTTCTCCTCACTAAAATCTTCTCATTCTCCTTCACTCCCATTAACCACTTACATCTTAGTGGCATTATCGCCATCTTATGTCTTTCTAAAACCTGTTCTTTTATTGTCCTTTATCCTCGGTAAAATCTTCTCATTCTCCTTCACTCCAATTAACCACTTACATTTTAGTGGCATTATCGCCATCTTCTGTCTTCCTGAAACCTGTTCTTTTATTGTCCTTTCTCCTCACTAAAATCTTCTCATTCTCCTTCACTCCCATTAACCACTTACATCATAGTGGCATTATTGCCATCTTCTGTCTTCCTAAAACCTGTTCTTTTATTGTCCATTCTCCTCGCTAAAATCTTCTCATTCTCCTTCACTCCCATTAACCCCTTACATCATAGTGGCATTATTGCCATCTTCTGTCTTCCTAAAACCTGTTCTTTTATTGTCCTTTATCCTCGCTAAAATCTTCTGATTCTCCTTCACTCCAATTAACCACTTACATCTTAGTGGCATTATCGCCATTTTCTGTCTTCCTGAAACCTGTTCTTTTATTGTCCTTTCTCCTCACTAAAATCTTCTCATTCTCCTTCACTCCCATTAACCACTTACATCTTAGTGGCATTATCGCCATCTTATGTCTTTCTAAAACCTGTTCTTTTATTGTCCTTTCTCCTCACTAAAATCTTCTCATTCTCCTTCACTCCAATTAACCACTTACATCTTAGTGGCATTATCGCCATCTTCTGTCTTCCTGAAACCTGTTCTTTTATTGTCCTTTCTCCTCACTAAAATCTTCTCATTCTCCTTCACTCCCATTAACCACTTACATCTAAGTGGCATTATCGCCATCTTATGTCTTTCTAAAACCTGTTCTTTTATTGTCCTTTATCCTCGCTAAAATCTTCTGATTCTCCTTCACTCCAATTAACCACTTACATCTTAGTGGCATTATCGCCATCTTCTGTCTTCCTGAAACCTGTTCTTTTATTGTCCTTTCTCCTCACTAAAATCTTCTCATTCTCCTTCTCTACCATTAACCACTTACATCTTAGTGGCATTATCGCCATCTTATGTCTTTCTAAAACCTGTTCTTTTATTGTCCTTTCTCCTCACTAAAATCTTCTCATTCTCCTTCACTCCAATTAACCACTTACATCTTAGTGGCATTATCGCCATCTTCTGTCTTCCTGAAACCTGTTCTTTTATTGTCCTTTCTCCTCACTAAAATCTTCTCATTCTCCTTCACTCCCATTAACCACTTACATCTTAGTGGCATTATCGCCATCTTATGTCTTTCTAAAACCTGTTCTTTTATTGTCCTTTATCCTCGCTAAAATCTTCTGATTCTCCTTCACTCCCATTAACCACTTACATCTTAGTGGCATTATCGCCATCTTCTGTCTTCCTGAAACCTGTTCTTTTATTGTCCTTTCTCCTCACTAAAATCTTCTCATTCTCCTTCACTCCAATTAACCACTTACATCTTAGTGGCATTATCGCCATCTTCTGTCTTCCTGAAACCTGTTCTTTTATTGTCCTTTCTCCTCACTAAAATCTTCTCATTCTCCTTCACTCCCATTAACCACTTACATCTTAGTGGCATTATCGCCATCTTATGTCTTTCTAAAACCTGTTCTTTTATTGTCCTTTCTCCTCACTAAAATCTTCTCATTCCCCTTCACTCCCATTAATCCGATACATCATAGTGGCATTATTGCCATGTTCTGTCTTCCTAAAACCTGTTCTTTTATTGTCCTTTATCCTCGCTAAAATCTTCTGATTCTCCTTCACTCCAATTAACCACTTACATCTTAGTGGCATTATCGCCATCTTATGTCTTTCTAAAACCTGTTCTTTTATTGTCCTTTATCCTCGGTAAAATCTTCTCATTCCCCTTCACTCCCATTAATCCGATACATCATAGTGGCATTATTGCCATGTTCTGTCTTCCTAAAACCTGTTCTTTTATTGTCCTTTCTCCTCGCTAAAATCTTCTCATTCTCCTTCACTCCCATTAACCCTTTACATCTTAGTCGCATTATTGCCATCTTCTGTCTTCCTAAAACCTGTTCTTTTATTGTCCTTTATCCTCGCTAAAATCTTCTCATTCTCCTTCACACCCATTAACCCCTTACATCTTAGTGGCTTTATCGCCATCTTCTGTCTTCCTGAAACCTGTTCTTTTATTGTCCTTTCTCCTCGCTATAGTCTTCTCATTCTCCTTCACTCCCATTAACCCCTTACATCTTAGTGGCATTATTGCCATCTTCTGTCTTTCTGAAACCTGTTCTTTTATTGTCCTTTCTCCTCGTTAAAATTTTTTCATTTTCCTTCACTCCCACTAACCCCCTTAAATCTTCGTGGCATTATCGCCATCTTCTGTCTTCCTGAAACCTGTTCTTTTATTGTCCTTTCTCCTCACTAAAGTCTTCTCATTCTCCTTCACTCCCATTAACCCCTTACATCTTAGTGGCATTATTGCCATCTTCTGTCTTCCTAAAACCTGTTCTTTTATTGTCCTTTCTCCTCGCTAAAATCTTCTCATTCTCTTTCACTCCCAGTAACCCCTTACATCTTAGAGGCATTATTGCCATCTTCTGTCTTCCTGAAACCTGTTCTTTTATTGTCCTTTCTCTTCACTAAAGTCTTCTCATTCTCTTTCACTCCCAGTAACCCCTTACATCTTAGTGGCATTATTGCCATCTTCTGTCTTCCTGAAACCTGTTCTTTTATTGTCCTTTCTCCTCACTAAAGTCTTCTCATTCTCTTTCACTCCCAGTAACCCCTTACATCTTAGAGGCATTATCGCCATCTTCTGTCTTCCTGAAACCTGTTCTTTTATTGTCCTTTCTCCTCATTAAAGTCTTCTCATTCTCTTTCACTCCCAGTAACCCCTTACATCTTAGAGGCATTATCGCCATCTTCTGTCTTCCCGAAACCTGTTCTTTTATTGTCCTTTCTCCTCGCTAAAATCTTCTCATTCCCCTTCACTCCCATTAACCCCTTACATCTTAGAGGCATTATTGCCATCTTCTGTCTTCCTGAAACCTGTTCTTTTATTGTCCTTTCTCCTCGCTAAAATCTTCTCATTCCCCTTCACTCCCATTAACCCCTTACATCTTAGAGGCATTATTGCCATCTTCTGTCTTCCTGAAACCTGTTCTTTTATTGTCCTTTCTCTTCACTAAAGTCTTCTCATTCTCTTTCACTCCCAGTAACCCCTTACATCTTCGTGGCATTATTGCCATCTTCTGTCTTCCTCAAACCTGTTCTTTTATTGTCCTTTCTCCTCGCTAAAATCTTCTCATTCCCCTTCACTCCCATTAACCCCTTACATCTTAGAGGCATTATTGCCATCTTCTGTCTTCCTAAAACCTGTTCTTTTATTGTCCTTTCTCCTCGCTAAAATCTTCTCATTTTCCTTCACTCCCACTAACCCCCTTACATCTTCGTGGCATTATTGCCATCTTCTGTCTTCCTGAAACCTGTTCTTTTATTGTACTTTCTCCTCGCTAAAATCTTCTCATTCCCCTTCACTCCCATTAACCCCTTACATCTTAGAGGCATTATTGCCATCTTCTGTCTTCCTCAAACCTGTTCTTTTATTGTCCTTTCTCCTCGCTAAAATCTTCTCATTCCCCTTCACTCCCATTAACCCCTTACATCTTAGAGGCATTATTGCCATCTTCTGTCTTCCTCAAACCTGTTCTTTTATTGTCCTTTCTCTTCACTAAAGTCTTCTCATTCTCTTTCACCCCCAGTAACCCCTTACATCTTAGTGGCATTATTGCCATCTTCTGTCTTCCTGAAACCTGTTCTTTTATTGTCCTTTCTCCTCACTAAAGTCTTCTCATTCTCTTTCACTCCCAGTAACCCCTTACATCTTAGAGGCATTATCGCCATCTTCTGTCTTCCTGAAACCTGTTCTTTTATTGTCCTTTCTCCTCACTAAAGTCTTCTCATTCTCTTTCACTCCCAGTAACCCCTTACATCTTAGAGGCATTATCGCCATCTTCTGTCTTCCTGAAACCTGTTCTTTTATTGTCCTTTCTCCTCACTAAAGTCTTCTCATTCTCTTTCACTCCCAGTAACCCCTTACATCTTAGAGGCATTATTGCCATCTTCTGTCTTCCTGAAACCTGTTCTTTTATTGTCCTTTCTCCTCACTAAAGTCTTCTCATTCTCTTTCACTCCCAGTAACCCCTTACATCTTAGAGGCATTATTGCCATCTTCTGTCTTCCTGAAACCTGTTCTTTTATTGTACTTTCTCCTCACTAAAATCTTCTCATTCCCCTTCACTCCCATTAACCCCTTACATCTTAGAGGCATTATTGCCATCTTCTGTCTTCCTCAAACCTGTTCTTTTATTGTCCTTTATCCTCGCTAAAATCTTCTCATTCTCTTTCACTCCCAGTAACCCCTTACATCTTAGAGGCATTATCGCCATCTTCTGTCTTCCTGAAACCTGTTCTTTTATTGTCCTTTCTCCTCACTAAAGTCTTCTCATTCTCTTTCACTCCCAGTAACCCCTTACATCTTAGAGGCATTATCGCCATCGTCTGTCTTCCTGAAACCTGTTCTTTTATTGTCCTTTCTCCTCACTAAAGTCTTCTCATTCTCTTTCACTCCCAGTAACCCCTTACATCTTAGTGGCATTATTGCCATCTTCTGTCTTCCTGAAACCTGTTCTTTTATTGTCCTTTCTCCTCACGAAAGTCTTCTCATTCTCTTTCACTCCCAGTAACCCCTTACATCTTAGAGGCATTATCGCCATCTTCTGTCTTCCTGAAACCTGTTCTTTTATTGTCCTTTCTCCTCACTAAAGTCTTCTCATTCTCTTTCACTCCCAGTAACCCCTTACATCTTAGAGGCATTATCGCCATCTTCTGTCTTCCTGAAACCTGTTCTTTTATTGTCCTTTCTCCTCTCTAAAGTCTTCTCATTCACTTTCACTCCCATTAACCCCTTACATCTTAGAGGCATTATTGCCATCTTCTGTCTTCCTGAAACCTGTTCTTTTATTGTACTTTCTCCTCACTAAAATCTTCTCATTCCCCTTCACTCCCATTAACCACTTACATCATAGTGGCATTATTGCCATCTTCTGTCTTCCTAAAACCTCTTCTTTTATTGTCCTTTATCCTCGCTAAAATCTTCTCACTCTCCTTCACTCCCAGTAACCCCCTTACATCTTAGTGGCATTATTGCCATCTTCTGTCTTCCTAAAACCTGTTCTTTTATTGTCCTTTCTCCTCGCTAAAATCTTCTCATTCCCCTTCACTCCCATTAACCCCTTACATCTTAGTGGCATTATTGCCATCTTCTGTCTTCCTAAAACCTGTTCTTTTATTGTCCTTTCTCCTCGCTAAAATCTTCTCATTCCCCTTCACTCCAATTAACCCCTTACATCTTAGTGGCATTATTGCCATCTTCTGTCTTCCTAAAACCTGTTCTTTTATTGTACTTTCTCCTCGCTAAAATCTTCTCATTCCCCTTCACTCCCATTAACCCCTTACATCATAGATGCATTATTGCCATCTTCTGTCTTCCTAAAACCTGTTCTTTTATTGTACTTTCTCCTCGCTAAAATCTTCTCGTTCCCCTTCACTCCCATTAACCCCTTACATCATAGTGGCATTATTGCCATCTTCTGTCTTCCTAAAACCTGTTCTTTCATTGTCCTTTCTCCTCGCTAAAATCTTCTCATTCCCCTTCACTCCCATTAACCCCTTACATCTTAGAGGCATTATCGCCATCTTCTGTCTTCCTGAAACCTGTTCTTTTATTGTCCTTTCTCTTCACTAAAGTCTTCTCATTCTCTTTCACTCCCAGTAACCCCTTACATCTTAGAGGCATTATTGCCATCTTCTGTCTTCCTGAAACCTGTTCTTTTATTGTCCTTTCTCCTCACTAAAGTCTTCTCATTCTCTTTCACTCCCAGTAACCCCTTACATCTTAGAGGCATTATCGCCATCTTCTGTCTTCCTGAAACCTGTTCTTTTATTGTCCTTTCTCCTCGCTAAAATCTTCTCATTCCCCTTCACTCCCATTAACCCCTTACATCTTAGAGGCATTATTGCCATCTTCTGTCTTCCTGAAACCTGTTCTTTTATTGTCCTTTCTCCTCGCTAAAATCTTCTCATTCCCCTTCACTCCCATTAACCCCTTACATCTTAGAGGCATTATTGCCATCTTCTGTCTTCCTGAAACCTGTTCTTTTATTGTCCTTTCTCTTCACTAAAGTCTTCTCATTCTCTTTCACTCCCAGTAACCCCTTACATCTTAGTGGCATTATTGCCATCTTCTGTCTTCCTGAAACCTGTTCTTTTATTGTCCTTTCTCCTCACTAAAGTCTTCTCATTCTCTTTCACTCCCAGTAACCTCTTACATCTTAGAGGCATTATCGCCATCTTCTGTCTTCCTGAAACCTGTTCTTTTATTGTCCTTTCTCCTCGCTAAAATCTTCTCATTTTCCTTCACTCACACTAACCCCCTTACATCTTCGTGGCATTATCGCCATCTTCTGTCTTCCTCAAACCTGTTCTTTTATTGTCCTTTCTCCTCGCTAAAATCTTCTCATTCCCCTTCACTCCCATTAACCCCTTACATCTTAGAGGCATTATTGCCATCTTCTGTCTTCCTAAAACCTGTTCTTTTATTGTCCTTTCTCCTCGCTAAAATCTTCTCATTTTCCTTCACTCCCACTAACCCCCTTACATCTTCGTGGCATTATTGCCATCTTCTGTCTTCCTGAAACCTGTTCTTTTATTGTACTTTCTCCTCAATAAAATCTTCTCATTCCCCTTCACTCCCCTTAACTCCTTACATCTTAGAGGCATTATTGCCATCTTCTGTCTTCCTGAAACCTGTTCTTTTATTGTCCTTTCTCCTCGCTAAAATCTTCTCATTCCCCTTCACTCCCATTAACCCCTTACATCTTAGAGGCATTATTGCCATCTTCTGTCTTCCTCAAACCTGTTCTTTTATTGTCCTTTCTCTTCACTAAAGTCTTCTCATTCTCTTTCACTCCCAGTAACCCCTTACATCTTAGTGGCATTATTGCCATCTTCTGTCTTCCTGAAACCTGTTCTTTTATTGTACTTTCTCCTCGCTAAAATCTTCTCATTCCCCTTCACTCCCATTAACCCCTTACATCTTAGAGGCATTATTGCCATCTTCTGTCTTCCTCAAACCTGTTCTTTTATTGTCCTTTCTCCTCGCTAAAATCTTCTCATTCCCCTTCACTCCCATTAACCCCTTACATCTTAGAGGCATTATTGCCATCTTCTGTCTTCCTCAAACCTGTTCTTTTATTGTCCTTTCTCTTCACTAAAGTCTTCTCATTCTCTTTCACCCCCAGTAACCCCTTACATCTTAGTGGCATTATTGCCATCTTCTGTCTTCCTGAAACCTGTTCTTTTATTGTCCTTTCTCCTCACTAAAGTCTTCTCATTCTCTTTCACTCCCAGTAACCCCTTACATCTTAGAGGCATTATCGCCATCTTCTGTCTTCCTGAAACCTGTTCTTTTATTGTCCTTTCTCCTCACTAAAGTCTTCTCATTCTCTTTCACTCCCAGTAACCCCTTACATCTTAGAGGCATTATCGCCATCTTCTGTCTTCCTGAAACCTGTTCTTTTATTGTCCTTTCTCCTCACTAAAGTCTTCTCATTCTCTTTCACTCCCAGTAACCCCTTACATCTTAGAGGCATTATTGCCATCTTCTGTCTTCCTAAAACCTGTTCTTTTATTGTCCTTTCTCCTCACTAAAGTCTTCTCATTCTCTTTCACTCCCAGTAACCCCTTACATCTTAGAGGCATTATTGCCATCTTCTGTCTTCCTGAAACCTGTTCTTTTATTGTACTTTCTCCTCACTAAAATCTTCTCATTCCCCTTCACTCCCATTAACCCCTTACATCTTAGAGGCATTATTGCCATCTTCTGTCTTCCTCAAACCTGTTCTTTTATTGTCCTTTCTCCTCGCTAAAATCTTCTCATTCTCTTTCACTCCCAGTAACCCCTTACATCTTAGAGGCATTATCGCCATCTTCTGTCTTCCTGAAACCTGTTCTTTTATTGTCCTTTCTCCTCACTAAAGTCTTCTCATTCTCTTTCACTCCCAGTAACCCCTTACATCTTAGAGGCATTATCGCCATCGTCTGTCTTCCTGAAACCTGTTCTTTTATTGTCCTTTCTCCTCACTAAAGTCTTCTCATTCTCTTTCACTCCCAGTAACCCCTTACATCTTAGTGGCATTATTGCCATCTTCTGTCTTCCTGAAACCTGTTCTTTTATTGTCCTTTCTCCTCACGAAAGTCTTCTCATTCTCTTTCACTCCCAGTAACCCCTTACATCTTAGAGGCATTATCGCCATCTTCTGTCTTCCTGAAACCTGTTCTTTTATTGTCCTTTCTCCTCACTAAAGTCTTCTCATTCTCTTTCACTCCCAGTAACCCCTTACATCTTAGAGGCATTATCGCCATCTTCTGTCTTCCTGAAACCTGTTCTTTTATTGTCCTTTCTCCTCTCTAAAGTCTTCTCATTCACTTTCACTCCCATTAACCCCTTACATCTTAGAGGCATTATTGCCATCTTCTGTCTTCCTGAAACCTGTTCTTTTATTGTACTTTCTCCTCACTAAAATCTTCTCATTCCCCTTCACTCCCATTAACCACTTACATCATAGTGGCATTATTGCCATCTTCTGTCTTCCTAAAACCTCTTCTTTTATTGTCCTTTATCCTCGCTAAAATCTTCTCACTCTCCTTCACTCCCAGTAACCCCCTTACATCTTAGTGGCATTATTGCCATCTTCTGTCTTCCTAAAACCTGTTCTTTTATTGTCCTTTCTCCTCGCTAAAATCTTCTCATTCCCCTTCACTCCCATTAACCCCTTACATCTTAGTGGCATTATTGCCATCTTCTGTCTTCCTAAAACCTGTTCTTTTATTGTCCTTTCTCCTCGCTAAAATCTTCTCATTCCCCTTCACTCCAATTAACCCCTTACATCTTAGTGGCATTATTGCCATCTTCTGTCTTCCTAAAACCTGTTCTTTTATTGTACTTTCTCCTCGCTAAAATCTTCTCATTCCCCTTCACTCCCATTAACCCCTTACATCATAGATGCATTATTGCCATCTTCTGTCTTCCTAAAACCTGTTCTTTTATTGTACTTTCTCCTCGCTAAAATCTTCTCGTTCCCCTTCACTCCCATTAACCCCTTACATCATAGTGGCATTATTGCCATCTTCTGTCTTCCTAAAACCTGTTCTTTCATTGTCCTTTCTCCTCGCTAAAATCTTCTCATTCCCCTTCACTCCCATTAACCCCTTACATCTTAGAGGCATTATCGCCATCTTCTGTCTTCCTGAAACCTGTTCTTTTATTGTCCTTTCTCCTCGCTAAAATCTTCTCATTCCCCTTCACTCCCATTAACCCCTTACATCATAGTGGCATTATCGCCATCTTCTGTCTTCCTGAAACCTGTTCTTTTATTGTACTTTCTCATCGCTAAAATCTTCTCATTCCCCTTCACTCCCATTAACCCCTTACATCATAGTGGCATTATTGCCATCTTCTGTCTTCCTCAAACCTGTTTTTTTATTGTCCTTTCTCCTCGCTAAAATCTTCTCATTCCCCTTCACTCCCATTAACCCCTTACATCATAGTGGCATTATCGCCATCTTCTGTCTTCCTGAAACCTGTTCTTTTATTGTACTTTCTCCTCGCTAAAATCTTCTCATTCCCCTTCACTCCCATTAACCCCTTACATCTTAGTGGCATTATTGCCATCTTCTGTCTTCCTAAAACCTGTTCTTTTATTGTCCTTTCTCCTCGCTAAAATCTTCTCATTCCCCTTCACTCCCATTAACCCCTTTATATCTTAGTGGCATTATTGCCATCTTCTGTCTTCCTAAAACCTGTTCTTTTATTGTACTTTCTCCTCGCTAAAATCTTCTCATTCCCCTTCACTCCCATTAACCCCTTACATCATAGTGGCATTATTGCCATCTTCTGTCTTCCTAAAACCTGTTCTTTTATTGTCCTTTCTCCTCGCTAAAATCTTCTCATTCCCCTTCACTCCCATTAACCCCTTACATCTTAGTGGCATTATTGCCATCTTCTGTCTTCCTAAAACCTGTTCTTTTATTGTCCTTTCTCCTCGCTAAAATCTTCTCATTCCCCTTCACTCCCATTAACCCCTTACATCTTAGTGGCATTATTGCCATCTTCTGTCTTCCTAAAACCTGTTCTTTTATTGTACTTTCTCCTCGCTAAAATCTTCTCATTCCCCTTCACTCCCATTAACCCCTTACATCTTAGTGGCATTATAGCCATCTTCTGTCTTCCTAAAACCTGTTCTTTTATTGTACTTTCTCCTCGCTAAAATCTTCTCATTCCCCTTCACTCCCATTAACCCCTTACATCATAGTGGCATTATCGCCATCTTCTGTCTTCCTGAAACCTGTTCTTTTATTGTACTTTCTCCTCGCTAAAATCTTCTCATTCCCCTTCACTCCCATTAACCCCTTACATCATAGTGGCATTATTGCCATCTTCTGTCTTCCTAAAACCTGTCCTTTTATTGTCCTTTCTCCTCGCTAAAATCTTCTCATTCCCCTTCACTCCCATTAACCCCTTACATCATAGTGGCATTATCGCCATCTTCTGTCTTCCTGAAACCTGTTCTTTTATTGTACTTTCTCCTCACTAAAATCTTCTCATTCCCCTTCACTCCCATTAACCCCTTACATCATAGTGGCATTATTGCCATCTTCTGTCTTCCTGAAACCTGTTCTTTTATTGTCCTTTCTCCTCGCTAAAATCTTCTCATTCCCCTTCACTCCCATTAACCCCTTACATCATAGTGGCATTATTGCCATCTTCTGTCTTCCTGAAACCTGTTCTTTTATTGTCCTTTCTCCTCGCTAAAATCTTCTCATTCCCCTTCACTCCCATTAACCCCTTACATCATAGTGGCATTATTGCCATCTTCTGTCTTCCTAAAACCTGTTCTTTTATTGTCCTTTCTCCTCGCTAAAATCTTCTCATTCCCCTTCACTCCCATTAACCCCTTACATCATAGTGGCATTATCGCCATCTTCTGTCTTCCTAAAACCTGTTCTTTTATTGTCCTTTCTCCTCGCTAAAATCTTCTCATTCCCCTTCACTCCCATTAACCCCTTACATCATAGTGGCATTATCGCCATCTTCTGTCTTCCTGAAACCTGTTCTTTTATTGTACTTTCTCCTCGCTAAAATCTTCTCATTCCCCTTCACTCCCATTAACCCCTTACATCATAGTGGCATTATTGCCATCTTCTGTCTTCCTAAAACCTGTTCTTTTATTGTTCTTTCTCCTCGCTAAAATCTTCTCATTCCCCTTCACTCCCATTAACCCCTTACATCTTAGTGGCATTATTGCCATCTTCTGTCTTCCTAAAACCTGTTCTTTTATTGTACTTTCTCCTCGCTAAAATCTTCTCATTCCCCTTCACTCCCATTAACCCCTTACATCTTAGTGGCATTATTGCCATCTTCTGTCTTCCTAAAACCTGTTCTTTTATTGTCCTTCCTCCTCGCTAAAATCTTCTCATTCCCCTTCACTCCCATTAACCCCTTACATCATAGTGGCATTATTGCCATCTTCTGTCTTCCTAAAACCTGTTCTTTTATTGTACTTTCTCCTCGATAAAATCTTCTCATCTCCTCACTCCCATTAACCCCTTACATCATAGTGGCATTATTGCCATCTTCTGTCTTCCTAAAACCTGTTCTTTTATTGTCCTTTCCCGCTGCTAAAATCTTCTCATTCCCCTTCACTCCCATTAACCCTTACATCATAGTGGCATTAATGCCATCTTCTGTCTTCCTAAAACCTGTTCTTTTATTGTCCTTTCTCCTGCTAAAATCTTCTCATTCCCCTTCACTCCCATTAACCCCTTTACATCATAGTGGCATTATTGCCATCTTCTGTCTTCCTAAACCTGTTTTTATTGTCCTTTCTCCTCGCTAAAATCTTCTCATTCCCCTTCACTCCCATTGACCCCTTACATCATAGTGGCATTATTGCCATTCTGTCTTCCTAAAACCTGTCTTCTTATTGTCCTTTCTCCTCGCTAGCCCTCATTCCCCTTCACTCCCATTAACCCCTTACATCATAGTGGCATTATCGCCATCTTCTGTCTTCCTGAAACCTGTTCTTTATTGCATTTCTCCTCGCTAAAATCTTCTCATTCCCCTTCACTCCCATTAACCCCTTATCATAGTGGCATTATCGCCATCTTCTGTCTTCCTCAAACCTGTTTCTTTATTGTCCTTTCTCCTCGCTAAAATCTTCTCATTCCCCCCTTCACCTATTAACCTCACATCTATGGCATTATTATTGCCACTCCTCCTGTCTTCCAAACCTGTTCTTTATTGTACTTTCTCCTCGCTAAAATCTTCTTTATTCCCTTCGCTCTCCCGTCATCCCCTTACATCATAGTGGCATTATTGCCATCTGTCTTCCTAAACCTGTTCTTTTATTGTACTTTCTCTCACAAAATCTTCATTCCCCTTCACTCATTAACCCTTTACATCATAGTGGCATGGTCACCGCCATCTTCTGCCTTCCTGAAACCTGTTCTTTATTGTACTTTCTCCTCGCCAAAACCTTCTTCATTCCCCTTCACTCCCCATTAACCCCTTACACTTAGCATTATTGCCATCTTCTGTCTTCCGAAACCTGTTCTTTTATTATCCTTTTTCCTCGCTAAAATCTTCTCATTCCCCTTCACCCCCATTAACCCCTTACATCATAGTGGCATTATCGCCATCTTCTGTCTTCCTGAAACCTGTTCTTTTATTGTACTTTCTCCTCGCTAAAATCTTCTCATTCCCCTTCACTCCCATTAACCCCTACATCATAGTGGCATTATTGCCATCTTCTGTCTTCCCAAAAACCTCTTCTTTTATTGTCCTTTATCCTCGCTAAAATCTTCACTCTCCTTCACTCCCAGTAACCCCCTTACATCTTATGGCATTATTGCCATCTTCTGCCTCTCCTAAAACCTGTTCTTTTATTGTCCTTTCTCCTCGCTAAAATCTTCTCATTCCCCCACACTCCCATTAACTCCCTTTACATCTTAGTGGTATTATTGGGCGGCATCTTCGTCTTCCTAAAACCTGTTCTTTTATTGTCCTCTTTCTCCTCGCTAAAATCTTCTCATCTTCACTCCCATTAACCCCTTACATCATAGTGGCATTATTGCCATCTTCTGCTCCTCCTGAAACTGCCTTTATTGTACTTTCTCCTAGCTAAAATCTTCTCATTCGCCTTCACTCCCATTAACCCCTTACATCATAGTGGCATTATTGCCATCTTCTGTCTTCCTAAAACCTCTTCTTTTATTGTCCTTTATCCTCGCTAAAATCTTCTCACTCTCCTTCACTCCCAGTAACCCCTTACATCTTAGTGGCATTATTGCCATCTTCTGTCTTCCTAAAACCTGTTCTTTTATTGTCCTTTTTCCTCGCTAAAATCTTCTCATTCTCCTTCACTCCCATTAACCCCTTACATCATAGTGGCATTATTGCCATCTTCTGTCTTCCTAAAACCTGTTCTTTTATTGTCCTTTCTCCTCGCTAAAATCTTCTCATTCTCCTTCACTCCCATTAACCCCTTACATCATAGTGGCATTATTGCCATCTTCTGTCTTCCTAAAACCTCTTCTTTTATTGTCCTTTATCCTCGCTAAAATCTTCTCATTCTCCTTCACAACCATTAACCTCTTACATCATAGTGGCATTATTGCCATTTCTGTCTTCCTAAAACCTCTTCTTTTATTGTCCTTTCTTCTCGCTAAAATCTTCTCATTCTCCTTCACTCCCACTAACCCCCTTACATCTTCGTGGCATTATTGCCATCTTCTCTCTTCCTGAAACCTATTCTTTTATTGTCCTTTCTCCTCACTAAAGTCTTCTCATTCTCTTTCACTCCAAGTAACCCCTTACATCATAGTGGCATTATTGCCATCTTCTGTCTTCCTGAAACCTATTCTTTTATTATCCTTTCTCCTCACTAAAGACTTCTCATTCTCTTTCACTTCAAGTAACCCCTTACATCTTAGTGGCATTATTGCCATCTTCTCTCTTCGTAAAACCTGTTCTTTTATTGTCCTTTATCCTCGCTAAAATCTTCTCATTCTCCTTCACTCCTATTAACCCCTTACATCATAGTGGCATTATTGCCATCTTCTGTCTTCCTAAAACCTCTTCTTTTATTGTCTTTTATCCTCGCTAAAATCTTCTCATTCTCCTTCACTCCCATTAACCCCTTACATCATAGTGGCATTATTGCCATCTTCTGTCTTCCTAAAACCTCTTCTTTTATTGTCCTTTATCCTCGCTAAAATCTTCTCATTCTCCTTCACAACCATTAACCTCTTACATCTTAGTGGCATTATTGCCATCTTCTGTCTTCCTGAAACCTGTTCTTTTATTGTCCTTTCTCCTCACTAAAGTCTTCTCATTCTCTTTCACTCCCATTAACCCCTTACATCTTAGTGGCATTATTGCCATCTTCAGTCTTCCTGAAACCTGTTCTTTTATTGTCCTTTCTCCTCGCTAAAGTCTTCTCATTCTCTTTCACTCCCATTAACCCCTTACATCATAGTGGCATTATTGCCATCTTCTGTCTTCCCGAAACCTGTTCTTTTATTGTCCTTTCTCCTCACTAAAGTCTTCTCATTCTCTTTCACTCCCATTAACCCCTTACATCTTAGTGGCATTATTGCCATCTTCTGTCTTCCTAAAACCTCTTCTTTTATTGTCCTTTCTCCTCACTAAAATCTTCTCATTCTCCTTCACTCCCATTAACCCCTTACATCATAGTGGCATTATTGCCATCTTCTGTCTTCCTAAAACCTCTTCTTTTATTGTCCTTTCTCCTCACTAAAATCTTCTCATTCTCCTTCACTCCCATTAACCCCTTACATCTTAGTGGCATTATTGCCATCTTCTGTCTTCCTAAAACCTCTTCTTTTATTGTCCTTTATCCTCGCTAAAATCTTCTCACTCTCCTTCACTCCCAGTAACCCCCTTACATCTTAGTGGCATTATTGCCATCTTCTGTCTTCCTAAAACCTGTTCTTTTATTGTCCTTTTTCCTCGCTAAAATCTTCTCATTCTCCTTCACTCCCATTAACCCCTCACATCATAGTGGCATTATTGCCATCTTCTGTCTTCCTAAAACCTCTTCTTCTATTGTCCTTTCTCCTCACTAAAGTCTTCTCATTCTCTTTCACTCCCATTAACCCCTTACATCTTAGTGGCATTATTGCCATCTTCTGTCTTCCTGAAACCTGTTCTTTTATTGTCCTTTCTCCTCACTAAAGTCTTCTCATTCTCTTTCACTCCCATTAACCCCTTACATCTTAGTGGCATTATTGCCATCTTCTGTCTTCCTAAAACCTCTTCTTTTATTGTCCTTTCTCCTCACTAAAATCTTCTCATTCTCCTTCACTCCCATTAACCCCTTACATCATAGTGGCATTATTGCCATCTTCTGTCTTCCTAAAACCTCTTCTTTTATTGTCCTTTATCCTCGCTAAAATCTTCTCATTCTCCTTCACAACCATTAACCTCTTACATCATAGTGGCATTATTGCCATTTCTGTCTTCCTAAAACCTCTTCTTTTATTGTCCTTTCTTCTCGCTAAAATCTTCTCATTCTCCTTCACTCCCACTAACCCCCTTACATCTTCGTGGCATTATTGCCATCTTCTGTCTTCCTGAAACCTATTCTTTTATTGTCCTTTCTCCTCACTAAAGTCTTCTCATTCTCTTTCACTCCAAGTAACCCCTTACATCATAGTGGCATTATTGCCATCTTCTGTCTTCCTGAAACCTATTCTTTTATTATCCTTTCTCCTCACTAAAGACTTCTCATTCTCTTTCACTTCAAGTAACCCCTTACATCTTAGTGGCATTATTGCCACCTTCTGTCTTCGTAAAACCTGTTCTTTTATTGTCCTTTATCCTCGCTAAAATCTTCTCATTCTCCTTCACTCCTATTAACCCCTTACATCATAGTGGCATTATTGCCATCTTCTGTCTTCCTAAAACCTCTTCTTTTATTGTCCTTTATCCTCGCTAAAATCTTCTCATTCTCCTTCACTCCCATTAAACCCTTACATCTTAGTGGCATTATTGCCATCTTCTGTCTTCCTGAAACCTATTCTTTTATTATCCTTTCTCCTCACTAAAGTCTTCTCATTCTCTTTCACTCCCAGTAACCCCTTACATCTTAGTGGCATTATTGCCATCTTCTGTCTTCCTAAAACCTGTTCTTTTATTGTCCTTTATCCTCGCTAAAATCTTCTCATTCTCCTTCACTCCTATTAACCCCTTACATCATTGTGGCATTATTGCCATCTTCTGTCTTCCTAAAACCTGTTCTTTTATTGTCCTTTATCCTCGCTAAAATCTTCTCATTCTCCTTCACTCCTATTAACCCCTTACATCTTAGAGGCATTATCGCCATCTTCTGTCTTCCTAAAACCTCTTCTTTTATTGTCCTTTCTCCTCACTAAAGTCTTCTCATTCTCGTTCACTCCCATTAACCCCTTACATCTTAGTGGCATTATTGCCATCTTCTGTCTTCCTAAAACCTCTTCTTTTATTGTCCTTTCTCCTCACTAAAGTCTTCTCATTCTCTTTCACTCCCAGTAACCCCTTACATCTTAGTGGCATTATTGCCATCTTCTGTCTTCCTGAAACCTATTCTTTTATTGTCCTTTCTCCTCACTAAAGTCTTCTCATTCTCCTTCACTCCCATCAACCCCTTACATCATAGTGGCATTATTGCCATCTTCTGTCTTCCTAAAACCTGTTCTTTTATTGTCCTTTATCCTCGCTAAAATCTTCTCATTCTCCTTCACTCCCATTAACCCCTTACATCTTAGTGGCATTATTGCCATTTTCTGTCTTCCTGAAACCTGTTCTTTTATTGTCCATTTTCCTCACTAAATTCCTCTCATTCTTTCCACTCCCAGCAACTCCTTACATCTTAGTGGCATTATGGCTATTTTCTGTTTTTCTGAATCTTGTTCTTTTATTATCGACTTGGTGAATAAATCACGAGGAAAGCCAATGAGAATCGCTAATATTAACCAATGGCCAGTTTACTGGACAGTTATCCTTGCATGCGTATTCATAGTTTTTATCCTTGTATTTCTGTCCATAATGATGCTAATTCAAAATGGTGGGCATTGAAATTTTCTTAACTTTTTTCTGTCAGCAAGCCTGCAACTTGGTGAGTTTAGCCAGTGTGATCTTATTTTTTATTATTTTTTGAATTATTTATTTACTTATTTTTACTTGTATTTTTTATTTTATTTTATTCTTTTTCGGTTCTTATCTTTTCTGCCTAATTTTTGTGTAAATTGTTCTTAATTATGAAATTTAGGTTTGACTTATACTAAGTTAAAACTTCATTAACTTCAGTCACATATTTATTTTTTTTAATTGGAGTAGATAGTACCTTCTATCGCCAGGTCTCACACTCCACCCCCTTCTTTTGGACAGGAGTAGAGTTGATCGCCTTGTTTCTAGTTTAGGAAGGGGTTCCCGAGTAGATAGATTAAACTAATTGGAGTAGATAGATTAAACTATCGCCCGGTTCACACTCCACCCACATCTATTGAACAGGTGAAGAGGCTCATCCCTTGTTTCCTGTTTAGGATGCGGTTTCCGGTTTTCTCTTTTCCAATCTTTTCACTCTTTTCCTTTATTATTTTATTTTTTTTTTTCAATTGGAGTAGATAGACTAAACTATCGCCCGGTTCACACTCCACCCACATCTATTGAACAGGTGAAGAGGCTCATCCCTTGTTTCCTGTTTAGGATGCGGTTTCCGGTTTTCTCTTTTCCAATCTTTTCACTCTTTTCCTTTATTATTTTATTTTTTTTTTTCAATTGGAGTAGATAGACTAAACTATCGCCCGGTTCACACTCCACCCACATCTATTGAACAGGTGAAGAGGCTCATCCCTTGTTTACTGTTTAGGATGCGGTTTCCGGTTTTCTCTTTTCCAATCTTTTCACTCTTTTCCTTTATTATTTTATTTTTTTTTTCAATTGGAGTAGATAGACTAAACTATCGCCCGGTTCACACTCCACCCACATCTATTGAACAGGTGAAGAGGCTCATCCCTTGTTTCCTGTTTAGGATGCGGTTTCCGGTTTTCTCTTTTCCAATCTTTTCACTCTTTTCCTTTATTATTTTATTTTTTTTTTTCAATTGGAGTAGATAGACTAAACTATCGCCCGGTTCACACTCCACCCACATCTATTGAACAGGTGAAGAGGCTCATCCCTTGTTTCCTGTTTAGGATGCGGTTTCCGGTTTTCTCTTTTCCAATCTTTTCACTCTTTTCCTTTATTATTTTATTTTTTTTTTCAATTGGAGTAGATAGACTAAACTATCGCCCGGTTCACACTCCACCCACATCTATTGAACAGGTGAAGAGGCTCATCCCTTGTTTCCTGTTTAGGATGCGGTTTTCGGCTTTCTCTTTTCCATTCTTTTTACCCTTACGTAGCCCCCTGCGCATCAGTGGCGTTACTGCCTTGCTCGGGGTGATATGATTAAAAAAAAAAAAAAAAATTTTGAAAAAAATTGTTAAATGTCAAATTGTCGATAATGGAACTGAGACGCCATTTTTAATGTTGCTGAATTTGCGTCAGTAGGCGATTTTTCCATTATCTGCATCGCTTTATAAAAGTCAGCTCTTTTATTTTTATTTTTTATTTTTTATTTTTTAGCGCGGCTTTATAATCATAGATGATGTCGAATACATATTAGAACCTGTAGAGGACGGAAAACATCTTGTGGCCGAGCGAAAGAAACCAACGGAATGGCCTTATGGCGATCTTGGTAAGGTCATCTTGTTCACTATTGGTTAAGTTTTAACAGAGAAATGCTTTCATTTTCATTTTGTTTTTCATTAAAACAAAACTATAATTTTATTATTGTTCTTAAATCAGATGAAGCATTATCAATCATTATTCATTTTGAGTGGTATTTTTTAATCAAGCTCACCCCAGGTAGGGTAGTAAAGCTACTGAAACGGGGTTACTGGGTGCGGACACATTAGAAAACAGAAATATTACAAAGGAAGAGTAGTCAGGAGGATAGCGGACTTTGCTATCTGAGAAAAAGTAACGAGTTGATGTCAAATCGCTTTATGATATAAATAGGCAGAGAAAGTTGAATCAAGCAAAAAGGACAGAAGAGCAGAGAAGAAAGAAAAGAATATACAGTCAGTCAGTTAAGTGCCATACGTGATACACGCTTAGGCGATCATGTCTCGAAAGGGACATGACTGACTGGGCAGAAGATTATCCAGCAGTAGGTTGCCATTGCTTTCTGCGGTAGACTGGTTGCCGCCCAAGGCTATAGAACCCAATCTGTCCTATTATTTAACCCATAACTGGAGGGAAGAGACGGATTAATACCTTTCCCAAGGGTATTTGCGCGTAAGTGAATGCAATGAATTTAACTGGATTTCGAACTCGGTTCCCCGAATACTCGTTCCGAGCCGATATCCCCTGCGCCACAACGTACTGTGCAAAAATATTAGGACAAGAATTAATTTATTTTTTATGAGGCATCAAAATAAAGTTTAAAATCACCTCCTGTCCTAACACTTTTGTACACTACAAGTAGTGTGCAAAAGTATTAGGACAGGGGGTGATTTTTTTAAAAAACCTTGCTAAAATTCAAATACAGGGTGAAAAACCAAGTAAATTGTTAATAAATATTGATTATTTAACTGAAAAGAAAGAGGAAGGAAAGCTTCGGAATTTGAAGTTGCCCGGGAAATCTACCGACAATCAGCAATTGAGTGTACCATTTTAATATTTCGAAAAAGCCTTCCAAACCAATAGAAAAACAGTAACCACCCAACGCCAGTTTGAAGAAATGACAAGAAAAGTGCTGACTCATTTTTTCACCACTGATATGTAAAAAAGCCAAATATTAAATGTGTTAAAAATATTTTCAAAACTAAACAAAAGTACATTAACTGATTTCCCAGATTTTTATTTAACGACCTTTAAACGAATATCCGTCAATTACATGAAGTACTAAGGTTAATTAATATACAAAACAACAACAAATCACTTACCAAAATTAAAACGTACAGAAAAATTCAATTACCAAAATTAAAACGTACAGAAAAATTCAATTACCAAAATTAAAATGTACAGAAAAATTCAATTACCAAAATTAAAATGTACAGAAAAATTCCATTACCAAAATTAAAATATACAGAAAAATTCATTTTCCAAAATTAAAATGTACAGAAAAATTCCATTACCAAAATTAAAATATACAGAAAAATTCATTTTCCAAAATTAAAATGTACAGAAAAATTCAATTACCAAACTTAAAATATACAGAAAAATTTTCTTACCAAAATTAAAATATACATTTAGCACGTTTTGCTTAATTTACCCGGTTACTTTATGATGTGCGTCGTGGTGCACTGTATGTTCGTTGTGGTACAGTCGATATCGGCTGGGAAAGTAAAATCAGAGTACCGAGTTCGAATTCCTGTTGAATTCGTTGCATTCACTAACGCACAAATAGCCTTGGGAAAGATATTAATCCGTCTCTTCCCTCCAGTTATGGGTTAAATAACAGAACGGATTTTTATTCTATAGCCTTCTTTGACAACCATTCTACCAAAGAAAGTAATGGCAATCTACAGTGGGAAAATTCTCTGCTTGATCAGTCATGTCTCTTTCGAGACAGGATCGCCAAAGCGAGTATCACGTATGAAAATTAACTGATTGACCTAATGCTTATCTTAAGGCTGATGGATTTTAAAGTTTAGACAAATACTTCGCCATATATTAACGGATTAAATAGTTTCAGCGTTGTAGCTTAATAGGGATTAAACCAAAAATATGTAGTTTTCTAATTACAATACCATCAAAGATGAAGGAAAAACTTGAAGCAACTGAAATATGGTTCTACAGAAGGATGCTGCGAATATCATAGATCGAGCACGTGAGCAATGATGAGGTCCTGGAAATAATGGAAACAAAAAGGAAATTAATACTGAGCATCAGGAAGAGACAGCTGAAGTTCCTGGAACACGCAATGAGGAAGTAGGGCCTGGAGAACCTGATACTAACAGGCCAGATAGAGGGAAAAAAGAGACAGGGGAAAGCAACGGATAACATATTTGAAGGACCTGATCAGGTGGATGACGGAACGAGGGTTGCATGGTGTAACAGAAGAAGGCGTGCTCAGAGCCAACAGGCATAGGGAAACGTGGAAAGCCATGATCGCCTACGTCCTGAAGGGGCAGGGCACATAGAAGAAAAAGAAGATGGTCTCAAACATTTGGCCTATCGTCTATACTATTTCAAGGTGTTAAGACTCTGTGTACTTCATGATATTTTCTTTTTCTTCTGTCAAGGAAGTTAAGCAACGTTAAGTCTGGTCACTATCTAGATTGGTGAACGCTTGGTTATACCACATATTGTAAGCTTAGATGTGCAAAAGGCTCGGGTTTATTAATCGGCGGGCTGAGCTCTGATTCCCATTGTTTTCGTTATATTTACTTACGTGCAAATAACTTTTTGGGAAAAGGTATGAATTCACATCTTCTCCCCCAGCTATGGGTTCATTAGTAAGACATGTATCGCTAAACCGTTTTTATCTAAAATAAATAAATAAATAATAATAAATTTTTTACATATTTTTCTGATTTTAAATAACGGGAAACGGGTTGATAATCTAGAGAAAACATATCAACTAACCAAATCTATGTCTTCTTCGTGCTGCGTCCCTTCGTGACGTTGGCGATCGTTTCTAGCAGTAGATACAGCCATTCAATATGAGGTCATTTGATAGAGTGAGGCCAAGGATGCGAAGTGCGTTGCTCTCTAGGAGAAAAGCGTCATCCATTTTAATGATTTGATTTTGGTATCTCCATTTTGTAAATTGTGCATTGGCTGTCACTTTTGCTCACAAATATGCATTCCTTACACTGTATTTGTTAAGGTGCTCTCCTACGAGGAATGAACTCTTCCTCTTGTTATATGTGATTACCTGCGTGACTTCCGGAGAGCAGTTAGCAAAAGCAGTTAACAACTACTAGTCAGGCAATAAGCAGCGTAATAATACTTTCGGACTTACTTATTTCTATATTACTTATTATTAACACTTCCTTTGAATATCTTGTTTCTTGTTATACTACAGTTAGCAAAAGCAGTTAACAACAACTACTAGTCAGGCAATAAGCAGCGTAATAATACCTTCGGACTTACTTATTTCTATATTAATTATTATTAACACATCCTTTGAATATTTTGTTTCTTGTTATAATAATACACTGTTCTGAACTTACCTTCTTGTTCCGTGTCTTACTTCCCGCACAAACCGGTCACTACAACTTTGCGGCGAAGTTTCGCCACAATTCCACAACAGTATTAATACTGAATCTCTTTTGTTTTTGACAGATGTCATAATTGAGGAAGAAACCACTTACTTCAGTAAATCAGTACAAGAACCCGCCACAGAAAACAAATTCGGTAAGCCAGTCATCGTCGAGCTTGCGGTCTACTGTGATGAAGATATGACAAAGCTTTTGGAAAACGCCAAAGCAGACACGGTTCAGAAGAAAGTTGATTATATTGTTTCTAAATTCAATGGGGTAAGCAGAGTTTTTTTTTTTTTTTTTTAGCGTATAATGTAAATTTCAATATGAGTGAAAGGTAATTAACTTTGATGAAAGGAGTGTCATATTTCCTTTCGTATAATACGAGAAAGTTTGAATGAAAATTAAAAACCGCAAAAAAAAAAGAAAAGAAAAAAAGAATATATTTTTGTACTGACATGACAGTTACTTCAGATTTCATTTATATTATATATTATATTTCGAATTTGCACGAGATACTAGATTAGCAACTAGATCCCACCCTTTTACAGTGAAACCGATAAAATGCAACCGCAACTTCTACTGCAACAGTTTCTTTCCTCGCACTTCCCGACTGTGGAATTCTCTTCCACACGATTGCTTCCCCGACGGATACAACCTCCAGGAGTTTAAATGTAAGGTCAATAGACACCTCCTAACACACTAACCTGCTCCCATTCCTTCTGACATTCCCTATGTCTAACATTCATTCCTCCTGACATTCCCTATGTCTAACCACTCCTTCTCTTTACCTTCCCCTATGTAGCCCCATGCGCAATAGTGGCAGTGGAATGCCTTGCTTGGGGTGAGATGATTAAAAAAACAAAAAACAAGTTAAGATTTTAAAAATATCAAAATACAAGGATCTTGAAGTGGAAATCTCAAAAATGTGACACATGTGGGCATCAATAATTCCGGTTACATTTGTAGCCCACGGATTAATTGAAAACCTTTCGGATAGATGCATTGCCTTAAAGAATTACAAAAAAAAAATGTACTTACAAGTACAGCTCACAGATTATCAAGAGTTTTATTTATGTAAAATGTTTGTGATCTTAATATTTTGGGAGTCTTTTAAAATGATCAGGCAAAAATGTCATGAAGCCACTTTTGACCTTAGGTCTCTGGTTGGGACCCGGAATGAAATGTGTATACAAGAGAAATCAAAGGAAATAATAATAACAATAATTTTTTTTTAAATTATCAGTGGAAAATGTCATGAAGCCATTTCTGACCTTAGGTTTCTGGTTGGGACCCGGAATGAAATGTGTATGCAAGAGAAATCAAAGGAAATAATAATAACAATAATTTTTTTAAAAATTATCCGTGGAAAATGTCATGAAGCCATTTCTGACCTTAGGTTTCTGGTTGGGACCCGGACGTAAGTGTATATAGAAGGGAAATCATACGATATAATAATAACAATAATATTTTTTTCTAATGATCCGTGGAAAATGTCATGAAGCCATTTCTGATCTTAGGTCTCTAGTTGTGACTCGGAAGAATATGTGTTTACAACAGAAATCAAAGGAAACAACAACAACAACAACAACAACAACAACAACAACAATAATAATAATAATAATAATAATAATAATGAAAAGTATGAGAAAAAAGCAAATGAAGACAATGTGGAAATAAAAATACGACAGTTAACCACGCAGTCAACGAATGTAGCAAACTGGCACAGAAACAATACAAGAACAGACATGAATGAGTAGGAAAGATTATTCATTGGGAACTCTGCAAGCGACTGCATTTTGGCCATGTACACCATTGGATGTGCGTTGTGGTACAGTGGATATCGGCTCGGAACGAGAAACCGGGGAGCTGAGTTCTAATTCCACTTGAGTCCATTGTATTCACTTTCGCGCAAATACCCTTGGGAAAGGTATTAATCCGTCTCTTCCTTCCAGTTATGGGTTAAATAGCAGGACAGATTGGGTTCTATAGCCTTGGTCGGCAACCAGTCTACCGCAGAAAGCAATGGCAACCTACTGCGGGATAATCTTCTGCCCAGTCAGTCATGTCTCTTTCGAGACATGATCGCCCAAGCGTGTATCACGTATGGCACCTAAACTGACTGACACCATTGCTATATGCACAAACCAAAATCCATGTTAGCGAAATCCATAAAACCGTTGTGCTCTTTGAAATTCAAGCAGGTCAGCCAGTCTAGCCCAAATGCCCGAATCTGGTACTAATATAGAAGTAAACATGTCATAGGGTGGAATTTGAAGTTCTGGCAAATCCGGAAACAGACCTGAAAGAAAGTGAAACGATAGACTTTGCTCGTGAGATACTCTAGATATTGGGGAACATGAAAGTGATAGTCGTGCCGAAGAATCCCGAGAAAAAGACATGGGAAACTGAAGATTAGGGGTAGTGTCGGAACCACTTAGAAAATAACATTATTAAAAACATCAAAAACACCGAGTGGGGAGCAAATTTGCTGTATGTAATATACAAAACTGAGACCACGAGGTACAGTTCAGTTGAGATCAAAATATTTTTGTGGTCTTTAAAATGGGTAGTATTATACAGAAATACATACACTATTTACATTATTCGGACTATTGTTCTCATCTTTGTTGCCATTTGTAGGACGTTTCGGCCGTTGTACGCATCGGCCTTCTTCAGGTGCTAGGAATTTTGAACTGAACCCTTTATTACAATCACTGAGGTATATCATTCTCATTCCTTACGTACAGCCTCTTTTGGTCAAGTCACAGAAACTAACCAACGTCCCTATCAACTGGGCCATGTGTCCTTAAGTTGTGAGTTCAATATCAGGTTACAGCAGTGGTGAACAAGCAACTTAGAGGATTAGAGGGAGATAACTCATGATTATTATCTCAGAAATATCGACGAATACGGAACTACATGTTTTCAAAAATGATTCAGTCTGGTAAGTAAATATACTATATTAGTAAATGATAACTTATATACAATAAATTTCTTCAGTACTCCATCACCCTTCTCAGTGTTGATCCAAGGGCTTAAATTAGAATTGAAATTATTGATGCCCTCATGTGTCACATTTTTGAGATTTCATTTGTATTTGGATAGATTTTTTAAAGATCTTAATATATAAGTTACAATCTGCAGGGACTGTCATGTCAGTACGAAAGCATTTTTTTTTTTTTTGTGGTATTTGATCACGATGTCTGGTTGATTAACATTGATTATTTTGTCAGTGTGGACTATAAAATAGCATAAAATTGTTACATATCCTATGTCTGTAACCGGGTCTGGGGGATGTTTATACCAGTATTATTATTATTAGTACTACTAGTATTAGTAATAGTAATTGTAGTAGTAACAATTATGAAGAGCGAGGAGCAATAAGCGATTAGCCCTTTTTTCTATTGTGTTTCATGTTTCGAGTGATCAATTTACGGTGAATAATAACACACACACACACACACACACACACACACACACACACACACACACACACACACATATATATATATATATATATATATATATATATTACAAATGGAATATATACATATATATATATATATATATATTATTTTAATTCAGATACTTCAATTCAAGGGAAAAAAGCAGGAAGGTAAATTCCCAAAAACCCGATCCTAATTAATATTAAAAATTTATTTTAATATTAAAAAATGATACAGGAAGAGAGCTCCATGTAATAAAATATTACAGAGCAAATATCCAGTTTCTGAAAGGTTTTTTCTGTTGCTGAGGTGATGTGTCGTCCCCCGTGGGGATCTTCATATCGAAATGGCCATTCAACATCTTTGAATTAATCCTTTTTTAATATATATATATATATATATATATATATATATATATATATATATATATATATATAAATACAAATATATATATATATACATACAAATAAATATATATATATATTACAAATAATATATATATATATATTACAAATGGAATATATATATATATATATATATATATACAAATATATATATATTACAAATGGAATATATATATATATATATATATATATATATATATATTATTCCATTTGTAAACGAGTTATTACGCGACCCAAATTTCTACGATGAGTGGTGTCTTCAGGCGATTTTCAATAACTGATTTGACCGTTTACCGTTTTTTTTTTTTTAATTTTTATTATTTCTATTTTTTTCTAAGAACGCTCACGCGACGGTATTAAAATGCTGCATAACAGACCCTCGGCGCTGATCCATTCGGAACTAAGTTAGCGTATATCATTCCAACCCCCGACTTGACTTTCAAGAAGTGTTTTGGAATTCAGAAAACGGGGCGTTAGTCATATAGAGCTAAAGGGGGGGCCTGGGGATATGGACAGATTAAAAAGAAGGGATAACGGTGAAAACGGCATAGGGAAGAATTTGAATTTGAATAAAATAGGGATGCGATAATGGTTTCTAGTCTGCACCGATAATTGGAAAGACAATTAAGTAAATTTATAAGAATGAACGAAAACCCTTAGGTACTTATGATGTTGTTCCTAATCAAAAGTTATACTAACCCAACGGAAATTTGAAAACAATAAACACATTTCAATAATGGGGAATCAAAATTCGTAACAATATGTCCGTGTCCCCACGTACATACGTATACTCGTGCGTATCCGTAATCATACATGCGACTACATATCCGTGCATGTATACACTCATATGCACATGTGTGCACGTCCATCAAATCAAATAGTTTTCTTCTTAACCTTTAATAATAAAAAAAGGTGGCAATCCGATATGGTGGTAATATATATATATATATATATATATATATGAATGACCTTTTGACTTTTTGTAAGATTTCCTGTATAATGGTTCACTTTGTCAAAAAATATTCAAGAAGCTTTGAGATTAATTTCTTTAATTGCCAACCTTTAACACGAAATATCTAAAATTATATAAAAGGTGTCCATAAAGTCCGTGTGCATTTTAAAAAATTACAACTTTATTTGTATTTGTGATAGAAATAATCTGTAAAAAAATGTTATAAAGTTTAATGTACCTAGTTTTAAGTATAGTTATTGAATAATTCTTTACCACAAATTTTGCAACACTTTTTTAAAGATAAGTAAAAAGATGGATCGGAAGGGGTGGATCATTTTATTGGCCTCCACTTTCGCCAGATTTGACTTCATTAAATTTTTTATGGGAACATGTGAAAATAATTGTGTATGCAACCAAACCTAGTTCATTAAAAGATTTGAAAGCTAAAATAACTAATGTGATTTCCGGTATTACTGTAAATCAGTTGGTAAATGTTATCAGTGAACTGTAAAATCGTAATACCCTATGTATTGCTAATAATGGCGTACAAGTGGAAACTTAAATAAAATTTAAATAAAACCTTACAAAAATATAGATTTACTTCTTTCTATTCCAATTGACAAATTATTTTTTATCACAAATACAAATAAAGTTATAGATTTTTTAACGTGCACACGCACTTTATGGACACCCTGTATAAATCTAGTAGAAAAATGACTTTCGGGAATCTTGTAGAACTTTCTGGAGACTTGTAGAGGTTTAGGTTAACTTTTAGGACTTGTTTTTGTTTATTTGTAATTCTGTATGTTATACTGTAACTATAAAGTGTTAAATACATTAAAAATACCTAATTCGTTTACATCAATAGCAAATTGAAAAACAAGTTTCTGCAAATTTATAAATTTTGTTTATTTGTAGGTTTATACATTATGCTATAGCAATAAACTTTTAAATGCGTTACAAATATATAAGTACCATCCACTCGCACCAGTAGCAAATTGAAAAATAAAGAATTTGAAAGTTTGCAATTTTGGTTTATTTTTGTTTATTTGTTATTTTTGTTTATTTGTTATTTTTGTTTATTTGTTATGCTATAGCTATAAACTTTTAAATGCGTTAATGTACTATTCAATTACGTCATTAGCAAATTGAAAAATAAAGCTTCCGAAATATTTTTATTTTTTGCCATTATTGTGTATATGGTAAAATTCGAATTTCTGGTTTTGGGGGGAAGGGTGACCTTTTTCAAGAACTAAAAGAATGTAATGCCCTTTTTTTTTAATCGTTTCGCCCCAAGCAAGGCAGTACCATCACTGATGTGCAGGGGGGTACATAAGAGAGTTGTGGTGATACCGACCGAGCAAAAGCGAGACCGGATGTTGGCTCTATGCCGACCAGAAAGCGAATGAATAAAAATCACCTCCGCGCAGGTGGATTTTCGCAGATGTTCCGCTTGAAAAATAAAAATTAATCAAATATCAAATTACCATTTCGCGAGCCTACGCGAATTTTATTTACCAGCCAATGGGAATCCCAGAATCAGATTTAAGTATGAAATTCCAAACGAACTTCTGATCCAAAAGGCAGATATAAAAAGCGGAGACAAAGCATCGTTAGACAGACCGGAGGAGACGGACGAGCTGATTAGTTTCTCCCTTGACTTAAGTCGAGCGGCTACTATGCTGACCTCTTTCCTTCCCTGTCTCAAAAGTACGTATTGACCTCTTCAAAGACATTCCTCAAAAGTACTTACTGACTTGCTGACCTTAGGAGCGGCAACTTCAAAATGAACACCCCCTTACCTACAAGTCGCTTCCACACTCCTAAGCCTTTAATCTCTTTCAGCTCATCATTATTTGTTATGAACAATTTAACCTCCGTTGGACTTATATTCAAATATTGCTTTAATTGTAAGACATTAATTGAAATGTGTATATATAAATGTTATTTTATACTGCCTTTATTGATTTTATAATCATTTTATGAATTATAGTGGGCTATCTTTCCACAGGTCCAAATTCCGTTAACCTGCAATGGTATACAATTACCCTTCACTACAAACGGAATCCTACTACAACTAGAAAAAGAATAAATAAAATAAGATATACCCGCTATAGAGTTAACGTTTTAGACAGCGGGAGCGTGAAGACAAAGACGAACCAGCAACAACGGGTGAAAGAGAAAGGGGCAAGAGCAGGGTGTGAATACAGGAGTGAAGACAGTTACGAAGGCAGAGAGAAAGGACAAGAACACAGGGTGATGTAGAAAGGGCTGGAGTTATGTGGATAAGAGATGGGAATTGGCTTTTCATTTAAATTCTTGGTAATTGTAGCCGTCAGGAAAGCAAGTATATGCAAGGGGGTTTCACAGGCGGGAAAGTGCAAGAAAAGAAGCTAATGGAGTAGAAAACTTTTAAAAACAAAATTCGATGAATAATGAATTTTTAGAAGAATTGTTTTCATTTTATTTTAATTTTAATGATACTTATTTATAAAGTTTTAAGTCTTTTAAAAAATGTTGTTAATTTGTAGAGGTTGTGTGATATTGTTTTTTGGTAAAAATTATATTTACTTATCCTAAATTGAAATGACCCTATTAATTTAAAGAGAAGTTTGAATTTTTTATGTATATAAATGTGGCTATTTTTGTAAATACGAACCTTCAGATGCATTATAAGAAAATAAAAGCGGGAAGTATTGAAAATTTAAAGTGTATTGGCAATTTTGTAATATTTTCTCCTCAAGCGGATTCTTAAAATTATAAAGCCAAAATACTTACTATTCAATCAAATATGAGATTATTTAAGAGAACTTCCTGGAGCCTTCTAGAACTTGTTTTTGTTTATTTGTTAGTTTGTGTGTTATGCTATAGCTATAAACTGTTAAATGCGTTAAAAATGCATGAGTACTATTCAATAATATCATTAGCGAATTAGAAAATAAAACTTCTAAAATATTTCAATTTTTTTACACTTATACGGTAAAATCTAATTTTTGATTTAAATTAATGCCTTTTTCAATACGCTTGTGTATCGATTATTGAAACAGGAACATAGTTACAAAAAAAGGTCATAATCCAAATATAATCTTTTAAAAAGATTTTATTATTTTCTTTTTTATTTTGACAGGTACAATACGAATATGCGAAAGTAAAACAACTTCAGAAAATCGTTATCTTTCAAATCAAGAAAATGGTATTTTTTAAAAAAAATCCGGTATGTTCATTATGGTATATCAAAAAAATTCTCTGAATATTCATATGAATATGAAAGATATGAGATATGAGGAAAGTTATGAGAAAGAGTGAGAGGTTATAGGGGGTGTCGGGAAGTGGGTAAGAGAAGGATGACAGTTGCCATAAAGTGAGGGATCTGTTTATATATTGATTGTAATGTAGAATTGATCCCCCACTTTATATCCACATTATAATAGTATAGACTTTTTTTATAATCACATCGCCCCAAGCGAGGCATTTTACGGCCACTGTTTTGCAGGGGTTACATAGAAAGTTATGAGAAAGAGTGACAGGTTATAGGAGGTGTCGGGAAGTGGGTAAGAGAAGGATGACAGTTACCATAAAGTGAGGGATCAGTTTATATATTGATTGTAATGTAGAATTGTTTCCCCACTTTATATCCACATTATAATTGTATAGACTTTTTTTTATAATCATATCGCCCCAAGCGAGGCATTTTACCGCCACTGTTTTGCAGGGGGTTACATAGGAAGAAAGTTATGAGAAAGAGTGACAGGTTATAGGGGGTGTCGGGAAGTGGGTAAGAGAAAGATGAGAATAGTGATGAGTGGAGTGGACGAAGAAAGAAGCATGAGAGAGAGGGTGCAGGTTAGTGAGATAGGAGATGACTATTGAATTTACATTTAAAATCTTGGAGATTGTAGCCGTCGGAGAAGCAAGTAAACAGAAGGGAATTCCACAGGCGGGGAGTGCGAGAAAAGAAGCTGCTGGAGTAGAATTTGCGTTTCACAGTAAAAGGGTGAGACCTAGTTGCTAATCTTGTGGCTCGAGTAAATTCATATATAGGGGACATCAGTGAGCTAAGTTCATCTGAGCAGAAGCCGTGAAAGTCTTTGTAGAAAAGACACAGGGAGGCCACATTGTGCCGAAGAGAAAGTGACTGTATCTGAGTTACCAATTCAGGATCGGTCACATTACAGATTCTCCGTTGAATTTTGTCAAGGACTCCTAGGTGGATAGCAGGAACACCTAACCAGATATGGCAGCAGTATTCAATGCACGGGCAGATGGTAAATTTATATATGTGCAGAATTGTTTCAGATGGGAAAAACTTCCTGGCCCTACACAGAGAATTTAATTGGAAAACATTTCGCGTGACGCCTTTCGTCGGTTAGAATGACTTCTAAGTAATGTTTCTGAATCCCCACTATAATTGACCTTGTGTTACATTCACCATGGTGAGAAGTGGGTAAATCTCACGAGAACTGCTATCATTCGTGATCCAAACTCTTTCTTTGTCAACTTTCTGTTTCCTAGTAGAGCGGAACTCAGACGGGCCTCTGCAGAAAAGTAGTTGTTGGTTGGTTGTTTTGTTTTTATGGCATATCAACCTCGACGGGTCATTTATTGCCAACAAAATTTTATTTATTTATTGCTGGTAATACCTTTTTCTTTCAACAATTTTATTGTTGTTTTTTTATATAAATTTTGTGTCTAGTAATACATTTTTCTTTTCGAGTATCAAGATTCATTGGGATTTGTTTTTAAGGGCAGGGTCCCCAAGTCCTACCCTTGTTATTTAACCCATAACTGGAGGGAAGGGACGGATTAATACCTTTCCCAAGGGTACCAATGCTTAAGTGAATGCATGGTATTCAACTGGAATTCGAACTCGGCTCACCGATTTCTCTTTCCGAGCCGATATTCACTGCACCACAACGCACATCCATCACTAAACGCTTACAGCACCTGGTATTCCCAAGCGGTCACCCATCTAAGTACTGACCAGGCTCAACGTTGCTTAATTTCGGTGACCGAGCGAGAACCGGTGTATTCAACGTGATATGGCCGTAAGCCCGCAGAAAGGTAGAGTCTTGCCTGGATGAATAGACAAGAGCCCGACCCAGTCTTAAGCTGGGTCTACGGGATATTTTTGGCTGAGCTTGACTCGGAAACGCGATCATACTTAATCCAAGCTTTCTCTTGGTTATACGTGCTTCCGAGCGGAGAGAGAGACCCACACGGGGCTTACCGAAGAGTAGAGTCTTATCTGGGGGGAATAAACAAGAGCCAAACCCGGCCTTAAACAGGGCATACGGAATATTTTTGGCTGAGCTCAAGGGCCCGGAATTCCCATTTTAATTGACCTTGTGCCGCATCCGCCATGGTGTGGGGTGATAAATACGAAGATTAAGCGCAATCATACCTGATCCAAGTTTTCTCTTGATCATAGCTGCTTCCGAGCAGAGAGATACCTAGAAGAAGCTTTGCCGAAGAGTAGTCTTGTCTGGGGTGAATAAACAAGAGCCCGACCAGGTTTTAAGCAGGGTATACGAGATATTTTTAGCTGAGCTTAGGGGCTCGAAATCTCCACTCTAATTCACCTTGTGTCGCATCCAACTTGGGCATCTTCTCTAGCGGGAAGGTGATAAATACAAAGAGTAGAGTGATTATACTGACTCGCAGTCCTCTACGAGCAGGAGGAACCCAGACGGTGCTCCGCCAAAGGGTATAATCTCGTCTGGAAAAAATCGACAGTAGCCATGACACAGCTTTGTGCAGGGTCAACGGGATAGTTTTGGCCGTGCTTAAGGACTCGGAGTGAGTCAGTCAGTTAAGTGCCATACGTGATACACGTTTTGGGCGATCATGTCTTGAAAGAGACATGACTAAATTATCCCGCAGTAGGTTGTCATTGCTTTCTGCGGTAGACTGGTTCTCAGCCAAGGCTACTTAACTGACTGACTCACTCCGAGCCCAATCTGCCCTGTTATTTGACTCATAGCTACAGGAAGAACAGATGTATTATATTACTAACTAGTAATTAGTGGGGGATCAGTTTATCACTTCATAACAATAAAAACACCAAACCCCCACACTTTATGCCTTAATCATGATTCCAACTATTATATTTAGTCAGTCAGTTAAGTGCCATACGTGATACACGCTTTGGGCGATCAAATCTCGAAAGAGACATGACTGACTGGGCAGAAGATCATCAAGCAGTAGGTTGTGATTGCTTTCTGTGGTAAACTGATTACCAGCCAAGGCTATAGAACCCAATCTGTCCTATTATTTGATCCCTAACTGGAGGGAAGAGACGGATTAATACCTTTCCCAAGGGTATTTGTTCGTAAGTGAATGCAAGGAATTCAACTGGATTTCGAACTCGGATCTCCGATCTCTCATTCCAAGTCGATATCCACTGCACCACACTGCATCAAATTTGATACACTCATAGACAAAGACATAAGAAACGATATTCAGAAATTTCAAGGTTGCAGTTCTTAAAATAGTGTAGAAAATCGATAATATATATATAAAAGGCAAGGTGTTTGTGTGTGTATCTGTTTATCTGCCTGTATGTCTGTATTTTTTTTTTCAGCCCTTTTATTTTAATTTTTGCTTCGGGTTAGGCTCTAAGTAGGTATAATTGTAGTTCTTAGTCTCAGCCATGATACCATTTACTCACAGGACTTATTTAGCTTTCAAAATTCAGTTTAAGACGAAAAACTTATTTGATATCGATACCAGGAGATCAAAATTTGACTTACATCCATTCATTTTTCTTTCAGTCTACGGTTTCGCTTTAACTAGAAACAACTATTGCTTTTTAGTCTTTCGTGCCAACGTCCAAAGTGTCTGAGCTTCAGGACCATGGTTTAGTTTTAAAGCTTTCATTACACCCGAGCAACGCCGGGCTGTACTGCTAGTTGTTAATAGAGCAAAACGATTCTATGTAAAATTGCTCCTTGTTTTATAAGCTCACATCATTGCTGCTGGACTTGTCAGATAGGAAAGTGTGTCAGCACAAAAACACTGCATTTCAAACATACGCACCGTAGTGGGGGGCGCTAGGGGGTGTCGTCAGTGATGTCATTGCGAGGATCACTAGGGGGTTTCGGGTCTTCAACATCATACTCCCCTCACCGCGCCGACCCGACCAGAAATGATCAGCCTCCGGCCCACCCTCGATAAGCGCTTTCAGACACTGGGAAAATTACGTTTAGGCCCGGTACGAAACCTTGCAAATGCTTCTGATTGGCGACAGTCAGAGCCACTTTCCATTTAGAGGCGAACCGTACATGAGCTCGTCCGAAACATTAATTTAAACATATTTATGCATTGTATCTTCATATTACTTCAAGTGGAAGACACTCCTTAGAAGCTGAGCGCACACTTCAAGTTATGGATCGTATGCCAATAATTTGATCAAACACGCAAATTTGGTTATACAACAAAATGGAGGAAGCATTGAAAATTCGTTGCAATTTCGTAAAACCCATTTTATACTCATTTGTTTCGAAATATATTGTTGTTTTCAGAGTTGCTTACTTTGGATTGTAAGTTCATTTATTTTCAACCCATATATATATATATATATATATGTGTGTGTGTGTGTGTGTGTGTGCAGTGAATATTGAGCAGTGAATGTATGTTGTGGTGCAGTGGATATCGGCTCGGAACGACAAATCGGGGAACCGAGTTCGAACTCCAGTTAAATTCCTTGTATTCACTTACGCACAAATACCTTTTTTTTTATATTCATCTCACCCCAAGCAAGGCAGTAACACCAGTGATGCGCAGGGGGCTACGTAAGAGTAAAAAGATTGGAAAAGAGAAAGCCGGAAACCACATCCTAAACAGGGAACAAGGGATGAGCCTCTTCACCTGTTCAATAGACGTGGGTGGAGTGTGAACCGGGCGATAGTTTAGTCTATCTACTCCAATTGAGAAAAAAAAAAAAAGAAAAGAGTAAGAAGATTGGAAAAGAGAAAGCCCTTGGGAAAGGTATAAAGCCGTCTCTTCCCTCCCATTATGGGTTAAATAATAGGCAAGATTGGGTTCTATATTCTTAGCTGGCAACCAATCTTCCCTAGAATGCAATGGCAACCTACTGCGAGATAATGCTCTGCCCATCAATCATGTCTCTTTCGAGACATGATCGCCTAAAGCATGTATAACGTATGGCACTTAACTGACCGACTGAATATAATAGTTGGAAACTAAAACTTCTACTGGCCATAAAGTGGGGGGTCGGTTTTCTATTGTTATGAAGTAGTAAACTGATCACCCACTAATTATACTTAATATAATAATGTAATATAATCTATCTCTTTTCCCTTCAGCTATGAGTTAAATGGCAGGACAGATTGGGGTTCTATAGCCTTGGCTGGCAACCAGCTTCGCAGATTGCGACCTCGATGTTGGATTAAAGTTACCTTAAGGTGCAGTAGCTTTTGTTGGTAAATCTGTTCGATTTTTAAAACTTTACATGATCTGAGTTCAGACCGGTGTGAGCCAGGTTGGTTTCTATCTTTTAAATATATATATATATATATATATATATGTGTGTGTGTGTGTGTGTGTGTGTGTGTGTGCAGTGAATATTGAGCAGTGGATGTATGTTGTGGTGCAGTGGATATCGGCTCGGAACGACAAATCATTGCAGAAAGCAATGGCAACCTATTGCGGGATAATTTTCTGCCCAGTCAGTCATGTCTCTTTCGAGACATGATCGCCCAAAGCGTGTATCGCGTATGGCACTTAACTATTGCATTATTTTAAGCGTTATTAAGTGGACGTGAACTGTTGTTTCAAATTATTCTAGAAGCAATTGAGTCGAAATAATTGTCGGTCGGAATGCACTTTTGTAGATAATTTATTGCGTTGATTCTTAACATTTTTCGCTCATTATTATTGATTAATTTATTGCTTGTTGCTGATTGTTATTATGTGTGCATTTGATGCTAGTTAATTTGTTTATTATTTATTTCATTTGTTTAATTATTACCTCCGCCTTCAAGGCGGGGTTATTATTTTCGTTCGCTTTTTTCTTTGTTTGCCTGTTTGTGGTCAAGATATCTGAAGACCCGCTAGACAGATTTAAATGAGACTTGCAAGATTGATTGGCCTTATGACTAGCACGAACTGATTAGATTTTGGGTTCGATCCAGCACGGGATGAAGTTTCTGGTTTATCTTTCCGTTTTTTTTATTGATATTTCACATCAAATACTGAATTATCTCCCCTACATTGTTTTTACGTCTGAACGCACTAATTTTCCCAAGAAAAAAAAAAAAATAATAATAATAATAATAATACACCAACTACACAGACAGAAAAATTGAAGCAAACAGGCCAGACATTATTGTTAAAAACCAGAAGGAGAAAACTTGTCTATTAATTTATATGGCTTGTCCAGCGGATTGTAACATAGCAACCAAGGAATTCGAAAAACTGTCAAAATATAAAGACCTGGAAATTGAAATAGGAAAAATGTGGAAATTGAAAACAAGAGTTGTGCCAGTGATAGTAGGTGCACTTGGTATGATAAAAAATGGAACAAAACAACATATTGAAAGAATCCCTGGAAACCCCAGCTTAAAAGATATACAAAAAATTGTCTTATTAAGTACAGCCCACACACTAAGGAGAACTTTATCTATGTAATGCTAGGGATGATAGGGAAGATAGAAAAACATGAAATGGAGCCATAACTACACGCCACGACCTGCCTTAGGTCTCCCCGCAGACTTGGTTGGTAGTGAGACCAAAGCAGAAATCGAAATATGATGAAAAATGACATAATAATAATAATAAAGAGATTTTACAGGGAAATAGGTAAAAAAAGAATTGGAGTGACAGTCCCCCCCAGAATGGAAAAAGTCACACAGTTCTGGGAAAAGATATGGGCTTGCCCTAAAGAACATAGCAAGGAAGTAGATTGGATTGCACAAGAGATAGAACGAATGAATAATATACCAGGACAGACATGGGCTGGAATTACAGAAGAGGATGTTAAATTTGCACTAAAAAAAGCACACAATTGGAAATTCCCAGGTATAGATAAAATTCCTAACTTTTGGCTATATTATTTAAATACAGCACATAAAAAACTAGCCAAAGAACTTCAAGAAATGGTTGACAATCCCACTAAAATTCCTGCATGGATGACCAAAGGAATTACATTTCTTCTACCCAAGAATGGTGACACAAACAACCCGAAAAACTACAGACCAATTACATGTCTTCCGACAGCATACAAACTAGTAATATCTATTTTAACAAAACTGACATATTTATTCTTAGAAAGAAATGACATGATACCGCTTGAACAAAAAGGGTGCAAACGTGGCTGTTATGGATGTAAAGACCAATTGCTAATTAACAAAATGATCCTGGAAAACTGCTACAGTACAAAGAAAAATCTTAGTACTGCCTGGATAGATTATCGAAAGGCATTCGATAGTGTGCCACATTACTGACTTTAAATATATACAAGGTATCGCCCGTCATCATCAATTTCATCAAACAGTGCATGTCTATATGGAAAACAACCCTTTATCTCAATCATATAAATGGAACCTATAAGTCTGATGAAATAAACATCAAAAGAGGTATATTTTAAGGTGATTCTTTATCTCCCTTACTATTCTGCATATCATTAATAGCACTAACCAGTCAACTTAATAAGACAGAATGTGGTTATAAAATAGGCCAAAGAAAATAAGCCATCTATTTTACATGGATGACTTAAAGTTATATGCTAAGAATGATAATGAGCTAGAAGGTCTTCTGCAAACTGTAAATTGCTTCAGCGAAGACATTGGAATAAAATTTAATTTGAATAAATGTGCTAAAGCTACAGTTTTACGTGGATCAATACAAGAAACATCCTCAATTAGCTTAGACCCTGCTGTAACAATAAAAGAATTGAAACCAGAAGAAGCTTATAAATACCTAGGTGTAAATGAGAGCGAAAACAGTCACCATAAAAAATGAAAGAAATAGTGCGTAAAGAGTACTATAGAAGGCTACGAATGATATTAAAAACTGAATTGAATTCTCAGAACAGAGTTATGGCCATTAATAGCCTTGCAATCCCAGTTGTCCAATATAGCTTTAACATCTTAAACTGAACTCTAAACGACATCAGGCGAATGGATGCTAAAACAAGAAAGCTTCTTTCTAAGCATAAGATGCATCATCCAAAGTCTGATGTAGACCGTCTATACATACTCCGTAAAGAAGGCGGAAGAGGTCTTATTCAGCTGGAATTGTCATACAAGACAACAACTATTGGCTTACTAACATACATAGAAACAACAAAGGATTGGATGATACAATTAGTAAGGCAACATGAAGAAAGAAAGAAAAAATATTCAATCATAAAAGAAGGCAGTAAATACAAACAAGATTTACAGTTAGTAGATTCTGTAGAAAAGCAAAACAGAAGCCAAGAACCAACTATTGCGGCAAAAAATATGAAAATGAAAGCCAAAGATAAAGCTCTTGAACAGATGAAACAGCGCTGGCAAGACAAACCTCTGCATGGCCAATATCCAGAACGTGCCAATAAATCCAATGTTGACAAAGTTAATACTCATCGATGGTTACGGGCATCTGGATTAAAGTCTGAAACTGAAGGCTTTATTCTTGCAGCACAAGACCAAAGTCTTTTCACTAGAAACTTTCAGGCAAATATTATGCATAATAATATGGATCCAAAATGCAGGTTTTGTGATAAACACCAAGAAACAATAGACCACCTAATCTCAGGCTGTTCTGTGCTTGCTCCAAATGAATATAAAAATCGCCACGATAGAGTTGGGCAATATTTACATTGGACAATGTGCAAACATTATGGAAAATCTGTAAACAAACACTGGTATGAACATCACCCAGCACCGGTTACAGAAATAGAAGATGTAGCCATTCTATGGGATTACACCATCTACACAGACAGAAAAATTGAAGCACACAGGCCAGACATTATTGTTAAAAACCAGAAGGAGAAAACTTGTCTATTAATTGATATGGCTTGTCCAGCGGATTGTAACATAGCAATCAAGGAATTTGAAAAACTGTCAAAATATAAAGACCTGGAAATTGAAATAGAAAAAATGTGGAAATTGAAAACAAGAGTTGTGCCAGTGATAGTAGGTGCACTTGGAATGATAAAAAATGGAACAAAACAACACATTGAAAGAATCCCTGGAAACCCCAGCTTAAGAGATATACAAAAAATTGTCTTATTAAGTACAGCCCACACACTAAGGAAAACTTTATCTATGTAATGCTAGGGATGATAGGGAAGATAGAAAAACATGAAATGGAGTCATAACAACACGCCACGACCTGCCTTAGGTCTCCCCGCAGACTTGGTTGGTAGTGTGACCAAAGCAGAAATCGAAATATGATGAAAAATGACATAATAATAATAATAATAATAATTATTATCATTATTATTATTATTATTATTATTATTATTATTTATAATATGATTTTAATATTTATCATCGAAAAGAAAAAAAAATGATAGAATACACAAATATAACAAATCAAAGTACATGTTTGGGTTATTAGAAAGTAAAAACGAACTCTTCCACAATATTTGCAACCTAATTTTAATGCTATTGACTTATTTTACTATATATATATATATATATATCCAACGGCTACAACCAAACAAATAAGAAATAAAATGCTTGTCTCATATGAAATTGAAATTCTACCATCTTAGAAAGTAAGCAACGTTACTTAGTACCATTAATTTGAAAAAAAACTCTATTTTTTTGTAAAGTCAAAATTTGTTTTGGGGATTAAAGTCATTAAAATACTACTAAGTACATGTGTCATTAGCTATAATGCAAGATCCAATGGATAAATTCGAATGAAACTTTCAGGTATGATTGGCTTCATGACTGGTACGAACTGATTAGATTTTGGTTTCGATCCGGTATGGGATAAAATTTCTGGTTTAATTTTATTTTTTATTTTTTTAAATTTTTAAAAATTTTTTTTTTTTTTTTTTAACCTTTCATGGTTCATTTCATGTGAGCATTTAATTTGGAGAGTGGTCGAGTTCATTTTTTGTATTTTCACTCTTGAGATCGGCCAAGTTCATTGCATTTATTCTCATTTTAAAAATAATCTCTGGCAAATTGTTGAGATAACGTTAGTATTTTGCGATTTTTGACTGCTCTTGTTTATTGATTTCGGCTATTGTATTTTACTTATTTTATTTTACTTATTTTTTTATTTTACTTATTTTTGTAATATATTTATGTTTTATTTTATTTGTTACTTATTAATTTTTATATGACAAAAAATAAAATATCAATATATAACTAACTGTAGGTAAAATACTGAATCTATAAGTAAAATATTAGCCGAGTTTATAATCTGTAGGTAAAATATTAGTCGGGTTTTTCATGTATTTGTAAAAAACATTGTCAGGTTTTTAATCTATAGGTATTCGTCGGGTTTTTTAATCTGTAGGTGAAATATTGATCTGTTTTTTTAATCGATAGGTAAAACATTCGTCGGGTTTTTTAATCTGTAGTTAAAATAGTGACTTGGTTTTTGAATTTATGGATAAATATGGGCCAGATTTTATTAAAGCTATAGATACAATAGTAGTCGGGTTTGTTCATGAGTCGACGAGAATGCTTCAGAAATTTAGTCCGTTTTGGTGGGGTGTCTTATTTTTCTCAACGTATTCTAGTACTTGTCAGTTACGTTAGTTTTAAGGCGTGCTCAGAGCCACCAGGGATAGGAAACGTTTTTTTTATTTTTTTAACATTTTAATTTTATTTTTATATCATTATGGCTACATTGTTCATTTACTCACTCATGTTAAAAGTTATTGCTATCCAACTAACGAATGCGATATAATGAACAGCAAAACAGTGAACTGAATACGCATCGGATTTTGTTCCATTCATATATCCATGATATATACATATATATTTTAAATACGTCTTAAATTAATTAGAATTAATATTTTGTTTTACTGTTTGTTTATTTTTTAGAAGATTAATGCCTTTTATTACATTCAAATTGCTTACGAAGTATTAATATTAACTTTAAATATTTTTATCTGGATTTCTGGATTTCATATAATATATATATATATATATATATATATATATATATTCATAAATTATAACATGGATATGTTACAATATCATTACAAAAGTAGCCATTTTGTTTCAACACTTTTGTGTCTTTGCAAGTGATGTGATGGGTCTTAAATGAATGGTTTAAAAGTCTGAAAACGAGCGTGGCCCTTTTAATCAGGGAGATATTATTGTATATGTAATGTGGACCAATCAGAGTGAAGCAACTTCTCATTTGGAAAATATGCGGGCAGGCTTAAGGTTAATTTTGGTGGGTATTGTTATTAATATTTGTTTGAAGTCATTTAGTTACGACAGTTTGTTAGACGATCGAAAGGCGTGAGACCTGATATAATATCTGTCATACTATCAAATGTTCATACATGCATACATACAACACACACACACACACATATATATATATATATATATATATATATATATATTTAATCATTTCACCCCGAGCAAGGCGGAAATGCCACTGATGTGCAGGCGGCTGCATAAATGTAAAAAGATTAATTAGAAAAAAGTGAGGAGTACAAACTAGTTAGAAAGGAACAATAGAAAGCTGAGAAAGCAGGTGCGATGACAGATACATAGGTGGAGAGAAAGGGAAGGTTATACGGGGGTGGGGAGGGAGCTAGAGTCCAGTGGTTAGTAAATGAGTATTGACTTTGCATTTAAATTTCTGGAGGTTGTAGCCGTCAGGAAAGCAAGAATACGGGAGTGAGTTCCACAGGCGGGAAGTGCGAGAGAAGAAGCTGCAGGAGTAGAATTGTCATCTGCATTTGGCTAACCTGACTGTGAATGGGTGGGACCCAGTTGCCAGTCTGGTTGCACGAGTAAACACCTGTTGAGGAGGCATCAGTGACTTAAGTTCGTCTGAGCAGAAGCCATGAAAGTATTTATAGAACATAGAAAGGGAGGCCACATTTCGACGATGGGGAAGTGGCTGCAGTCGAGCCGCCAGATCAGTACCTATCACATTACAGACTCTCCTTTGGAGCCTGTCAAGAACACTGAGGAGAACGGCAGGGACACCTGACCATAAATGGCAGCAGTACTCCATGCACGGACGGATGGTTGACTTGTATATATACAGGATGGATTTAGGTGGAAAAAACATCCTATGAATAAACACATATTCACGTACGTATAGGCGTCCATATCCATCCATACGAGCACACACATGTGTACCCGCACAAGAGCATATGTACATCCGAGCCAGATACACATACATAATCCAACAAGTGAAGGGAATACACGTACACACACCTCAGTAAGTGGTGCGGATACTTGTATACTTGACCAGTATGGGAGGACAGACGTGTGCCCAAATGCACACACTCTCATGCGTGCATAAAAATGCACACATAGGAATGCATGCACATACACATACGTACACACATACACGCACAAACATACACAAGTGCACACATAGATACACGTGTACACATACATATGCATATATACAGCCACGCATATATATCTCTCTCTATAGGCACACTCATATACACATACACATACATATGTATACAATAACATTTAGGCATTAATCTACCTATACTTGATGGGTACTCCCGTTCGACCCGAACGCTCCAAGGTTTCTCCCATTGGTGCACGATCCGACTTACATCAATACCACAAAGCTTTGTAAATACCAAACCCAATAGCTAACGCATACCTGAACAGCTATGGGGTATCCAAAGCGATATCGATTATCACGCTAATGCATGACAGAGTTCATGCAAATACCGATTGTCTTACCAATAACCGATAACCGTGATTCTTAGGGCCTTTGTCTCACACAGTTTTTTCACTATTTATAGATCGCTGGTTCCCCGAAAATCAATGTCGGGTGGAGTACCGCACGCCCGCACACTCGCGTGCATATGTATGTGTATTTTATATATATATATATATATATATATATATATATATATATATAAACACACACACACACACACACATATATATATATATATATATATATATATATATATATATATATATATATATTTACCACTATAACCAGGACTTTAATGTAAATGCTGAGCTATGCTTACAGTGGACTGTGAGCTCATTTCTCTGGTTTAACAGTTTAACCTTATCCACAAATTTGATGATTTCTATTTTTTCATTGAGACAAAGATAGCAAGGTGCCTGTAAGGAGTTGCAGGTTCGGGCCCTTGCGAGGATTTTCCATTTAACCGTGGATGTTTTGTTTTTTTTCCTTTAGGGACCAGTAGTATTTTGATAATGAAGTACTGTATTAATAAGAATTATTATTGAAGGATAGTGCGTGTTGATACCAGCAAGTTTTGAATATATATATATATATATATATATATATATATATAAATTCACTCAAACCTGAAAATTTGAACCCTTTTTTTATCTAATAAAGAACGAAATTCATTTTACACATTTTCTTTTACAGGATTGGTTCCGGGTGAGCAATAAGTTAGGTTCAATGCTCGGCTCACTTTGTTCCTGGAATAGAAATAAAAAGCCATACGACATTGTATATATGATCACAGGGTAAGATTAACATTAAGTATTTACTTTCATCTTTAGTTCCTCACAAGCTGACGTTAAAGTAACGGAAAAGTAGACTTATTCATTTGTCTATATTTCTGAGATGAGATAGTATTTAAAGTATTTACATTATTCGGACTATTGTCCTCATCTTTGTTGCCATTTGTACGACGTTTAATAATAGATCATTCTATTTGTCTATATTTCTGAGATGAGGTAGTATTTAAAGTATTTACATTATTCGGACTATTATCCTCATCTTTGTTGCCATTTGTACGACGTTTAATAATAGATCATTCTATTTGTCTATATTTCTGAGATGAGATAGTATTTACAGTATTTACATTATTCGGACTATTGTCCTCATCATTGTTGCCATTTGTACGACGTTTAATAATAGATCATTCTATGCGTCTATCTTTCTGAGATGAGATAGTATTTACAATATTTAAATTATTCGGACTATTGTCCTCATCTTTGTTGCCATATTGCAATATGAGCTCTGGTAAAAAAAAAATACTAGAGAAAACTATTAACATCAAAAGTAGTAGAGAAAACCATTAACATCAAAAAATTGCAGTATGAACTCTGGTAAAAAGGGTAACTGGACATTAGGTTTATAAGTCTCAAAAATTCAGTTGTTCTTTTCCTTTAGGACACATGGCCCATATAGACGTTGGTTAGTTCCTAACTTGACTCTTACAGTTGTAACTTTAATACCAGGCTACAGCAGTGGTGAACAAGTAACTTGCAGGGTTAGAGGGAGATAACGCATGACTTCCAATCGTGGTATTACTACTACGCAAGGAATGAGAATGATATACCCCAGTGATTGTAATAAAGGGATCAGTTCGAAATTCCTAGCACCTGAAGAAGGCCGGAGCATACAACGACCGAAACATCGTACAAATGGCAACAAAGATGAAGACTATAGTCCGAATAATGTAAATACTGTAAATACTACCTCATCTCAGAAATATAGACACATAGAATGATCTGTTATTAAACGTCGTACAAATGGCAACAAAGATGAGGACAATATTCCGAATAATGTAAATACTGTAAATACTACCTCATCTCAGAAATATAGACAAATAGAATGATCTGTTATTAAACGTCGTACAAATGGCAACAAAGATGAGGACAATAGTCCGAATAATGTAAATACTGTAAATACTACCTCATCTCAGAAATATAGACGAATAGAATGATCTATTATTAAACGTCGTACAAATGGCAACAAAGATGAGGACAATATTCCGAATAATGTAAATACTGTCAATACTACCTCATCTCAGAAATATAGACGAATAGAATGATCTATTATTAAACGTCGTACAAATGGCAACAAAGATGAGGACAATATTCCGAATAATGTAAATACTGTCAATACTACCTCATCTCAGAAATATAGACGAATAGAATGATCTGTTATTAAACGTCGTACAAATGGCAACAAAGATGATGACAATAGTCCGAATAATGTAAATACTGTAAATACTACCTCATCTCAAAAATATAGACAAATAGAATGATCTATTATTAAACGTCGTACAAATGGCAACAAAGATGAGGACAATATTCCGAATAATGTAAATACTGTAAATACTACCTCATCTCAGAAATATAGACGAATAGAATGATCTATTATTAAACGTCGTACAAATGGCAACAAAGATGAGGACAATATTCCGAATAATGTAAATACTGTCAATACTACCTCATCTCAGAAATATAGACGAATAGAATGATCTATTATTAAACGTCGTACAAATGGCAACAAAGATGAGGACAATATTCCGAATAATGTAAATACTGTAAATACAACCTCATCTCAGAAATATAGACAAATAGAATGATCTGTTATTAAACGACGTACAACTGGCAACAAAGACGAGGACAATATTCCGAATAATGTAAATACTGTAAATACAACCTCATCTCAGAAATATAGACAAATAGAATGATCTATTATTAAACGTCGTACAAATGGCAACAAAGATGAGGACAATATTCCGAATAATGTAAATACTGTAAATCCTATCTTATCTTCGGAATAAAGAAATAATAGAGTAATAAAATCACCATAACATTACATATTCTATCTGATTTTATGTTGAACACCTTAATTTTATTTCTTTGTTCTTTTCAGTCACCAGCCGATCTCCCCAATCGGACTGGCGTGGGTTGGAGGAGCTTGCAAGAGTAGTACCCGCTGTGGTGTGTCTATGGGAACTTCTTGGGGCAGATATGTTGCTATAGCTCATGAAATTGGACACCTGTAAGCTATATCTAAACTTATTTATAAATGGAACTTTGCCTGTGTGTGTGTGTCTGTGTCCGTTGCCTATAGACTCCGAAACGGCTGAACTGATTTTCTTGAAAATTTACACAGTTGTACTATAAGCGTCTGCGAGTGTTCTTAGCTAGGTTTTGTGTCGAGGCACCCCCCGATAAATATCGAAAATCGATAATCGCAAAAAATCGCGTTATAGAAGGAGTGGTCCAATTTTAATCAAATTTGATGCACTCATAGACAAAGATATAAGAAACTATATTAAGAAGTTTCAAGCTTGCAGTTCTTACAATAGTGCATAAAATCGATATATATATATATATATATATATATATATATATATATATATATAATATAAAAAGTGTGAGAAGCCGTGAACGTTTTCTTTAAAATATATATTTATTGTTTGGTATTCATACAAGTTATGGAGTATTAATTTCTCAGGGTATATATATATATAAGGCAAGATGTTTGTGTGTGTGTCTGTTTATCTGCCTGTATGTCTGTATTTTTTTCAGTCCTTTTATTTTAGTTTTTGCTTCGGGTTTGGCTCTAAGTAGGTATAATTGTAGTTCTTAGTCTCATTTACTCAGAGGACTTATTTAACCTTCAAAATTCAGTTTACGACGAAAAAAGCTTATTTGATATCGATACCAGGAAATCAAAATTTGACTTACATCCATTCATTTTTCTTTCAGTCTACGGTTTCGCTTTAACTGGAAACAACTATTGCTTTTTAGTCTTTCGTGCCAACGTCCAAAGAGTCTGAGCTCCAGGACCATGGATTAGTTTAAAGCTTTCATTACACCCGAGCAACGCCGGGCTATCCTGCTAGTTTGTATTATAGAATTTTATAACAGTCGCAGTTGCGTATAGCGTTGCGTTCAATTCCGTAAGTTTTGGTTTAAATCGCTTTTGCATTTATTTCAGAGTATGGTGCGTCTTGTCATCATAAAAACTGTTACGAATCGGTGTCATTCTTCAGCCACTGTTCAATGTGTCTAATATGGTTGTTTGTTCAGTGTCAACGAACATTATTCTTCCATTTGGTATTTCTGACAAAAAGCTTTCCGTAAGATTTACTGCTTCTAAAACTACCATCTCTAATTAACTCAAATTCTTTGATTTTTGTTTCTTGGAGACAATATATATCAACTATCAACGTTCTGGGTAAATAATTCCTGCTCATCACATATCCTCTAACATTAAATGTCCTGATAGCCTGCATTTAGAGGCATTCTCAAAAAACAAATTTAAAATTATCATCATCACTATGTGAGCTGTTTTGATTTGAAGGCACACAAGTGTAAATCAGTGATTTCTCATCTTCATCAACAAGTAAATATTTTTCATCAGTTCAATGAAAACCGTTCTGTGTTGTGCCAACTCACGAAAGAGATTTGCAGATTTACCAAGTTCATCAAAGATTTTACAGGGGGTCGTGCAATGTCAGTTCTAATTTTTAGTTTCTCCTATGGTTGTTCGTCCACTATCTATGGATATTATTCTTCTGTTTTATATTGATGACAAAACCAGTTCCATAATATTTACTGCTTTTAAAGCTCCGATTAACTCAAGTCTTTCTTTGATTTTTGTTTCTTGGAGACAGCAGACAACCATGTCACAACTATTAACGTTTCATGTCAATAATTCGTGCTTTTTTTCCTCAAATATTAAATGTCCTGTTGATGAAATCTTTGCTTTTGGAAGCATTTACAAAGTTTTAAATAAGTCGCCAACTTAAAAAATCTTCACAATCTTGGTTTCAGTCACCGTCGTGCAGTGGCTTCCTTCTGTATTTTTTTTTTTATAAATATTTTCTGGTATTTTTTATGAGCTTTTATCCTTGGTGCCTCGACTGCAGGAATTTAAACGTACTACTCGATTGGCAACTAGGTCTTATCGTTTTACTGTAGACAAAGCTAGATATAACCGTAGATATATTTTATTTTCTCGCCTCTGGGACTCTCCGGTTTCTTGATTGCCAGCCACCGATAGTTTTCAAAAATTTAAATGCATCAAATCGTTATTTTTTGTCTAAATAAACCAGATTCCGTAATTGTATTTTCCTCACTTCTTTTTCACTTCCTGTAGCGTTCTCCATCTTAGTGTCATTGTCGTCTTTTTTTTTTTTTGTGAGTGAAACGATTAAAGAACAGTTCCGTAGCTTATTCCGTTCCCTTCTTCTTTTTCTTTTTTTTTTTTATTTTGAAGTTCACTCGTGTATCATATGGAACAGCAAAATCAATAATTTAACTGTTGCTGCTCTCTTTATCTATAACAATAATGTTGGGGCTTTGGGGCTTTGGGCCTCAATGACACGATTTGTCTGAACCAAGAAATCTCATAATATCTTTGTATTATTGTTATTATTCTATTTAGTCTTGGCATGAAACATGATGCTAGCACGCCTTGTAAGTCGCTACCCCAGAAGAATCTCGGTCTGATGGGAGGAAAAGGAACGGACTTCAGTAACTGCTCCGTCGAAGCTTTTCACCAAAAACTAAAGTAAGTTAAAGGTCTCTTTTCAAAATTCGATTGTGACTCATCACAAAGACATCTTCCGATTAGATACTTGAAACATTTTACTTGCTTTCCCGACAGCTACAATCTCCAAGAATTTAAATGTAAAGTCAATAGTCATCTCCTATCTCACTAACCTACATCCTCTCTCTCATGCTCCTTTCTCCGTCCACTCCACTCTATCTTTTTCTTACCCACTTGCTCGCACATTTACTGTTAGATAATAAATATTAAATTCATAATTAATAAATAATAAAGCAATCTAGGGGAGGTAATTCTGTATTTGGCAAGTGAAAGTTACGAAAAATAGTAGTAAAAAAAAAAAAAGGAAAAATAACCCAGAAACTTTATTTTGTACCACATCGAACCCAAAATCTAATCAGTTTGTGCTAGTCACGAAACCACTCATCCCTAAAAGTTTCATCCGAATCTATCCAGCCCTTATTGAGATATCTTGTCGTTTGACAGACAGACAGACAGTGAGACAGACAGAGAGAGAGACAGACAGATACAGAGACAGACAGACAGAGAGACAGAGAGACAGTGAGACAGACAGAGAGACAGACAGAGAGATAGTGAGACAGACAGAGAGACAGACAGACAGAGAGATAGTGAGACAGACAGAGAGACAGACAGACAGACAGACAGACAACAACCGAAAACAAGGCGGAAGTAATAAATGTAAAGCCAAGAACACAGTAAAAATGTAAATATATATAAACACGAAGGCACGATGAAAATTGAAATAAAAACGAGATCCTCTCTCTCATGCTCCTTTCTCCGTCCACTCTACTCTATCTTTCTCTTACCCACTTGCTCGCACCCCCTATAACCTGTTACTCTTTCAAAACAGTTGCTTGGGATGATATTATAAAAAAAAAACAAATTAAAATTATCTTGAGTCCCCAATAAAAAGAAACAACATCCTGGAAATTATTTATCATCCATCCTAATCTTTTCACCTCTCTTCCGTTTAATTAGTAATGGATGAATTATATAACTGAGTTCGAAAATAAAATCTAAGGACTGAGAGTTAGCAGTTTTAGTTCTAGAAGAATGTCTGTGTGGATCTTCAATCTACTTTTGTAAAAAAATATCCATTGAAAATAACGCGAATAATTTGTTAAGCAGTAATTAATAAAGATGGTTGTTTTATTGATAAAAATAAAACATGGTGCTGTTGCAAGATCATTTTTGTAGCTAAATGCGCGTTTTTGTCAAAATAAAAGTTAATACACTATAGTTACTGAATTTGTTTTTCACTTTTAAAAAGCTTTTTAATCGTTATCACTCCGAGCAAGGCGGTAACGCCACTGATGTGCAGGGGGCTACATAAGAGTAAAAGAAAAAAATGTAACCCCCTGAAAAACAGGGAGAGTAAAATGCCTTGCTTGGGGCGACATGATTATAAAAAAAAAGTAATAGACGGCACCACTTCGTTGCGTAATGTTTGGCAAATTGATTTTGCATACTGTTAGTAATGAGATCGAATCTAAATAGTATGCTTTGTGCTCAAACTTAACTATTCTAAGTAAAACAAATGGCACCTCTTCGTCGCGTTATAATCTGCAAGCTGAATTGTGAAATATTAGTAATTATTTCGATTCTCACTAGGTGCCCTATACGTGTAGACTTATACTGAGCCGAAGTCCCGCTCAGGAAATAGCAACAATAAAAAACAATTTTCCGGATTCAGGCAATACTAACCATTCTAAAAAAGTGTCATGATCGGTTTAACTGATTATTTGTAACAACGATAAAAAAATATTTAGCACTAGTTGATTTTCTAAGCGCCGCTTCGATGTGGCACAAGGCCGAAAGTATGAGGTACCCAGTGAGGATCGAATTCACTACTCATTTTTAATAGTTTCAAGGATTTGAAAATAGTAAAATAGAGGAATCCGATAAAAACTTTTCTTTGGTCACGAGAGACGCTTTTTTTGCCCAATGAAGCTCTATTGTTAAAAATACTGGAAAAATGGTCGTCTCATTCTCTCGTTCAAGGAAGGATTTCACTCCTTCTGCCATGATTTGCCTTTATAAGAGTCCAGATATCTAAAAATCAAGACAAAAACACAAAGGAAATATAAATAAAGAGGTAAATTTTTGTTTTGTTCCTCGAAGGCCTTTACCCTTTCAAAATTTTCCAAAACATCCTTAATTCCGTGCAAATGTATATGCTGAACTCAAATCGATAATTGTTTATAGAAGAAACGTACCTTTTTTTAATGTTATCGACCAGAAATAAATCGGACTATATCTCACTCCCTTACCGCCGTACTCATATCTGAGTTACCGCTGAATGGCTTGAGGCGTAGGATATTGAATTCGCTCTATATTTACTCCCGTTTCAACAATTGCTCCGCGATTTGTTGTGTTTCGGAATTCATTTTCCGCGCATTAATCGCAAAAATGGAAGTAAAAAGGCAGAAAAGTCGTAAAATTACGGGTGAAGTCAGTCTGCAGTGAATAACATTTTTGAACCGTGGTTAGGGGGGGGGGGGTGAGATAAACAGCGACAAGAAGTTCCATATTTTTCTTTTCGATAAAATGAAAAAAAGGTAGGTTTTTTCAATAAACAATTATCGATTTGAGTTCAGCATATACATCTGCACGGAAATAGGGATGTTTCGGAAAAAGCCTTCGGGGAACAAAACAAAAATGTACCAATAAAGACGAGGACTCAATGGAATTATAAATAAATATAGAGACTGTGCCAGAAAGGAAATCTGAACAAAAGCACACAAAGACTAAACACCTCCGCCAGGGAAATACCAACATAAATTCAGTGATTTGCAAGAGGGGATTATTAAAATGAGAATAACTGCAATGAACTAGCCGACTATGGAAAGTGAAAATACAAAATTGAACTCGATTGCTATCAAAATTAAATGTACACTGAAAATGAACCATGAAAAGTACAAAAAATAGAAGTAAAAAAAACAAAAAACGGAAACCCAGAAATTTTATCTTTTACCGGATCGAATCCAAAATCTAATCAGTTCGTGCCAGTCATGAGGCTAATCATCCATGCAAGTTTCATCCGGATCTATAGAGTGGGTCTTGAAATATCCAGTCCATGGACAGAGAGACAAACGAACAGACAAACGCGACCGAAACTTTACATATACAAAAAAAAAAATAATAATAATAATTTACCGATTGTCTGTCTAATTAATTACGAAAGAAATTGTTTAAGAGTTCGTCTTTACTTTTTAATATCCCAAACTTGTATTTTGACTCAGTTTTATGTATTTTACTTTTTTCTTTTACTGTTAGATAATAAATATTAAATTCATAATTAATAAATAATAAAGCAATCTAGGGGAGGTAATTCTGTATTTGGCAAGTGAAAGTTACGAAAAATAGTAGTAAAAAAAAAAGGAAAAATAACCCAGAAACTTTATTTTGTACCACATCGAACCCAAAATCTAATCAGTTTGTGCTAGGCACGAAACCACTCATCCCTAAAAGTTTCATCCGAATCTATCCATCCCTTATTGAGATATCTTGTCGATTGACAGACAGACAGACAGACAGACAGACAGTGAGACAGACAGACAGACAGACAGTGAGACAGACAGAGAGACAGACAGACAGACAGAGAGACAGACAGACAGATAGAGAGACAGAGAGACAGACAGAGAGACAGTGAGACAGACAGAGAGACAGACAGACAGATAGAGAGAGAGACAGACAGACAGACAGACAGACAGACAGACAGATAGTGAGACAGACAGACAGACAGACAACAACCGAAAACAAGGCGGAAGTAATAAATATAAAGCCAAGAACACAGTAAAAATGTAAATATATATAAACACGAAGGCACGATGAAAATTGAAATAAAAACGAGATCCGAATAGAAATCTAAAATTTTTAGGTACCTTAGGTACCTCAGTAATCATTTTCGATACTTAAATTGAAATTGAAATTTTAAAAATAAATAAGCTATCTTCAATCATTAAAATTAGCTTTAATTGAAAGCCAAGCTATTAAATTTAATAATTCTAGTAAGCAAAACATACTGGTGCATTTTTAACCGAAATTATATTGATTGAAATCTAAAATTTTGAAATTTTACAATTTTTTAAAAATATACCGCCATTTTTTATTGATTGACACATTACGTAAACAGTAGCCAAATTTCTGATTTAAAAATCTTGCAAAAATAAAATATACCTCGCTGACACGTTATTTAAGTCAATTTTTAAAATTAAAACTTGCCTTTATCTGTTTTCAATCAATTAATAATTACTTACTGCCAGAAATTTACAATCAAAAAAAAATTAATTACGGTAGCCCTGTTTTATGCCAGTCATTTGCTGTGATGACAGATTTACGACTACCGGGTGTTGTCAAGAATGCAATGTATGGTGTCCAATCGTGCCAAAATTTTCACATCTTTTTTTAAATTATCATAAATTAGTTAATGCACCTACGGTCACAATTAATTAAAAAATTGAGGAATTGAAAAAAAATACTTACATCTGACAATTATTTGATTTTTGCGAGAATTTCAAAATTAATGTGTTTGTCACCGAAAAAGTGAGTTACGTAAAAAAAAAAAGAGTTACGCAATCGATTGTAAACAATTGTAATATTTTCTCAGATTTTCTGCAACGCTAACTCAAATCAAAAAAAGTTTTCTGCCAAAATTTCGAACATGTTAAAAGGGATTAAAAAATTCTATAAAATAAATAAAAATTAATTTGATCTTTCCTCATAATAATATTATAAACATTTTGATAGAAAAAGTTCGTTTTATTAAGTTTTGAACCTTTTTAAATCATACTATGCTGGATTTTTTGTGATATAATGGAGGTACCTAAAATATATATATAAAGTGGAACCTGTCGCATGCGACCAAAAACGGCAGGTGGTCGCTAACTTAAGGCTCATAGTCATGAACTATTTACGCCAGGAACGGAGCGTCTCTAATATGTCTTTTCCGTCTTTTCGCGCGATTAAAATGGAATAGTCCATTATTTATAGGGTATTAGTAGTGTGTAACGTATCTGCCAGCTAATGATTTAAGGGAAAAACAGTTATAATAAGACTGGTTTTAACCCGTGAAAATTTTACAGTTTTCCTATTTCTGATATTTTGATGAAACTTAGTTCTTCCGTTAATGATTGAATAAGCTCATGGCGAGTTCCACGCAATTAAATATCCGTAGAATTATCCGTGATAATATTTTGAGCGTAACAACTTTAACAAAATACTGCAATTACAATCACAATTATGAATTACTTTAAGAAGTAATGGGGATACAAACGAAAATATTTGAAATTAACAGCTTCTTCCATTTCAATGAAGCAGCCGTTAAACACTTTCTTTTTTTTTCTTCTTCGTTTTCGCACGGAAACCAAGTAGTGTCTTTGATGCCTTTTGTCTTCTCACGCGATCAAAACGTAATAGTGTATTATTTATGAGGATTTAGCAGGAGACACTAAACACTTCTTTCTGTCTTTCTTTCTTTCTTTCTTTCTTTCTTTCTTTCGCTGAAACCAAGTAGCGTCTCTGATAAATCGTTTGTCTTTCTACGCGATTAAAGCGGAATTTTACATAAAAAAAGCATTATTTACGAGTTAAGGCGTAAAGGTCGTGCAAAAAAACAAAAAACAAAACAAAAAAAAAACGATGGGATAGACAAGCACAGTTATAATAAAATATTTCTTTCTTTATATATCACCAGGAACTCAAACGGCAAATGTCTTTTCACACAGAATATTCCTGATAATAACGTCATGGCAGAATTGAAAGGTGTGCATCTTGAAGATATACCATCAGGTAAGTAATGTTTGCCAATTTATTGTTCATCCCAACTTTATAGTAATTATTTTTGCTGACATTATCGGACCGACAATATCGTTTTATCTCATTGTATATTACAGCTACCATAAAATTTCTCCAGCATCACCCACATTTCAAATTCACACAAACATGAACAAACACTTCAAATGAAAATATTTTTCTGTTTTTTTTTTTTGTTTTTTTTAATAACCCAGACTTGGACAAAACTTTCCTCTTGTACTTTACTGCATGTAAAAAAACAAAACAAAAAAAAATCCCAATAACACATTTTTAATAATAATAATAATAATAATAATAATAATAATAATAATAATAAAAGAAAATTGATGGTCGGCATTTCTTTTATTACAATGATAAACACCGCGTGTCATGACCATAAAAATAATTGCTTGCAATTAATGTTCCGAAATGTTATTGGACGAAATCAAATCTTTTTCTTTTCTTCCTATTATATTGAAATTTCGGGAAACGCCATTATGATTTTTTTTCCTCTCTGTTTTATTTATTTTTATAGTCGGTTATCTAGCTGTCTGTGGTCGATAGAGTGGAGTCAAATGGTTCGCTTATTTCCTTCGATGAAAGCACGTATATTACGCCTCATACACATCGATTTGTAGCAGACGACACAGTTTTAACGAATCATTGCATTGTTGAGGTGGATAAGTCATTCGTAAATCATATAAAAATGCATCTTGTTTTGAGTTGTTCATGTTTGTCACTCAGGGTTTGAAATCAAGTTGCAACTTACTAAAATAAACTATATATTTTTCGGAAATTAGAATGTAATAAAAAATTACAAATATTGTCACTGGTTCGAATCTGTCAAGTAACAAGATAAGATCAAACTGTATATACGAGCGTCATTCAATAAGGTGAACTTCAGCAAATTAGGAACTTATGTGTATTGTGGTGCAGTGGATAACGGCTCGGAGCGAGAAATCAGGGAGCCGAGTTTGAATTCCAGTTGAATTCCTTACATTTACTTACGCGCAAATACCCTTAGGAAAGGTATCAATCTATCACTTCCCTCCAGTTATGGGTTAAATAACAGGACAGATTGGCTTCTATAGCCTTGGATAGCAATCAGTCTACCGCAGAAAGCAATGGCAACTTACTGCGGGATAATCCTCTGCCCAGTCAGTCATGTCTCGAAAGAGACATGATCGCCCAAGCTTGTATCAAGTATGGCACTTAACTGATAGACTGAAGCCTCGATTGCTGACCACTCATTTTCATTTTTATCTTTTTTTTTTTTAATGGAAACTATTTTTGTTCAAATCACGAACGTTTTCTCCTGATATGAAGTGGATAGATTATATTGAATCGATTGCTAGGTCCCTTGCCAGGAAAGTGGCTTCACTGTATCGTGCCGGACAATTTTTTATCATCGGAATCCATCTTGAAGATTTATATATCAACTATATGTCCGTGCATTCAATATTGTTTTCATATCCAGTCTGGTGCTCCAGATATATACATAAGATTCTCGACAAGATCAAAAAAGTCTGTAATGTTATTGGTTCTGACCTGGCATCTCAGTATCAGTCATTTCCCTACAGCCGTGACGTAAATTCCCGCTGACTTTTCTACGAGTTCAATTCAAAGATTTTTACGCTGAGGGAATACGGAAGTTTGTGCACAGATCGGAAAAGTGTGTGACACTGCTGGGAGACAACGTTAAAAAAAAAAAAGAAAAGAAAAAGTAAGCTTCTATCTGTATTAGATGTCCTTATACCGAAAAATTCACCTTATTTATTGAATGACCCTCGTAGATGTCCTTATACCAAAACATTCACCTTATTTATTGAATGACCCTCGTAGAATTCCTTATACCGAAAAAGTCACCTTATTTATTGTATGATCCTCGTAGAAGTCCTTATACCGAAAACTTCACCTTATTTATTGAATGACCCTCGTAGAAGTCCTTATACCGAAAACTTCACCTTATTTATTGAATGACCCGCTTAGAAGTCCTTATACAAAAATTCACCTTATTTATTGAATTACCCTCGTAGAAGTCCTTATACAAAAATTCACCTTATTTATTGAATGACCCACGTAGAATTCCTTATACCGAAAAGTTCACCTTATTTATTGAATGACCTCGTAGAAGTCCTTATATCGAAAAATTCACCTTATTTATTGAATGACCTCGTAGAATTCGTTATACTGAAAAATTCACCTTATTTATTGAATGACCCTCGTAGAATTCCTTATACCGAAAAATTCACCTTATTTATTGAATGACCCTCGTAGAATTCCTTATACCGAAAAGTTCACCTTATTTATTGAAAGACCTCGTAGAAGTCCTTATATCGAAAAATTCACCTTATTTATTGAATGACCCTCGGAGAATTCCTTATACCGAAAACTTCACCTTATTTATTGAATGACCCTCGTAGAAGTCCTTATACCGAAAAATTCACCTTATTTATTGAATGACCCTCGTAGAATTCCTTATACCGAAAAGTTCACCTTATTTATTGAATGACCCTCGTAGAAGTCCTTATACGGAAAACTTCACCTTATTTATTGAATGACCCTCGTAGAATTCCTTATACCGAAAAGTTCACATTATTTATTGAATGACCTCGTAGAAGTCCTTATATCGAATAATTCACCTTATTTATTGAATGACCCTCGTAGAATTCTTTATACCGAAAAATTCACCTTATTTATTGAATGACCCTCGTAGAAGTCCTTATACCGAAAACTTCACCTTATTTATTGAATGACCCTCGTAGAATTCCTTATACCGAAAAATTCACTTTATTTATTGAATGACCCTCGTAGAATTCCTTATACCGAAAACTTCACCTTATTTATTGAATGACCCTCGTAGAAGTCCTTATACCGAAAACTTCACCTTATTTAATCAATGACCTCGTAGAAGTCCTTATACCGAAAAGTTCACCTTATTTATTGAATGACCCTCGTAGAATTCCTTATACCGAAAAGTTCACCTTATTTATTGAATGACGTCGTAGAAGTCCTTATATCGAATAATTCACCTTATTTATTGAATGACCCTCGTAGAATTCCTTATACCGAAAAGTTCACCTTATTTATTGAATGACCTCGTAGAAGTCCTTATACCGAAAACTTCACCTTATTTAATGAATGACCCTCGTAGAAGTCCTTATACCGAAAATTTCACCTTATTTATTGAATGACCCGCTTAGAAGTCCTTATACAAAAATTCACCTTATTTATTGAATTACCCTCGTAGAAGTCCTTATACAAAAATTCACCTTATTTATTGAATGACCCACGTAGAATTCCTTATACCGAAAAGTTCACCTTATTTATTGAATGACCTCGTAGAAGTCCTTATATCGAAAAATTCACCTTATTTATTGAATGACCTCGTAGAATTCGTTATACCGAAAAATTCACCTTATTTATTGAATGACCCTCGTAGAATTCCTTATACCGAAAAATTCACCTTATTTATTGAATGACCCTCGTAGAATTCCTTATACCGAAAAGTTCACCTTATTTATTGAAAGACCTCGTAGAAGTCCTTATATCGAAAAATTCACCTTATTTATTGAATGACCCTCGGAGAATTCCTTATACGGAAAACTTCACCTTATTTATTGAATGACCCTCGTAGAATTCCTTATACCGAAAAGTTCACATTATTTATTGAATGACCTCGTAGAAGTCCTTATATCGAATAATTCACCTTATTTATTGAATGACCCTCGTAGAATTCTTTATACCGAAAAATTCACCTTATTTATTGAATGACCCTCGTAGAAGTCCTTATACCGAAAACTTCACCTTATTTATTGAATGACCCTCGTAGAATTCCTTATACCGAAAAATTCACTTTATTTATTGAATGACCCTCGTAGAATTCCTTATACCGAAAACTTCACCTTATTTATTGAATGACCCTCGTAGAAGTCCTTATACCGAAAACTTCACCTTATTTAATCAATGACCTCGTAGAAGTCCTTATACCGAAAAGTTCACCTTATTTATTGAATGACCCTCGTAGAATTCCTTATACCGAAAAGTTCACCTTATTTATTGAATGACGTCGTAGAAGTCCTTATATCGAATAATTCACCTTATTTATTGAATGACCCTCGTAGAATTCCTTATACCGAAAAGTTCACCTTATTTATTGAATGACCTCGTAGAAGTCCTTATACCGAAAACTTCACCTTATTTATTGAATGACCTCGTAGAAGTCCTTATACCGAAAATTTCACCTTATTTATTGAATGACCCGCTTAGAAGTCCTTATACAAAAATTCACCTTATTTATTGAATTACCCTCGTAGAAGTCCTTATACAAAAATTCACCTTATTTATTGAATGACCCACGTAGAATTCCTTATACCGAAAAGTTCACCTTATTTATTGAATGACCTCGTAGAAGTCCTTATATCGAAAAATTCACCTTATTTATTGAATGACCTCGTAGAATTCGTTATACCGAAAAATTCACCTTATTTATTGAATGATCCTCGTAGAATTCCTTATACCGAAAAATTCACCTTATTTATTGAATGACCCTCGTAGAAGTCCTTATATCGAATAATTCACCTTATTTATTGAATGACCCTCGTAGAATTCCTTATACCGAAAAATTCACCTTATTTATTGAATGACCCTCGTAGAATTCCTTATACCGAAAAGTTCACCTTATTTATTGAATGACCCTCGTAGAATTCCTTATACCGAAAAATTCACCTTATTTATTGAATGACCCTCGTAGAATTCCTTATACCGAAAAGTTCACCTTATTTATTGAATGACCCTCGTAGAAGTCCTTATACGGAAAACTTCACCTTATTTATTGAATGACCCTCGTAGAATTCCTTATACCGAAAAATTCACCTTATTTATTGAATGACCTCGTAGAAGTCCTTATATCGAATAATTCACCTTATTTATTGAATGACCCTCGTAGAATTCCTTATACCGAAAAATTCACCTTATTTATTGAATGACCCTCGTAGATGTCCTTATACCGAAAACTTCCTTGTATTTATTGAATGACCCTCGTGAGGAATCCTTATACCGAAGAATTTACCTTATTTATTGAATGACTCGTAGAATTCCTTATGAAAAATTCACCTTATTTTGATGAATGACCCTCGTAGAATTCCTTATACCGAAGAAAGTTCTGTATTTGTTGAATGACCCTCGTAGAAGTCCTTATACCGAAAACTTCACCTTGTTTTATTGAATGATAGTAGAATTCGCTTATACGAAACTTCACCTTGTTTGTTGAATGACCCTCGTAGAATTCCTTATACCGAAAACTTCTTGTTGTTGAATGACCCTCGTAGAGATTCCTTATGTAGAAAAGAATTCACCTTCTTCTTTGAATGATATCGTAGAATTCCTTATGCAGTTCACCTTATTTATTGAATGACCTCGTAGAATTCCTTATACCGAAAAGTTCACCTTATTTATTGAATGACCCTCAACTGAATTCCTTATGCTGAAAAATTCACCTTCATTTGTTGAATGACCTCGTGGAGGTCTCCTTATATCGAATAATTCACCTTGTTTATTAGATGGTATCGTGGAGATTTATTTATACCGGGAATTCACCTTATTTATTGAATGACCCTCGTAGAATTCCTTATACGAAAAGTTCACCTTATTTATTGAATGACCCTCGTAGAATTCCTTTCTGAAAAAATTCACCTTATTTATTGAATGACCCTCAAGCAAGTTCATATACCGAAAAGTTCACCTTATTTATTAGAATGACCTCAACAAAAGTCCTTATACGGAAAACTTCACCTTATTTATTGAATGACCCTGGTAGAATTCCTTATACCGAAAAGTTCCCTTGTTGAATGACCTCGTGAAGTCCTTTATATCGAACAATTCACCTTATTTATTGAATGACCCTCTGGAATTCATATACCGAAAAATTCACTTTATTTATTGAATGACCCTCGTAGAATTCCTTATACCAAAACTTCACCTTGTTGTTGAATGACCCTCGTAGAAGTCCTTATACCGAAAACGTCACCTTATTTAATCAATGACCTCGTAGAAGTCCTTGCTGCAGAAAAGTTCACCTTGTTTATTGGACGACCCTCGTGGGGAATTCCTTATACCGAAAAGTTCACCTTGTTGTTGAATGACCTCCGTGAAGTCCTTATACCGAAAACTTCACCTTATTTATTTGGGAATGACCCTCGTAGAAGTCCTTATATCGAATAATTCGCTGTTTATTGAATGACCCTCGTAGAAGTCCTTATACCGGCTTCACCTTGTTGTTATGAATGACTCGTGAATTCATATACCAAGCTTTCACCTTATTTATTGAATGACCCTCGTGGGAATTCCTTATACCGAAAACTTCACCTTATTTATGAATGACCCTCGTGAGCAGAATCCTTATACCGAAAAAATTCACCTTATTTGTTGAATGACCCTCGTAGAAGTCCTTATACCGAAAACTTCCACCTTGTTTTTAATCAATGACCTCGTAGAAGTCCTTATACCAAAAGTTCACCTTATTTATTGAATGACCTCGTAGAATTCCTTATACCGAAAACTTCACCTTATTTATTGAATGACCCTCGTAGAATTCCTTATGCCGAAAAATTTCCACCTTATTTATTGAATGACCTCGTAGAAGTCCTTATGCCAGCTTCTCATTGATAGTGACCCTCGTAAGTCCACTTATATCGAATGAACTGCCTTCCTTGTTGGATGACCCTCGCTTCAAGGAAGTCCTTATACCAAAAGCTTTCACCTTCATTTATTGGACCGGGCCTCCAGCCGATTCCTTATACCCAAGAAAAGTTCACCTTGTTGTTGAATGACCTCCTTCAAAGTCCTTATACCGAAAACTTCCTTATTTAATCGTGACCTCGTAGAAGGTGCTCTTGGTCTCTGTTATTGAATGACCACTCGTAGAATTCCTTACCGAAAAATTCACCTTGTTGTTGAATGACCCTCGTAGAATTCCTTATACCGAAAGTTCACCTTATTTGTTGAATGACCCTCGTGAAAGTCCTTATACCGAAAACTTCACCTTATTTTATTGAATGACCCTCGTGAATTCCTTATACCGAAAACTTCACCTTATTTATTGAATGACCCTCATGGGTGTATGAAAAACTTCACCTTATTTATTGAATGACCTCGTAGAATTTATTATACAGAAAAAATTCACCTTATTTATTGGATGACCTCGTAGGGTTGCTTATACCGAAAGTTACCTTATTTGTTGAATGACCCTCGTGAGAATTCCTTATACCGAAAGTTCACCTTATTTATTGAATGACCCTCGTAAGATTGTTATACCGAAAAAATTCACCTTATTTATTGAATGACCCTCATAGAAGTCCTTATATCGAATAATTCACCTTATTTGATGAGCCAAACCTCGTAGAATTCCTTATACCGAAAAATTCACCTTATTTATTGGACAACTTACTCGTAGGAGATTTCATATACCGAAAAAGTTCACCTTATTTATTGAATGACCCTCGTACGTTCTTGCTGCAGAAAAGTTCACCTTGTTGTTAGATGACCCTCAGCAAATTGTGTACCGAAAAGTTCACCTTCTTCATTGAATGACCTCGTGAAGTCCTTGTAAGAAGAAAGCACCCTTATTTGTTGAATGACCCTGGTAGAATTCCTTATACCGAAAAGTTCACCTTATTTATTGAATGACTCGTGAAGTCCTTGTAATGTCAATTCATTCTTATTTATTGAATGACCCTCGTAGAATTCCTTATACCGAAAAATTCACTTTGTTGTTGAATGACCCTCCGTGGGAATTCCTTGTACCGAAAACTTCACCCTTCATTTGTTAGTTGACCTCGTAGAAGTCCTTATACCGAAAACGTGCCTTATTTAATCAATGACCTTTGGCGAAGTCGCTTATACCGAAAAGTTCACCTTGTTGTTGAATGACCCTCGTAGAATTCCTTATACCGAAAAAGTTCACCTTATTTATTGAATGACCTCGTAGGGGGTCAACATACCAAAAACTTCTTTGTTGAATGACCCTCGTGGAAAGTCCTTATGTCAGATAATTCACTTTATTTATTGAATGACCCTCGTAGAAGTCCTTTATACCGAAAACTTCACCTTTATTTATTGAATGACCCTCGTGGAATTCCTTCTTCAAAAACTTCTTTATAGCGTTGAATGACCCTCGTAGAATTCCTTATACGAAAAGCTTCACCTTATTTATTGAATGACTTATCAGTAAGAATTCCTTGTCTGAAAAATTCACCTTGTTATTAGATAGCTCGTGAAAGTCCTTATACCGAAAGCTTCACCTTATTTAATCAATGACCTCGTGGAAGTCATACAAAAGTTTCACCTTATTTATTGAATGACCCTCGTAGAATTCCTTATACCGAAAAAGTTCTACCTTGTTGAATGACCCTCGTAGAATTCCTTGTACGAAAAGTTCACCTTATTTATTGAATGACCCTCGTAGAAGTCCTTGTACGGAAACTTCGCATATTTATTGAATGACCCTGGTAGAATTCCTTATACCGAAAAGTTCTTGTTGTGAATGACCTCGTAGAAGTCCTTATATCGAATAATTCACCTTATTTATTGGATGACCCTCGTAGAATTCCCACTTATGCCAAAAGAAGAATTCACTTTGTTGTGAATGACCTCTCTTTTCGTAGAATTCCTTATACCGAAAACTTCACCTTATTTGTTAGTGAATGACCCTCGTAGAAGTCCTTATACCGAAAACGTCACCTTATTTAATCAATGACCTTGTAGAAGTCCTTATACCGAAAAGTTCACCTTTTATTGAATGACCCTCGTAGAGATTCCTTGTACAAAGTTCCGCTTGTTGTTAGGAATGACCTCCGTAGGTCCTTGTACAAAACTTCACCTTTATTTGTTGAATGACCCTCGTAGGGGTCTTATATCGAATAATTCACTTTGTTGTTGAATGACCTGTTGAAGTCCTTGTGAAAACTTCACCTTGTTGTTGAATGACCCTCGTAGAATTCCTTATACCGAAAACTTCACCTTATTTGTTGAATGACCCTCGTAGAATTCCTTATACCAAAGAAAACTTCCACCTTATTTATTGAATGACCACTCGTAGAATTCCTTATACCCGAAAAATTCACCTTATTTATTGAATGACCCTCGTAGAAGTCCTTATACCGAAAACTATTGTGTATTTAATCAATGACCTCGTAGAAGTCCTTATACCAAAAGTTCACCTTATTTATTGAATGACCCTCGTAGAATTCCTTATACCGAAAAGGATTCACCTTATTTATTGGACAAGCCTCGTGAAGTCCTTATACCGAAAACTTCCACCTTATTTATTGAATGACCCTCATGGGGCTCACTTATATCGAATAATTCACCTTATTTATTGGATGACCCTCGTAGAGTCCTTATACGAAAACTTCACCTTATTTATTGAATGACCCTCGTAGAATTCCTTATACCGAAAAGTTCACCTTATTTATTGAATGACCCTCGTAGAAGTCCTTATACCAGAAAACTTCACCTTATTTAATCAATGACCTCGTAGAAGTCCTTATACCGAAGAATTCTTGCTATTTGTTGAATGACCCTCGTAGGAAATTCACTTCATAAAGGTGCCTTCATTGTTAGATGACTATCGTGATTGTACCGAAGAAATTCTTGTTTGTTGAATGACCCTCGTAGAGTCATATACGACTTCCCTTATTTATTGAATGACCCTCGTGGAATTCCTTATACCAGCTTTTTGTGTTGTTGAATGGCCTCCATGGAAGTTCTAGCCACTTGAAAGCTTCACCTTGTTGTTGAATGACCTCGTGGAATTCCTTTTCGAAAAATTCACCTTGTTGTTAAATTGACCTCGTGGAAGTTGCTTATACCGAAAAAGTTCACCTTGTTGTTGAATGACCACTCGTAGAATTCGCCATGAAAAGTTCTCTTGTTTATTGAATGACCCTCGTAGGTCATATAGAAAAATTCACCTTGTTGTTGAACGTTTATGTGGAAAGTCCTTATATCGAATAATTCACCTTATTTGTTGAATGACCCTCGTGGGAATTCCTTATACCGAAAAATTCACCTTGACATTTTATTGGACAACCCTCGTGGAGGTGTCCTTATACCGAAAAGTTCACCTTATTTATTGAATGACCCTCGTAGAATTCCTTATATGAAAAATTCACCTTGTTGGTGAATGACCTCGTAGAATTCCTTATACCGAAAAGTTCACCTTATTTGTTAAATGACCCTCATGAAGTCTTGTATACGACACCATGTTATTGAATGACCCTGGTAGAATTCCTTATACCGAAAAGTTCACCTTATTTATTGAATGACCTCGTAGAAGTCCTTATATCAGCAGAATAATTCACCTTGTTGTTGAATGACCCTCGTAGAATTCCTTATACCGAAAAATTCACTTTATTTATTGAATAGCCCTCGTAGAATTCCTTATACCGAAAACTTCACCTTATTTAGGAACGACCCTCGTAGAAGTCCTTATTGTGCGAAAACGTCCTTATTTAATCAATGACCTCGTGAAAGTCCTTATACCAAAAGATTTCACCTTGTTATTGAATGACCATCGTAGAATTCCTTATACCGAAAAGTTCACCTTATTTATTGAATGACCTCGTAGAAGTCCTTATACCGAAAACTTCACCTTATTTATTGAATGACCCTCGTAGAAGTCCTTATATCGAATAATTCACTTTATTTATTGAATGACCCTCGTAGAAGTCCTTATACCGAAAACTTCACCTTATTTATTGAATGACCCTCGTAGAATTCCTTATACCGAAAACTTCACCTTATTTATTGAATGACCCTCGTAGAATTCCTTATACCGAAAACTTCACCTTATTTATTGAATGACCCTCGTAGAATTCCTTATACCGAAAAATTCACCTTATTTATTGAATGACCCTCGTAGAATTCCTTATACCGAAAAATTCACCTTATTTATTGAATGACCCTCGTAGAATCCCTTATACCGAACAGTTCACCTTATTTATTGAATGACCGTCGTAGAAGTCCTTATACCGAAAACTTCAGCTTATTTATTGAATGACCCTCGTAGAATTCCTTATACCGAAAAGTTCACCTTATTTATTGAATGACCTCGTAGAAGTCCTTATATCGAATAATTCACCTTATTTATTGAATGACCCTCGTAGAATTCCTTATACCGAAAAGTTCACCTTATTTATTGAATGACCCTCGTAGAAGTCCTTATATCGAATAATTCACCTTATTTATTGAATGACACTCGTAGAATTCCTTATACCGAAAAATTCACCTTATTTATTGAATGACCCTCGTAGAATTCCTTATACCGAAATATTCACCTTATTTATTGAATGACCCTCGTAGAATTCCTTATACCGAAAAGTTCACCTTATTTATTGAATGACCCTCGTAGAAGTCCTTATACGGAAAACTTCACCTTATTTATTGAATGACCCTCGTAGAATTCCTTATACCGAAAAGTTCACCTTATTTATTGAATGACCTCGTAGAAGTCCTTATATCGAATAATTCACCTTATTTATTGAATGACCCTCGTAGAATTCCTTATACCGAAAAATTCACCTTATTTATTGAATGGCCCTCGTAGAAGTCCTTATACCGAAAAATTCACCTTATTTATTGAATGACCCTCGTAGAAGTCCTTCTACCGAAAAATTCACTTTATTTATTGAATGACCCTCGTAGAATTCCTTATACCAAAAACTTCACCTTATTTATTTAATGACCCTCGTAGAAGTCCTTATACCGAAACCTTCACCTTATTTAATCAATGACCTCGTAGAAGTCCTTATACCGAAAAGTTCAACTTATTTATTGAATGACCCTCGTAGAAGTCCTTATACCGAAAAGTTCACCTTATTTATTGAATGACCTCGTAGAAGTCCTTATATCGAATAATTCACCTTATTTATTGAATGACCCTCGTAGAATTCCTTATACCGAAAAGTTCACCTTATTTATTGAATGACCTCGTAGAAGTCCTTATACCGAAAAATTCACCATATTTATTGAATGACCCTCGTAGAAGTCCTTATATCGAATAATTCACCTTATTTATTGAATGACCCTCGTAGAATTCCTTATACCGAATAATTCACCTTATTTATTGAATGACCCTCGTAGAAGTCCTTATATCGAATAATTCACCTTATTTATTGAATGACCCTCGTAGAATTCCTTATACCGAAAAATTCACCTTATTTATTAAATGACCCTCGTAGAAGTCCTTATATCGAATAATTCACCTTATTTATTGAATGACCTTCGTAGAATTCCTTATACCGAAAACATCACCTTATTTATTGGACGGCCTCGTGAAAAGTCCTTATACCGAAAACTTCACCTTATTTAATCAATGACCTCATGGAAGTCATATACCGAAAAGTTCACCTTATTTGTTAGCGACCCTCCTTAAATTTGTATACGAAAAAGTTCACCTTATTTATTGAATGACCTCGTAGGAGAAGTCCTTATATCGAATAATTCACCTTGTTGTAGACCCTCGTAGAGTCACTTATACCGAAAATTCCTTTATTTATTGAATGACCCTCGTAGAATTCCTTATACCAAAAACTTCACCTTATTGTTGAATGACCCTCGTGGAGGTCCTTATACCGAAAACTTCACCTTATTTAATCAATGACCTCGTAGAAGTCCTTATACCGAAAAAGTTCACCTTATTTATTGAATGACCCTCGTAGAATTCCTTATACGAAAAAGTTCACCTTATTTGTTGAATGACCACGTAGAGTCCTTATATCAGATAATTCACCTTATTTATTGAATGACCCTCATGCAGTTACTTATACCGAAAAAGTTACCCTTATTTGTGTAGATGACCCTCGTAAGTCCTTATACCGAAAAATTCTGTATTTATTGAATGACCTCGTAGAAGTCATATATCGAATAATTCACCTTATTTATTGAATGACCCTCGTAGAATTCCAACATACCGAATAATTCACCTTATTTATTGAATGACCCTCGTAGAATTCATATGCAAAGGATTCACCTTGTTGTTGAATGACCACGTGAAGTCCTTGTATCGAATAATTCACCTTATTTGTTGAATGACCCTCGTGGAAGATTCCCTTATACCGAAAAATTCACCTTATTTATTGAATGACCCTCATGAAATTCCTTATACCGAAAAGTTCTTGTATTTATTGAATGCCCCTCGTAGAATTCCTTATACCAGAAAAGTTCACCTTATTTATTGAATGACCACGTAGAAGTCCTTATATCGAATAATTCACCTTATTTGTTGAATGACCCTCGTAGAATTCCTTATACCGAATAATTCACCTTATTTATTGAATGACCCTCGTAGAATTCTTATACCGAAAAGTTCACCTTATTTATTGAATGACCACGTAGAGTCCTTATATCGAAAAATTCACCTTGTTGTTGAATGACCCTCAATGAATTCCTTATATCGAATAATTCACCTTATTTATTGAATGACCCTCATGCAATTCATATACGAAAAAGTTCACCTTGTTTATTGAATGACCACGTAGAAGTCCTTATATCGAATGATTCACCTTGTTATTGAATGACCCTCGTAGAATTCCTTATATCGAATAATTCACCTTGTTGTTGAATGACCCTCAATAGAATTCCTTGTACCGAAAAGTTCACCTTATTTGTTGAATGACCACATAAGTCCTTATATCGAATAATTCACCTTATTTTATTGAATGACCCTCGTAGAATTCCTTATACCGAAAAATTCACCTTGTTTGTTGAATGACCCTCGTGGAATTCCTTGTACGAAAAATTCACCTTATTTGTTGTTAGACCCTCGTGGAAGATTCCTTATGCAAAGTTCACCTTATTTATTGAATGACCCTCGTAGAGATTCCTTATACCGAAAAGTTCCACCTTATTTATTGAATGACCGTAGAGGTCCTTATATCGAATAATTCAACTTATTTATTGAATGACCCTCGTAGAATTCCTTATACCGAAAAATTCACCTTATTTATTGAATGACCCTCGTGAGAAGTCCTTGTACCGAAAAATTCACTGCTTATTTATTGAATGACCCTCGTAGGGTTGTATACCGAAAAGTTCTTGTATTTGTTGAATGACCGTAGAGTCCTTATACCGAAAAATTCACCTTATTTATTGAATGACCACGTAGAAGTCCTTTATACCGAAAAATTCACCTTGTTGTTGAATGACCACGTAAATTGTATACCGAAAAGTTCACCTTATTTGTTGAATGACCCTCGTAGAATTCCTTATGCGAAAAGAGTTCACCTTATTTGTTGAATGACCGTAGAAGTCCTTAAATCGAATAATTCACCTTATTTATTGAATGACCCTTCTACAGAATTCCTTATACCGAAAAGTTCACTTATTTATTGAATGACCACGTAGAAGTCCTTATACCGAAAAGTTCACCCATTTATTGAATGACCCTGGTAGAATTCTTTATACCGAAAAGTTCACCTTATTTATTGAATGACCACGTAGAAGTCCTTATACCGAAAAATTCAATTCTTATTTATTGAATGACCTCGTAGAAGTCCCTATATCGAATAATTCACCTTATTTATTGAATGATCCTCGTAGAATTCCTTATACCGAATAATTCACCTTATTTATTGAATGACCCTCGTAGAATTCCTTATACCGAAAAGTTCACCTTATTTATTGAATGACCACGTAGAAGTCCTTATATCGAATAATTCACCTTATTTATTGAATGACCCCGTAGAATTCCTTATACCGAAAAATTCACCTTATTTATTGAATGACCCTCGTAGAATTCCTTATACCGCCGAAAAATTCACCTTATTTATTGAATGACCCTCGTAGAATTCCTTATACCGAAAAGTTCACCTTATTTATTGAATGACCCTCGTAGAATTCCTTATACCGAAAAGTTCACCTTATTGACAGAATGACCACGTAGAAGTCCTTATACCGAAAAGTCTACCATATTTATTGAATGACCTCGTAGAAGTCCTTATATCGAATAATTCACCTTATTTATTGAATGACCTCGTAGAATTCCTTATACCGAAAAGTTCACCTTATTTATTGAATGACCACGTAGAAGTCCTTATATCGAATAATTCACCTTATTTATTGAATGACCTCGTAGAATTCCTTATACCGAAAAATTCACCTTATTTATTGAATGACCTTGTAGAAGTCCTTATACCGAAAAATTCACCTTATTTATTGAATGACCTCGTAGAAGTCCTTATATCGAATAATTCACCTTATTTATTGAATGACCCTCGTAGAATTCCTTATACCGAATAATTCACCTTATTTATTGAATGACCCTCGTAGAATTCCTTACTGAAAAAAAAACAACTTTATTTATTGAATGACCACGTAGAAGTCCTTATATCGAATAATTCACCTTATTTATTGAATGACCTCGTAGAATTCCTTATACCGAAAAATTCACCTTATTTATTGAATGACCTCGTAGAATTCCTTATACCGAAAAGTTCACCTTATTTATTGAATGCCCCTCGTAGAATTCCTTATACCGAAAAGTTCACCTTATTTATTGAATGACCACGTAGAAGTCCTTATATCGAATAATTCACCTTATTTATTGAATGACCCTCGTAGAATTCCTTATACCGAATAATTCACCTTATTTATTGAATGACCCTCGTAGAATTCCTTATACCGAAAAGTTCACCTTATTTATTGAATGACCACGTAGAAGTCCTTATATCGAAAAATTCACCTTATTTATTGAATGACCCTCGTAGAATTCCTTATATCGAATAATTCACCTATTTACGAATGACCTCAGAATTCCTTATACCGAAAAGTTCACCTATTTATTGAATGACCACGTAGAAGTCCTTTTATATCGAATAATTCACCTTATTTATTGAATGACCCTCGTAGAATTCCTTATATCGAATAATTCACCTTATTTATTGGAATGACCTCGTAGAATTCCTTATACCGAAAAGTTCACCTTATTTATTGAATGACCACGTAGAAGTCCTTATATCGAATAATTCACCTTATTTATTGAATGACCCTCGTAGAATTCCTTATACCGAAAAATTCACCTTATTTATTGAATGACCTCGTAGAATTTCTTATACCGAAAAATTCACCTTATTTATTGAATGACCCTCGTAGAATTCCTTTATACCGAAAAGTTCACCTTATTTATTGAATGACCCTCAGAATTTCTTATACCGAAAAGTTCACCTTATTTATTGAATGACCACGTAGAAGTCCTTATATCGAATAATTCAGCTTATTTATTGAATGACCTCGTAGAATTCCTTATACCGAAAAAATCTACCCCGTCATTGAATGACCCTCGTAGAAGTCCTTTATACCGAAAAATTCACCTTATTTATTGGAATCGGATCTCTGTAGAATTCCTTATACCGAAAAGTTCACCTTATTTATTGAATGACCACGTAGAAGTCCTTATACCGAAAAATTCACCTTATTTATTGAATGACCACGTAGAAGTCCTTATACCGAAAAATTCACCTTATTTATTGAATGACCACGTAGAAGTCCTTATACCGAAAAGTTCACCTATTTATTGAATGACCCTCGTAGAATTCCTTATACCGAAAAGTTCACCTTATTTATTGAATGACCACGTAGAAGTCCTTATATCGAATAATTCACCTTATTTATTGAATGACCCTCGTAGAATTCCTTATACCGAAAAGTTCACCTTATTTATTGAATGACCACGTAGAAGTCCTTATACCGAAATGTTCACCTTATTTATTGAATGACCTCGTAGAATTCCTTATACCGAAAAGTTCACCTTATTTATTGAATGACCACGTAGAAGTCCTTATACCGAAAAATTCACCTTATTTATTGAATGACCCTCGTAGAAGTCCTTATATCGAATAATTCACCTTTTTTATTGAATGACCCTCGTAGAATTCCTTATACCGAATAATCAACTTTATTTATTGAATGACCCTCGTAGAATTCTTTATACCGAAAAGTTCACCTTATTTATTGAATGACCACGTAGAAGTCCTTATATCGAATAATTCATCTTATTTATTGAATGACCACGTAGAAGTCCTTTATACCGAAAAGTTCACCTTATTTATTGAATTGACCCTCGTAGAATTCCTTATACCGAAAAGTTCACCTTATTTATTGAATGACCACGTAGAAGTCCTTATATCGAATAATTCACCTTATTTATTGAATGACCTCGTAGAATTCCTTATACCGAAAAGTTCACCTTATTTATTGAATGACCACGTAGAAGTCCTTATACCGAAAAGTTCACCTTATTTATTGAATGACCTCGTAGAATTCCTTATACCGAAAAGTTCACCTTATTTATTGAATGACCACGTAGAAGTCCTTATACCGAAAAATTCACCTTATTTATTGAATGACCCCTCGTAGAAGTCCTTATATCGGAACAATTCACCTTATTTATTGAATGACCTCGTAGAATTCCTTATACCGAATAATTCACCTTATTTATTGAATGACCTCGTAGAATTCCTTATACCGAAAAGTTCACCTTATTTATTGAATGACCACGTAGAAGTCCTTATATCGAATAATTCACCTTATTTATTGAATGACCCTCGTAGAATTCCTTATACCGAAAAATTCACCTTATTTATTGAATGACCCTTGTAGAATTCCTTATACCGAAAAATTCACCTTATTTATTGAATGACCCTCGTAGAATTCCTTATACCGAAAAGTTCACCTTATTTATTGAATGACCCTCGTAGAATTCCTTATACCGAAAAGTCTACCTTATTTATTGAATGACCATTTTGTGAAGTCCTTATATCGGAACAATTACCTGATTTATTGAATAAAGACCTCGTAGAAGTCCTTGTTCAAATAATTCACCTTATTTATTAAAATGACCCTGTAAATTCCTTTATACCGGTAAATTCCACCTTATTTGTTGAATGCCCTCGTGGAAGTCCTTATATCGAATAATTCACCTTATTTATTGAATGACCCTCGTAGAATTCCTTATACCGAAAAATTCACCTATTTATTGAATGACCCTCGTAGAATTCCTTATACCGAAAAATTCACCTTATTTATTGAATGACCTCGTAGAAGTCCTTATACCGAAAAGTTCACCTTATTTATTGAATGACCTCGTAGAAGTCCTTATATCGAATAATTCACCTTATTTATTGAATGACCTCGTAGAATTCCTTATACCGAAAAATTCACCTTATTTATTGAATGACCTCGTAGAAGTCCTTATATCGAATAATTCACCTTATTTATTGAATGACCCTCGTAGAATTCCTTATACCGAAAAATTCACCTTATTTATTAAATGACCCCGTAGAAGTCCTTATATCGAATAATTCACCTTATTTATTGAATGACCTTCGTAGAATTCCTTATACCGTAAAAAATTCAACTTATTTAATGAATGACCGTAGAATTCCTTATACCGAAAACATCACCTTATTTATTGAATGACCCTCGTAGAAGTCCTTATAATGAAAACTTCACCTTATTAATCAATGACCTCGTAGAAGTCCTTATACCGAAAAGTTCACCTTATTTATTGCATGACCCTCGTAGAATTCCTTATACCGGAAAGTTCAATTATTTATTGAATGACCTCGTAGAAGTCCTTATATCGAATAATTCACCTTATTTATTGAATGACCTCGTAGAAGTCCTTTATACTGAAAAATTCACTTATTTATTGAATGACCTCGTAGAATTCCTTATACCGAAAACTTCACCTTATTTATTGAATGACCTCGTAGAAGTCCTTATACCGAAAATCCTACCTTATTTAATCTCAATGACCCCTCAGAAGTCCTTATACCGAAAAGTTCACCTTATTTATTGAATGACCCTCGTAGAATTCCTTATACTGAAAAGTTCACCTTATTTATAACGACCACGTAGAAGTCCTTATATCGAATAATTCACCTTTATTTGTTGAATGCATCTCGTAGAATTCCTTATACCGAAAAATTCACCTTATTTATTGAATGACCTTCGTAGAAGTCCTTATACCGAAAAATTCACCTTTATTTATTGAATGCATCCTCGTAGAAGTCCTTATATCGAATAAGTCACCTTATTTATTGAATGACCCTCGTAGAATTCCTTATACCGAATAATTCACCTTATTTATTGAATGACCCTCGTAGAATTCCTTATACCGAAAAGTTCACCTTATTTATTGAATGACCACCTAGAAGTCCTTATATCGAATAATTCACCTTATTTATTGAATGACCCTCGTAGAATTCCTTATACCGAAAAATTCACCTTATTTATTGAATGACCTCGTAGAATTCCTCTTTATACCGAAAAATCTGACTTTATTTATTGAATGACCCTCGTAGAATTCCTTATACCGAAAAGTTCACCTTATTTATTGAATGACCTCGTAGAATTCCTTATACCGAAAAGTTCACCTTATTTATTGAATGACCACGTAGAAGTCCTTATATCGAATAATTCACCTTATTTATTGAATGACCCTCGTAGAATTCCTTATACCGAAAAATTCACCTTATTTATTGAATGACCTCTTTGTGGAAGTCCTTATAACGAAAAATTCACCTTATTTATTGAATGACCCTCGTAGAATTCCTTATACCGAAAAGTTCACCTTATTTATTGAATGACTACGTGAAGTCATTATACCGAAAAATTCAATTTTATTATTGAATGACCACGAAGTCCTTTTATACCGAAAATTCACCTTATTTATTGAATGACCACGAAGTCCTTATACCGAAAAGTTCACCTTGGTTTATTGAATTATCTCGTAGAATTCCTTATACCGAAAAGTTCACCTTATTTATTGAATGACCACGTAGAAGTCCTTATATCGAATAATTCACCTTATTTATTGAATGACCCTCGTAGGAATTCTCTTTATACCGAAAAGTTCACCTTATTTATTGAATGACCACGTAGAAGTCCTTATACCGAAAAGTTCACCTTATTTATTGAATGACCCCCGTAGAATTCCTTATACCGAAAAGTTCACCTTATTTATTGAATGACCACGTAGAAGTTCTGAGTCGAAAAATTCACCTATTTATTGAATGACCTCGTAGAAGTCCTTACATCGAATAATTCACCTTTTTTATTGAATGACCCTTGCAGAATTCCTTATACCGAATAATTCACCTTATTTATTGAATGACCTCGTAGAATTCCTTATACCGAAAAGTTCACCTTATTTATTGAATGACCACGAAGTCCTTATATCGAATAATTCACCTTATTTATTGAATGACCCTCGTAGAATTCCTTATACTCGAAAAATTCACCTTATTTATTGAATGACCCTTGCAGAATTTCTTATATCGAAAAATTCACCTTATTTATTGAATGACCTCGTAGAATTCCTTATACTGAAAAGTTCACCTTATTTATTGAATGACCCTCGTAGAATTCCTATACCGAAAAGTTCACCTTATTTATTGAATGACCACGAAGTCCTTATATCGAATAATTCACCTTATTTATTGAATGACCTCGTAGAAGTCCCATACCGAATAATTGACCTTATTTATTGAATGACCCTCGGCGAATTCCTTATACCGAAAAATTCACCTTATTTATTGAATGCCCCCTCGTAGAAGTCCTTATATCGAATAATTCACCTTATTTATTGAATGACCCTCGTAGAATTCCTTATACCGAAAAATTCACCTTATTTATTGAATGACCCTCGTAGAATTCTATAACCGAAAAATTCACCTTATTTATTGAATGACCTCGTAGAATTCCTTATACCGAAAAATTCACCTTATTTATTGAATGACCCTCGTGGAAGTCCTTATACCGAAAATTCACCTTATTTATTGAATGACCTCGTAGAATTCCTTATACCGAAAAATTCACCTTTTATTTATTGAATGACCCTAGAAGTCCTTATACCGAAAAATTCACCTTTATTTATTGAAGGACCCTCGTAGAAGTCCTTATATCGAATAATTCACCTTATTTATTGAATGACCCTCGTAGAATTCCTTTATACCGAATAATTCACCTTATTTATTGAATGACCCTCGTAGAATTCCTTATAATGAAAAGTTCAATCTATTTATTGAATGACCACGTAGAAGTCCTTATATCGAATAATTCACTCATTTATTGAATGACCCTCGTAGAAGTCCTTATATCGAATAATTCACCTTATTTATTGAATGACCCTCGTAGAATTCCTTATACCGAATAATTCACCTTATTTATTGAATGACCTCGTAGAATTCCTTATACCGAAAAGTTCACCTTATTTATTGAATGACCACGTAGAAGTCCTTATATCGAATAATTCACCTTATTTATTGAATGACCCTTTGTAGAATTCCTTATATCGAATAATTCACCTTATTTATTGAATGACCCTCGTAGAATTCTTATACTGAAAAGTTCACCTTATTTATTGAATGACCACGTAGAAGTCCTTATATCGAATAATTCACCTTATTTATTGAATGACATCTGCAGAATTCCTTATACCGAAAAAATTCACCTATTTATTGAATGACCCTCGAATTCCTTATACCGAAAAATTCACCTTATTTATTGAATGACCTCGTAGAATTCCTCTTATACCGAAAAGTTCACCTTATTTATTGAATGACCTCGTAGAATTCCTTATACCGAAAAGTCTACCTTATTTATTGAATGACCACGTAGAAGTCCTTATATCGAATAATTCAGCTATTTATTGAATGACCCTCGTAGAATTCCTTATACCGAAAATTCACCTTATTTATTGAATGCCTCGTAGAAGTCCTTATACCGAAAAATTCACCTTATTTATTGAATGACCCTCGTAGAAGTCCTTATACCGAAAAGTTCACCTTATTTATTGGAATGACCACGTAGAAGTCCTTATACCGAAAAGTTCACCTTATTTATTGAATGACCCTCGTAGAATTCCTTATACTGAAAAAGTTCACCTTATTTATTGAATGACCACGTAGAAGTCCTTATATTTGAATAATTCACCTTATTTATTGAATGACCCTCGTAGAATTCTTTTATAATTGAAAAATTCACCTTATTTATTGAATGTCCCTCGTAGAAGTCCTTATACCGAAAAATTCACCTTATTTATTGAATCGACCCTCGTGGTGAAGTCCTTATACTGAAAAATTCACCTTATTTATTGAATGACCACGTAGAAGTCCTTATACCGAAAAGTTCACCTTATTTATTGAATGACCCTCGTAGAATTCCTTATACCGAAAAGTTCACCTTTATTTATTGAATGACCACGTAGAAGTCCTTATATCGGAATAATTCACCTTATTTATTGAATGACCTCGTAGAATTCCTTATACCGAAAAGTTCACCTTATTTATTGAATGACCACGGTGGAAGTCCTTATACCGAAAAGTTCACCTTATTTATTGAATGACCTCGTAGAATTCCTTATACCGAAAAGTTCACCTTATTTATTGGAATGACCCTCGTAGAAGTCCTTATATCGAATAATTCACCTTATTTATTGAATGACTCTAGAAGTCCTTATATCGAATAATCTTACCTTATTTATTGAATGACCCTCGTAGAAGTCCTTATACCGAAAAGTTCACCTTATTTATTGAATGACCACGTAGAAGTCCTTATATCGAATAATTCACCTTATTTATTGAATGACCAGAATTCCTTATACCAAAATTCACCTTTATTTATTGAATGACCCTCGTAGAATTCCTTATACCGGAAAATTCACCTTATTTATTGAATGACCCTCGTAGAATTCCTTATACCGAAAAAATTCACCTTATTTATTGAATGACCCTGGTAGTCTCCATATCGAATAATTCACCTTATTTATTGAATGACCCTCGTAGAATTCCTTATACCGAAAGTTCACCTTTATTTATTAAATGACCCTCGTAGAAGTCCTTATATCGAATAATTCACCTTATTTATTGAATGACCTTCGTAGAATTTTATACCGAAAAATTCACCTTATTTATTGAATGACCCTCGTAGAATTCCTTATACCGAAAACATCACCTTATTTATTGAATGACCCTCGTAGAAGTCCTTATACCGAAAACTTCACCTTATTTAATCAATGACCTCGTAGAAGTCCTTATACTGAAAAGTTCACCTTATTTATTGCATGACCCTCGTAGAATTCCTTATACCGAAAAGTTCACCTTATTTATTGAATGACCTCGTAGAAGTCCTTATATCGAATAATTCACCTTATTTATTGAATGACCCTCGGAGAAGTCCTTATACTGAAAAATTCACTTTATTTATTGAATGACCGGGAAATTCCTTACACGAAAAATTCATTCTTATTTATTGAATGACCTCGTAGAATCTCTTATACCGAAAAGTTCACTCCTAATTATTGAATGACCTCGTAGAATTCTATACCGAAAAGTTCACCTTATTTATTGAACGACCACGCAGAAGTCCTTATCTAATAATTCACCTGAATTATTGAATGACCTTCGTAGAAGTCCTTATACTGAATAACTACCTCATTTATTGAATGACCCTTGTAGAATCTCCTTATACTGAAAATTCACCTTATTTATTGAATGACCCTCGTAGAATTTCTTTACTGAAAAATTCACCTTATTTATTGAATGACCCTCGCAGAATTCCCTTATACTGAAAAGTTCACCTATTTATTGAAACACCGTAGAATTCCCTATACTGAAAAGTCTACCTTATTTATTGAATGACCGTTTTTAAGCTCTTATATCGGATTATATTCAATTTTATTTATTGAATGACCCTAGAAGTCCTTATATCGAATAATTCACTCTATTTATTGAATGACCTCGTAGAATTCCTTATATCGAATAATTCACCTTATTTATTGAATGACCTCGTAGAATTCTTTATACCGAAAAGTTCACTCCTTATTTATTGAATGACCACGTAGAAGTCCTTATATCGAATAATTCACCTTATTTATTGAATGACCCTTGCAGAATTCCTTATATCGAATAATTCACCTTATTTATTGAATGACCCTCGTAGGAATTTCCTTATGCCTGAATAATTCACCTTATTTATTGAATGACCCTCGTAGAATTTCTTATACCGAAAAGTTCGCCTTTATTTATTGAATGACTCACGTGGTAGTCCTTATATCGAATAATTCACCTTATTTATTGAATGACCCCAAGAATTCCTTATACTGAAAAATTCACCTTATTTATTGAATGACCGTAGAATTTCTTATACTGGAAAATTCACCTTATTTGTCACGACCCTCGTAGAATTCTTGCACGAAAAGTTCACCTTAATTATTGAATGTGACTCCTCGTAGAATCTCTATACCGAAAAGTTCACCTTATTTATTGAATGACCACGTAGAAGTCCTTATATCGAATAATTCACCTTATTTATTGGAATGACCCTCGTAGAAGTCCTTATACCGGAATAATTCACCTTATTTATTGAATGACCCTTATAGTGTTCCTTAGTACCGAAAAATTCACCCTTATTTATTGAATGACCTCGTAGAATCTCTCATACCTGAAAAATTCTACCTTATTTGGACAGAGTTCACCTCGTAGTCCTTATACTGAAAAATTCACCTTATTTATTGAATGACCCCTCGTAGAATTCCCTATACTGAAAAATTCACCTTATTTATTAAATGACCTCGTAGAATTTTTATACCGAAAAATTCACCTGACGATACGAATGACCTCGAAGTCCTTATACCGAAAAATTCACCTTATTATTGAATGACCCTGTAGAAGTCCTTATATCGAATAATTCACCTTATTTATTGAAACGACCCTCGTAGAAGTCCTTATACTGAAAAATCTTACTTTATTTATTGAATGACCCTCGTAGAATTTTATACTGAAAAAACTTCACCTTATTTAATCAATGACCTCGTAGAAGTCCTTATACCGAAAAGTTCACCTTATTTATTGAATGACTCCTCGTAGAATTCTTATACCGAAAAGTTCACCTTTATTTATTGAATGACCTCGTATAGTCCTTATATCGAATAATTCCCACCTTATTTACTGAATGACCCTCGTAGAAGTCCTTATACCGAAAATTCACTTTATTTATTAACGACCCTGAGAATTCCCCTTACATCGAAAACTTCACCTTATTTATTGAATGGACCGTAGAATCTCTTATACCGAAAAATTCACTTATTTATTGAATGACCTCGTAGAATTCCTTCATAATGGAAAATTCGCCTTATTTATTGAATGACCCTCGTAGAATTCTTATACCGAAAAGTTTTACCTTATTTATTGAATGACCCTTGTATGTCCTTCATATCGAATAATTCACTCTTATTTATTGAATGACCTCGTAGAATTTCCTCATACTGAAAATTCACCCTTATTTATTGAATGACACCAGGAAGTCCTTATACCGAAAAATTCACTTTATTTATTGAATGACCCTGGTAGAATTCCTTATACCGAAAAATTCACCTTATTTATTGAATGACCCTCGTAGAATTCCTTATACCGAAAACTTCACCTTATTTATTGAATGACACTCGCAGAATTCCTTATACCGAAAAATTCACCTTATTTATTGAATGACCCTCGTAGAATTCCTTATACCGAAAAATTCACCTTATTTATTGAATGACCCTCGTAGAATTCCTTATACCGAAAAGTTCACCTTATTTATTGAATGACCGTCGTAGATGTCCTTGTACCGAAAAATTCACTTTATTTATTGAATGACCCTCGTAGAATTCCTTATACCGAAAAGTTCACCTTATTTATTGAATGACCGTCGTAGATGTCCTTGTACCGAAAACTTCACCTTATTTATTGAATGACACTCGTAGAATTCCTTATACCGAAAAATTCACCTTATTTATTGAATGACCCTCGTAGAATTCCTCATACCGAAAAATTCACCTTATTTATTGAATGACCCTCGTAGAAGTCCTTATACCGAAAAATTCACTTTATTTATTGAATGACCCTCGTAGAATTCCTTATACCGAAAAATTCACCTTATTTATTGAATGACCCTCGTAGAATTCCTTATACCGAAAACTTCACCTTATTTATTGAATGACACTCGTAGAATTCCTTATACCGAAAAATTCACCTTATTTATTGAATAACCCTCGTAGAATTCCTTATACCGAAAAATTCACCTTATTTATTGAATGACCCTCGTAGAATTCCTCATATCGAATAATTCACCTTATTTATTGAATGACCCTCGTAGAATTCCTCATACCGAAAAATTCACCTTATTTATTGAATGACCCTCGTAGAAGTCCTTATACCGAAAAATTCACTTTATTTATTGAATGACCCTCGTAGAATTCCTTATACCGAAAAATTCACCTTATTTATTGAATGACCCTCGTAGAATTCCTTATACCGAAAACTTCACCTTATTTATTGAATGACACTCGTAGAATTCCTTATACCGAAAAATTCACCTTATTTATTGAATGACCCTCGTAGAATTCCTTATACCGAAAAATTCACCTTATTTATTGAATGACCCTCGTAGAATTCCTTATACCGAAAAGTTCACCTTATTTATTGAATCACCCTCATACTTGTTATTAAATTTTTTCCGATTTCCAGTCTTGCCTGCGTTATTTTATACTTAGCTTTCCACTGCGTTTCCATACCTATTGTGTACTTTATATTTATTCAGAGTTCCTTGGTTTCTATGTTAATATATATGTAGACGTTTTTTGTCTCATTTTCTATGTGTACGTCTCCACTAAATCTATATCTTCATAACACCCCCCCCCCCAAAAAAAAAAAACGGGAACTTTTTAACAATCCAATAAAGCCAAGAGTGATGGAAGAAAATATCTTATTCAAAGTAATTGAAACCATAAAACATGCCATTTCAGAAACAATGATAGAATTTTGATATTTTTTTAAAATTACGTCCTGTGGATGGCGTCCTCCTGTACGAATGCATTCTTGAAATCTACTGTTTAGAGAGTGACAGTGACTGAGATATCCTGTTCATTTTCAAAAACATATGGTCCGATGATCCCATGTAATGAAACAGCACACCGTACTGTCACCTTACTAGCGTGTAAAGGGCACTCATGAACTTCATCAGGATTTGTGTCTGCCCAGTAACGGTAGATCTACTTATTCACGTAACCTGTGAGATGAAAATGGGCCTCATCTGACATCCACAATCTGATTGCTTAGAAATTCATCTTGATCCATGGTTACTGAAATGGCAGAGTGTTTACTTCGTGAGGCCACTGTTTCACAGTGCTGCCACTTGCTCATGTCTGCCAATACACACTTCAAAAATTCCAGTCCTTTTGGGTCATCCTGTATTTGTTAAAATCTCTACTGTGGCCTCGTCTTTATACTCACTTAGATTTCCATTGAGTCCCGGTTTTTATATTCATTTAAGTTTCCAGTTTCCTCCTCTTTATATTCATTGAGATATCCAGTGTCAGCTTCTTTATATTTATTTAGGTTTCCAGTGCCCTTGTCTTTATTTTCATTGAGGTTCCCATTGCGTCCTCGTTATATATTTATTGAGGTTTCAAGTGTTCTTGTTTTTATATTAATCTAGGTTTCCATTTTCTCCTCGTCTTTATATTTATTGAGGTTTCCATTTTGTCCTCGTCTTTATATTCATTGAGGTTTCCAATGCCCTCGTCTTTATATTCAATGAGGTTTACATTGTGTTCTCGTCTTTATATTCATTAAGGTTTTCTAATGTTCTCATCTTTATATACATTAAGATTTCCAATGCCCTCGTTTTTATATTCGATGTGTCTTACATTGTGTTCTCGTCTTTATATTCATTAAGGTTTCCAATACCCTCGTCTTTATATACTTTGAGATTTCCAATGCCCTTGTTTTTATATTCAATGAGGCTTACATTGTGTCCTCGTCTTTATTGTCATTTAGTTTCCCATTGTGTCCTCGTCTTTATATATATATATATATATATATATTCATTGTGTACTCGTCTCTATATTCATTTATGTTTGCATTGTCTTCGTCTTTATATTAATTTAGGTTTCCATTGTGTCCTCGTCTTTACACTCATTTAGGTTTCCAGTGTCATCGTCTTTATATTCATTGAGGCTTACATTGTGTCGACGTCTTTTTTTTTTATTTATATTTTAAGTGTCCTCATCTTTATTTTCAATGAGGTATCCATTGTGTCCTCGTCTTTTTATTCATTTAGGATTCCAGTGTCCTCGTCTTCATATTCATTGAGGTTTTCATTCTCTCGTAGTTTTTATAATCATTGAGTTTTCTGTTGTGTCCTCGTTTTCATATTTTTTGAGGTTTCCATTTGTGATCTTGTCTTTATATGAATGTGTTTATTGTGTTCTCGTCTCTAGTTTTTTTTTATTAATATAAATTCAGAAAGAGTAGATAATAGCAGTGCATAAAACTTTCCAAACATTTAATTAATGAACATACATACAATGAGAAAATTCGAAAGAATTAAAGGATTTATTTTAAATCCAAGATTTTTATTATTCAAATGTTAATTTTATTGGATGTTCAGATCGGTCTATAGCAAGACCAATAAAATGATTTCTCTGACAAAAAGAGACAGAGAGTCTAACTTACAGGCAAGCGCATTTCAATTTTTTTAATTTTTTTGTATGCGCATGCCGATTGTCGTAATACAATATGTTTAATTTTTTTTAAAATTCGGGTGTCTATTTCAAACATGGGTATTGTTGTGGGGGTCTGCCCCTCTTTCTAGGATAATGGACTCGAGTTGAGTATACATATACTACTGCCATAGAGATAACATCAGATTCCGAGAGGTAACGAGGTTTCACGGAGAATACAGTATCAGTAAGTCATAGTAGCTCTGAGCTCCATTCAGCCAGAAGATTATCACACAGCACCCGTCAGCTTCCGACGTGGACTTACTAAACATACTACGGCTTCACTTCAATGACTTGTATATATACTTCGTACAAAATCGTATTCCTGGATTAGTAATCTGCGTTCGAGTTTGTATCTTTACGTTTAATATATTTATTTTTCTATCTCAAATTCTGGTTGTTGTTCCTTTATTTTGTGCGGTTCCCATTCCCAGGATCCACTACAGGTCTCCACTAAAATAATGTTTCAAGTATGAAAGTTAGGGATTAAGAGTAAATCTCTTCATTTTTCAAAAATTGCTTTGTTTAAATTTTGTTTAAATCCGAAACAGTACAGATTTAATCTTTCGAGAAAAATTCAATGAGAGTCAGTCAATGTCATACATGCTTTGAAGTTCATGTCAGTCGGTATCATGCATGCTTTGGAGTTCATGTCAGTCGGTGTCATGCATGCTTTGGAGTTCATGTCAGTCGGTGTCATGCATGCTTTGGAGTTCATGTCAGTCGGTGTCATACATGCTTTGGAGTTCATGTCAGTCGGTGTCATACATTCTTTAGAGTCCATGTCGGTTAGTGTAATATATGCTTCGGCGTTCATGACAGTCAATGTCATACATGCTTTGGAGTTCATGTCAGTCAATGTCATACATGCTTTGGAGTTCATGTCAGTGAATGTCATACATGCTTTGGAGTTCATGTCAGTCAATGTCATACATGCTTTTGAGTTCATGTCAGGCGGTGTCATATATGCTTTTGAGTTCATGTCAATCAGTGTCATACATGCTTTGGAGTTCATGTCAGTCGGTGTCATACATGCTTTGGAGTTCATGTCAGTCGGTGTCATACATGCTTTGGAGTTCATGTCAGTCGGTGTCAGACATGCTTTGGAGTTCATGTCAGTCGGTGTCAGACATGCTTTGGAGTTCATGTCAGTCGGTGTCATACATGCTTTGGAGTTCATGTCAGTCGGTGTCATACATGCTTTGGAGTTCATGTCAGTCAATGTCATACATGCATTGGAGTTCATGTCAGTCGGTGTCATACATGCTTTGGAGTTCATGTCAGTCGGTGTCATACATGCTTTGGAGTTCATGTCAGTCGGTGTCAGACATGCTTTGGAGTTCATGTCAGTCGGTGTCAGACATGCTTTGGAGTTCATGTCAGTCGGTGTCAGACATGCGTTGGAGTTCATGTCAGTCGGTGTCAGACATGCTTTGGAGTTCATGTCAGTCGGTGTCAGACATGCTTTGGAGTTCATGTCAGTCGGTGTCATACATGCTTTGGAGTTCATGTCAGTCGGTGTCATACATGCTTTGGAGTTCATGTCAGTCAATGTCATACATGCATTGGAGTTCATGTCAGTCGGTGTCATACATGCTTTGGAGTTCATGTCAGTCGGTGTCAGACATGCTTTGGAGTTCATGTCAGTCGGTGTCATACATGCTTTGGAGTTCATGTCAGTCGGTGTCATACATGCTTTGGAGTTCATGTCAGTCAATGTCATACATGCATTGGAGTTCATGTCAGTCGGTGTCAGACATGCTTTGGAGTTCATGTCAGTCGGTGTCATACATGCTTTGGAGTTCATGTCAGTCGGTGTCATACATGCTTTGGAGTTCATGTCAGACGGTGTCATACATGCTTTGGAGTTCATGTCAGTCGGTATCAGACATGCTTTGGAGTTCATGTCAGTCGGTGTCATACATGCATTGGAGTTCATGTCAGTCGGTGTCATACATGCTTTGGAGTTCATGTCAGTCGGTGTCATACATGCTTTGGAGTTCATGTCAGTCGGTGTCAGACATGCTTTGGAGTTCATGTCAGTCGGTGTCAGACATGCTTTGGAGTTCATGTCAGTCGGTGTCAGACATGCTTTGGAGTTCATGTCAGTCGGTGTCATACATGCTTTGGAGTTCATGTCAGTCGGTGTCATACATGCTTTGGAGTTCATGTCAGTCAATGTCATACATGCATTGGAGTTCATGTCAGTCGGTGTCATACATGCTTTGGAGTTCATGTCAGTCGGTGTCATACATGCTTTGGAGTTCATGTCAGTCGGTGTCATACATGCTTTGGAGTTCATGTCAGTCGGTGTCAGACATGCTTTGGAGTTCATGTCAGTCGGTGTCATACATGCTTCGGAGTTCATGTCAGTCGGTATCATACATGCTTCGGAGTTCATGTCATTCGGTGTCATACATGCTTCGGAGTTCATGTCATTCGGTGTCATACATTCTTCGGAGTTCATGTCATTCGGTGTCATACATGCTTTGGAGTTCCTGTCAGTCAATGTCATATATGCTTTGGAGTTCATGTCATTCGGTATCATACTTGCTTTAGAATTCATGTCTTGAAAGAGTCATGGTTGACTGGGGAAAAGATTTTTCCTGCAGTCGGTTGCCATTAATTTCTGCGGTAGACTGGTTGCCAAATCTCTTCTGCTAATTAACCCATAGCTGGAAGGAGAAAAGCCGGATTAATACCATTCTTAAGGGTATTTGCACGCAAGTGAATGCAATGAATTCAACTGGAATTCGAACTCGGTTCTTCGATTTCTCTTTCCGAACGGATATTCACTGCTCCACGACTTTAAAATGAGCGCAACTCCGCTAGACTGTATCGCTCTCTGAGGACACGTGGTCTAATGCACGCCTCATCAAATGGTATTTTCTTACAAAAAAAGCATATCGGAAAGCCTATTTTCTTTCAAGTCTAGAGTCAACCGTTATCTTTCCCTCCTATCCATATAAACTACTCCTTAATGTAACCCTCTACCTCGAGTGCCCTCGGGCCTTGCTCACTGTGAACCATTCTGTCAAAAAATAAAAAATATAGAACATTTGAAGTTGGCATTGACCAAATCTTTATAACTGATCACTCTTTAATTTCGATTCAATATTAAAGACTTTTTTTTATTGGTTTGATTTTTCAGTTTGGAATGTTACCCATCATCAATATTGCGAAAATCTCATGGGTCCTGGTTATCGCTACCGTGAAAAAGAGGGGATGAAGGTAAGTAATTTCTTGTTCGCCTATCAATGCTTTTATTTTATTTTCCAAATTATAGGCTTACGGTTAGACCACGTTTAAACTCCAGTTCTCACCCAATCACCGAAGTTGATGGATGACCGCTCTAAAATACCAGATGCTGTATGCTTGGATGTGCGAGTAGTGTGGTGAATAGATGCTCCGAATGTGAAATCAGAGAGCCGAGTTCGAATTCTAATCAAATTCCTTATATTCACTTACACCTTTGGAATATGTGTTATGATGCGTGTTAGTTTAAATCTCTCTTACGAATGTCCAGAAAACAATTTCCTATCCCTTTTTATAGGCAGAAGCACACAAATTCATGCTGGGATATTTTTCTTACCAATAAAATAGGCCCTGTTTTCGGTTTCATCTGAAAGTCAGAATGCTAGGTTTGCTTGACCAAACTTGAAATTGTGTGTCGATGCCAATACTTAAGTTTGTGAACTTTTTTGCCATATTACTGTTAATTTGCCTTGTATATATTTTTTACTTGTTTTATATTATATTTTTTGCCCTGTTCTTTTTGTTATTATAACTTATTGCAAACTTAGTCAATTCTGTTTGTTGGGAAGTTCTATTACTTAGTTTGCATTTGACCATGGCTATCCACAATGGACCTTGTTTAACTCCTGTTTTTTGGTTAGTAAAATATGCATATATATAACAACAAAGAGACACTTATACATATATAGAAATATTTATTATAAGCAGAATTTAGTTCGATCAATATATATGACATTTGGACATCATATATATGACATATATATGACATATATATGACAGTTCTTGCAATGTGGTTGTTAAATTTTTCTGGTTTTTTTTTGTGTTTGACGGTGGTGAATGAATAAATAATTTGCAAATAAAAAGTCTACCATTAAAGAGTAATATAAGAAAGTGATATTTGTGTAAAACTTATCTGTGGTCTTAATTCCTGGAGCTGCTCAAATTAATTTATTAAGCAAAGTAAATTCAACAGACGAGGCCAGGATTTGAACTCAGCTCGCCGATTTCGCTTTTTGTTGTACGAGTTCGATCAATATATATGACAGTTCTTGCAATGTGGTTGTTAAATTTTTCTTTTTTTTTTTTTTGTGTTTGACGGTGGTGAATGAATAAATAATTTGCAAATAAAAAGTCTACCATTAAAGAGTAATATAAGAAAGTGATATCTGTGGTCTTAATTCCTGGAGCTGCTCAAATCCACGTGCTCTCATGATGAAAGGTTAAGCAAAAGAGAGTGACTTTAAATTTCTCACCACTAGGGCGGTTTCCGGTTTCCTAGAGTATCAAACAAGTAATCAAGAAACTTCTAATATCGATGTTATTGTAAGATTTTCAATGTTGCGGATAGAGTGATGGCCATCGACGCAAAAAGCGAAATCGGCGAGCTGAGTTCAAATCCTGGCCTCGTCTGTTGAATTTACTTTGCTTAATAAAGGCATGGAATCAACTTTTCTTCTTTCGGGTATGTGTTAAATAGCAGAGCAAACTAAAACTTTGGGTGGCAACCAGACTAGAAGAATTTTTACCCAACATTAAAAGCTGGGTAGAATGCAATTGGAAACAGATCCACTATCTTTGCTAATATGCCATGCCATATCACTGTTCCAGTACTGTCACCGAAGTTAAGCAAAGTCGAGCCTTGTCAGTATTTAGATGAGTGACTGTTGTGGAATACCATTTGCTGTAAGCCTGGATGTGCGGGTGGTGTAATAGGTAATTGCTTAGAATTGTTAATCGGAGAGCTGAGTTTGAATTTCAGTTGGATTCTTTGTATTCACTTACGTACACATACCCTTAGGAAAAGTATGGATCCATCCCTTCTCCCTCCAGCTATGGGTTAACTTAAGACTTGTATCCCAAAATCATTATTATTTCCCCCACCCCACACAAAAATTACAATCTAAAAATATTTCCTGGTTTTAAGTAACATGTAAAGGGTTGATAAACCTTAAAAAATCAATCAATCGATAAAACAATACATTCCTAAATATTGGTGAGGGGAGACAATGATCGCCTGTCCCGAGGGACATGACAAAAAATATCAAAGAATGGTTTAAAAAGATGTTTATATTTGCAATTCAGATGTGCATTGATGTCGGCTCGGAATGAGAAATCGGAGAGCCGAGTTCGATTCGAGTTGAATTCGTTGCATTTTAATGCGCAAATACCCTTGGGAAAGACATTAATCCATCGCTTCTTTCTCCAGATATGGGTTAAATGGCAGGACAGATTGGGTTCTATAGTCTTTGGTTGGCAACCAGTCTACCGCAGAAAGTAATGGCAACCTACTACGGGAAACTTTTCTTCCCAGTCAGTCATGTTTCGAAAGAGACATGATCGCCCAAGCGTGTATCACGTATGGTACTTAACTGACTGATATTTGCAGTTCGAACATTTTATTACTCGGCGTCTGGTTCGGTTCCGATCTCTTGTTGGAAATGAATTCGTCGGAGTTGCGGGGAGAAGGGCGAAATCACGGTTCATCTGTGGACTCGGAGGAATCCTTCCTTAAAGGTGGGGTGGGAGAAATTATCATCGCACCCGATTCTCATTTACCGACCCTCCGTACTTCCACTTCCGTATACCACATTAATGGGTTTAATAATGGTTTTGTTCTTATCCTTCTTGTGGGGATGCAAGGTTCCGAAGGTGTGACTGGAATTCTACTGGAGTCGATCTTTGTTAAAGATTAGTTTGAAAGATTGCAAACTTTAAAAAAATATTGTTATAGGATGGGATATTGGGACTTTACTGAAACATCGTAAAAGATGTTTACTTTAGGTATTCATTATTTTTTTTTTTTGTTAAAAAAATAAATCAAATTAATCCATTTAAGAAGAAATATTATCATTTAATTTCTATATTTTTCTCGACAGTATTCCTGCGATAGGGGCTACTACTGTGTTCAGCTGAAGGAAGGACCCGATTTTGGTTTGATATACCAAGAAAGAGCTCAGGGTATCGTTGGCATGTACTGCGCCCCAGGAAAGGTAAGAAATTCATTTATTCATCTTGCTGTCATCCCTGTGTTAAAATGGCTGCGAAAAAGCGTGTGATATAAAAGAGTAATGAATCTAGATGTGCGTTGTGGTACACTGGATATCGGCTCGGAACGAGAAACTGCGTAGCAGAGTTCGAATTCCAGTTGAATCCATTGTATTCACTTACGCGCAAATCCCCTTGGGAAAGGTATTAATCCGTCTTTTCCTTCCAGTTATGAGTTTAATAGCAGGACGGATTGGGTTCTATAGCCTTGGTCGGCAACCAGTCTACTGCAAAAAGCAATGGCAACCTACTGAAGGATAATCTTCTGCCCAGTCAGTCATGCCTCTTTCGAGACATGATCGCCCAAGCGTGTATCACGTATGGCACTTAACTGACTGATTGAATGAATCTCTTCCATCATTTAAAGTCACCAATATGGCGTATTTTAAAATCAATGTATTTTAAAAACAGAAGTTAAATATTTCAGAAAATAAAATTTTAAAAGGAAGTTAAGTATTAAGTAAAACATTGTTTTATGGAAGAAAATTTCCTGTCAAAATCACTTACCTGTTAGGTATGGTGGAGATCATTAGGAATGTGGGCCATTCCACCTGTTGTTCCAAAATAAAAGGAAAGACGAGAATTCATTTTGTTCTCTTTTTGTCTCGTCTTGGCGTACGGCGTTTCTCATTGGTCGCTTGTTATTTCATGTTCATCAGTTTCAGTTGCTGTGCTCTGCGTGACGATTTGATTCAGGATCGCCTCCTGGGATGAGTATTTTTCCAGTAGGGTCTCTTGGGTGAGTAAATATGATGTTGGAAGACCCGAAACTTGTCATAAACCCACGGCATAATATCACTGATAAGGCGATCTTGCGCACTCGTAGGAGTGTATGCAAGACAGAAAAAAATTGAATATGTCTCAACAACGCATCAACACTAACAGAAACTAATTAGCATATCGCACAAGTTGAAAGTTGAATAAAATACACATGATGATGATGACACCGATAAAGTGTGTCTGTGTGTGTCTGTTTTAATTAGCAGCAGTAAATTAATATTCAGAATCTAAACTTATTTATAAATGGAACTTTGTCCGTGTGTGTGTGTGTGTGTGTGTGTGTCTGTGTGTGTGTCCGTTACCTATAGACTCCGAAACGGTTGAACCGGTTTTCTTGAAAATTTACACAGTTGTACTATAAGCGTCTGCGAGTGTTCTTAGCTATATTTTGTGTCGAGGTACCCCCGATAAATATCGAAAATCGATAATCGAAAAAATCGGGTTATAGAAGGAGTGGTCCGATTTTAATCAAATTTGATACACTCATAGACAAAGTTATAAGAAATGATATTCAGAAGTTTCAAGGTTGCAGTTCTTACAATAGTGCAGAAAATCGATATATATATATATATATATATATATATATATATATATATATATATATATATATGGCAAGATGTTTGTTTGTGTGTCTGTTTATCTGCCTGTATGTCTGTATTTTTTCAGCCATTCTATTTTAGTTTTTGCTTCGGGTTTGGCTCTAAGTAGGTATAATTGTAGTTTTTAGTCTCAGTCATGATACCATTTACTCAAAGGACTTATTTAGCCTTCAAAATTCAGTTTACGACTAAAAAACTTATTTGATATCGATACCAGGAAATGAAAATTTGACATACACCCATTCATTTTTCTTTCAGTCTACGGTTTCGCTTTAACTGGAAACAACTATTGCTTTTTAGTGTTTCGTGCCAACGTCCAAAGAGTCTGAGCTCCAGGACCATGGATTAGTTTTAAAGCTTTCATTACACCCGAGCAACGCCGGGCTATACTGATAGTAATATATGAGAAAGAGCAATACAAATGCAGAAGGATATGTACCTGTATTATATAGATTTTGCAAATTGTAATATTAGCTGTTTTTCCCAACAAGGAAATATTTAGCATTCATTGACCTAAAATGCTTCGGTTGAAATTCATAAAAGTTTTCCTTTGAAACAATTGTTCAAGTCCAATAGCTGTTATCGTTCTTTCCAGTATTGAAGAGAGTTTTCTTCCCAATCTTTTGTTTGAAGTTGTGTGAAATGTCAAAAAGGGTATTTGCGCGTAAGTGAATGCAAAGAATTCAACTGAAGAGCCGAGTTCGAATTCCACTTGAATTCCTTGCATTCACTTACGCGCAAATACCCTTTGGAAAGGTATTAATCCGTCTCTTCCCTCCAGTTATGGGTTAAATAACAGAACAGATTGGGTTCTATAGCCTTGGTCGGCAACCAGTCTATCGCAGAAAGCAATGGCAACCTACTGCGGGATAATCTTCATCCCAGTCAGTCATGTCTCTTTCGAGACATGATCGCCCAAGCGTGTATCACGTATGGAACTTAACTGACTGACATTATTCGAGACATCCAGAAAATGTATGAGATGTAAAAATAGAACAATGTAAACCCGAGAATGTGCGTTGTGGTGCAGGATGTGCGTTGTGGTGCGGTGGATATCGGCTCGGAACGACAACTCGGGGAGCCCAGTTCGAATTCCAGTTGAATTCCTTGTATTCACTTGCACACAAATACCCTTGAAAAAGGTATTAATCCGTTTCTTTCCTTCAGTTATGGATAAAATAATAGGACAGATTGGGTTCTATGGCTTTGGCTGGCGACCACTCTACCGCAGAAATCAATGGCAACCTACTACGGGATAACTTTCTTCCCAGTCAGTCATGTCTCTTTCGAGACATGATCGCCCAAAGCGTGTATCACGTATGGCACTTAACTCACTGACGTGAGCTTCTTCTTCAGTTTAGCTTCATATTATATTCCCCATTGTCATAATCACATGCTCCATTAGTGGCTCTTGAGCCTTATGTTGGGTGAACTTTAGATTAAAATACTGGTATTAATCCATTTTCTCAAGTTATGATTTCTATGACAAAACAGTCACTCTCAAAGATGGTAAACGCTTAAATTATACCCGTAAATAATAGTGCAAACTGGACTCTTTTGAGTCTCAGATAGTGAGTGATTCCCAAAGAATTTCTTGAAAGATTTTTGTGGCTGGACGGGGGCACTAGAAAATTCAGTAACAGCCACGGATGTGTTAGTAGACATATTATCTGGTATTTTATTTCATTCGCTTAATTAAGTGAATTGGACTGTCAGGTTCTGATAAGCGAGCCGTGAGATAAAGTGACAAAAGGTTGTAGGAGAGATTTGAGCTTCATATGAGCTGAACTGTGATTCTAAGTAACAAAGTATCAATCTACTCCCTCTAGTCATGCGTTAAATGACTGAAATAATAGAGCAAACTGGACTCTTTAGCATTGGCAGGGTAAACAGTCTGTAATGACAACACTGGATTCAAAACCAGCCTGAAGAGATATGAGTTTCGTCACACTCTCTGGATATCCTCTGTTTCTGTGACAGCAATATATGTGTTAAACCTACGGCCCTAAATGGTTACCGGTCTCTGAACGTTATATTCCATTTAGTTTTGAAATTCTTCAATAAATTTCATAAATTTTCTTTTTTTTTTCTTTTTTCTTATTTAGTTTATTTTTATTTTTATTTTGTTTTACAAATTTCAGGTTTGTTTGAAGAAACAATGTCTTACTTACAAACTGATGGACTTACACACACAATGGGTGGAACGTGTTGGAGGATGGGGTAACTGGTCGGAATGGACGTCTTGTTCCCGTTCTTGTGGAACAGGCGTTAAATATATGCACAGAGAGTGTAATAACCCTACGTAAGTATACATAATCTCTCCATCACGAACAGATTTTTTACTTTCTCACTCTCTCTTCCTCTTTTTAACACAAGATAATTGCGATTGTAATATTACAACTGTTTATACGAGGGTCATTCAATAAATAAGGTGAATTTTTCGGTATAAGGACTTCTACGAGGGTCATTCAATAAATGAGGTGAATTTTTCGGTATAAGGACTTTTACGAGGGTCATTCAATAAATAAGGTGAATTTTTCGTATAAGGACTTCTACGAGGGTCATTCAATAAATAAGGTGAATTTTTCGGTATAAGGACTTTTACGAGAGTCATTCAATAAATAGGGTGAATTTTTCGGTATAAGGACTTCTACGAGGGTCATTCAATAAATAGGGTGAATTTTTCGGTATAAGGACTTCTACGAGGGTCATTCAATAAATAAGGTGAATTTTTTTGGTATAAGGACTTCTACGAGGGTCATTCAATAAATAAGGTGAATTTTTCGTTATAAGGACTGCTAATACAGATAGAAGCTTAGTTTTCTTTTTTTTCAACGTAGTCTCCCAGCAGTGTCACACACTTTTCTCATCTATGCACAAGTTTCCGTATTCCCTCAGCGTAAAAATCTTTGGACTGATGTCTCAGCCAATCACTCACAGAACTTTTGACTTCATCGTTACTTTCAAACTTCGTGCCTCTCGTGAATGCTTTCAAGGAACCAAACAGATGAAAGTCTGAAGGGGCAAGGTCTGGGCTTGATAAAGATAAAAACGAGTGGACAGCAATCGAGGCTTCAGTCTATCAGTTAAACGCTATACGTAATACAAGCTTGGGCAATCATGTCTCGAAAGAGACATGACTGACTGGGCAGAGGATTATCCTGCAGTAGGTTGCCATTTCTGCGGTAGACTGATTACCATTCAAAGCTATAGAACCCAATCTGTCCTGTTATTTAGCCCATAACTTGAAGGAACAGGTATTCGCGCGTAAGTGAATGTAAGGAATTCAACTGGAATTCGAACTCGGCTCCCCGATTTCTCGTTCCGAGTCGTTATCCACTGCACCACAACGCACATAAGTTCCTAATGTGCTGAAGTTTCGGCATTGATTCTCACCCGTAAAATGGGTGGAGGAAATGTTCATAATCTTTAATTTTTAAAATCTAGCTCTGATGACTAGACTTCAAATAAACCAAACCGCGGTCACCCATTCATACCTACTAAAAGGAGGCACCAATTTGCATTTCATGTCAGGAGCTCTACACAGTGAAACATATACTAAAAATCTAAATAGATCTTGAACAAATGCAATTAAGAAAACAACCTGAAAGACAGCTTCAACAAAGCTGAATCAAATGACCTTTTAGAATTTCTAAAAGCAACAAAATTATATAGCAAAATATAGTTGCAAAAGAATATAGCATATAACCATCACACATCAAATCACAACGCCTCTATTTATATCTCGACAGCAATACTCACAAAAGATCAACAAGCAGTAAAGAAAAAACAAATTCTTCAGCATTAAATGACCCAAAAGGTTAGATATGCTGATAAAACAAACAACTTAACTTTGGTTTCATAATGTACTAGCAGTATAGCTATTTCTCGAGTGTAATGAAAGCTTTAAAACTAATCCATGGTTCTGGAGCTCAGACTCTTTGGACGTTGGCACGAAACACTAAAAAGCAATAGTTGTTTCCAGTTAAAGCGAAACCATAGACTGAAAGAAAAATGAATGGATGTAAATCAAATTTTTGTTTTCTGGTATCAATATCAAATAAGCTTTTTTCGTTGTAAACTGAAATTTGAAGATTAAATATGTCCTCTGAGTAAATGGTATCATGACTGAGACTAAGAACTACAATTATACCTACTTAGAGCCAAACCCGAAGCAAAAACTAAGATAAAAGGGCTTAAAAAAATAAAGACATACAGGCAGATAAACAGACACACACACCAACATTTTCCCTTATATATATATATATATATATATATATATATATATATATATATATATATATATATTATCGATTTTCTGCACTATTGAAAAAACTGCAACCTTGAAACTTCTGAATATCGTTTCTTATGCCTTTGTCTATGAGTGTATCAAATTTGATTAAAATCGGATCACTCCTTCTATAACCCGATTTTTTTCGATTATCGATTTTCGATATTTATCGGGGGTACCTCGACACAAAACCTAGCTAAGAACCCTCGCAGACGCTTATAGTACAACTGTGTAAATTTTCAAGAAAATTGATTCAGCCGTTTCGGAGTCTATAGGTAACGGATACACACACACACACACACACACACACACAGACACAGTTCCATTCATAAATAAGTTTAGATTCCATGATTACATTTTTTATTTCTTTTTTTCCCCAGCCCGGTTCAACATAGATACTGCGACGGCAATGAATACAAGGCTCAGCTTTGTAATACGCAAGTATGTTTTGTCTTTTTCATTTTGTCATTTTCTTTTTCATGGGGTTAAGTCTTTCTAAAATATCTCTTACGAATCAGGATTTCTAAATTGTGAGATCATAATTATAATTTTCAGGGTTAATGATATGTTTTACATACCACAAAATGTTCTTGGTCTGATGATAAATTACATAAGGCAGCAATCTAGATCGGGAGACTGGAGGTTATAAGGGAACGTAGAACTACTTATTAATTGTTGTTTTCCCCAGATCTACCCTAACCCGCAGCGGTAGAATGTGTTTCAAACCCCAGCTATAGGCAAACAGTGACCTCACCGAACAAAAACAAAACTATGAATTACATTTTTATATTAAAATTATCAACAATACATATTTATAGTAAAATTATCATCAATAGATTTTATAGCAAAATGAGCAAAATTCATTTTATCTGCAATTAAGGGCATACATTTACGTTTAAAATATGTTGTATTTCATACTATTTTTAGTATTTATTGTCAAATGGATAATTTTAAAGGAAAATAGAATGGTTCTTTTGTTATTACTACTTTGCAAAATGTTACAAGGCAGCCAAGAAGCCTTTGCTTTGGCCAGCCAATAAGAAGAGACTAGCATGAGAAAGAGAGCATAAAAACTGGACATAATAGTAGAAATAAACAAATACTGTCAAAAAAAAAAACACATTTTCAAACTCAAAACGTTTTAATATTCTTTCCTATATATATATATATATATATATATATATATATATATATAATGATCTCATCGAACAAAAACAAAACTATGAAATACATTTTTATAGTAAAATTAGAAACGATACATATTTATAGTAAAATTACCATCAATTGATTTTATAACAAAATGAGCAAAATACATTTTATCTGCAATTAAAGGCATACAATTACGTTAAAAAAAGATGTATTTCATACTATTTTTAGTATTTATTGCCAAGTGGATAATTCTGAATGAAAATAGAATGGTTCTTTTGTTATTAATACTTTGCAAAATTTAACAAGGCAGCCAGAAAGGGTTTGCTTTGGCCAGCCAATAATAAGAGACTAGCATGGGGAAGAGACCATAAAAACTGGACGCCAGAAAAGTTCGTTTGATGCACATGTTATTGTGCAGTATTAACAAAAGAACCATTCTATTTTCATTTAGAATTATTCACTTGGCAATAAATACTAAAAATAGTATAAAATACATGTTTTTTAAAAAAATGGGGTGACCTAATATTTATGGCCGGTAGTATATATATATATATATATATATATATATATTAGCGGCCTCAAATATGAACGCACTTGACCCATTTTGGTTTCTTATTAATTCTCTTCGGATATGTGATAGATCTCGCTTTGTTAAATTCCTGAATTCAACCTGAGACTTTTTTTCCTTGGCTGAATTCTCATTTGACATATTTTCTTGATTGTTCGATGATCCCTTTTCAAATCCTTAGAAATTTGAAGTGAAGACCTTCCTTTGCTAATTTCTTTGATTAGATAGTTATTTTCATTCATTGTTAGTTCTTTTTTACGAGCCATAATAGTACATTCTAGTTCTTGCAAATAATCTCTTGACACTGCAAATTGCTATAATTACTGAAAAGATACTAAATATCAATCTGAAATTGAAAATTGGGACTTAATTTCTTTCACGCTTACTCGCTATACATAATTGTACAAATTATTTTATTGGATAACACATATCTATGAATTACACATAAAATATTTGATAATTCCCTTCCACACGATTGCTTCCCCGACGGCTACAATCTCCAGGAGTTTAAATGTAAGGTCAATAGACACCTCCTAACACACTAACCTGCTCCCATTCTATCAAACACTCTTCCCATCTGCCCAACCCTCATCCTCGCTATCCTTACTCATCTGTCACCTTCCTCCTGACATTCCCTATGTCTAAACACTCCTTCTCTTTACCTTCCCCTATGTAGCCCCATGCGCAATAGTGGCAGTGGAATGCCTTGCTTGGGGTGGGATGATTAAAAAAAAAAAATACTGCTTTTGCATATAATCTCCAGATGCAGTTTATAAATTAGATTTTTCTCAAATATTTTGAATGCTAGTCCAAAACTTTGATAGCCTGGCCAGCCTCATGGCTGAAACATAGTTTAAGTGTTTATTTAGTTTGTACGTTAATTTAGTCTTCATTCGTCTTTTTGGTTACAGCTGCTTCTTCCGCCATCTTTTGTGTCCTTTATAGCCCTTAATATTTTTTTCTTTTTGCTATATCTCCTGACCGATGTTCTGCCAACATTTTACCCAAACTTCTTTGGTAGATTTTGCGCTGATTTCTTCTGTCCCACTTACTTTCAATATCTGTGTTACGTGTTATAATTTGTGACAAAAGAAAAAAATGATTGACCAAAACAGTCAGTCAATTAAGTGCCATACGTGATACACACTTTGGGCGATCATGTCTCGAAAGAAACATGACTGACTGGGCAGAAGATTATCCCGCAGTAGGTTGCCATTGCTTTCTGCGGTAGACTGGTTGCCAACCAAATCTACAGAACCTAATCTGTCCTGCTATTCAACCCATAGCAGTAGGAAGAAGAAGTGGGTTATATAATAATAAGTCGTAATTAGTGGGGGATCAGTTTACTACTTCATGACAATATAAGACAGATCCCCCATTTATGACCAGAGAAACTTTGATTATGCTTCCAAATATTATATTCAGTCAGATAAGTGCCGTACGTGATACACGCTTGGGCGATCATGTCTCGAAAGAGACATGACTGACTGGCAGAATATTATCCTGCAGTAGGTTGCCATTGCTTTCTGCGGTAGACTGGTTGCCAACCAAATCTTTAGAACCTAATCTGTCCTGCTATTCAACCCATAGCTGTAGGAAGAAGAGGTGGATTATATTATTATATTAATAAGTAGTAATTAGTGGGGGATCAGTTTACTATTTCATGACAATAGAAAACAGTTCCCCCACTTTATGCCTAGTAGAAACTTTGATTATGCATCCAACTATTATATTCAGTCAGTCAGTTAAGTGACATACGTGATACAAGCTTGGGTGATCATATCTCAAAAGTGACATGACTGACTGGGCAGAATATTATCCCGCAGTAGGTTGCCATTGCTTTCTGCGGTAGACTGGTTGCCGACCGAGGCTATAGAACCAAATCTGTCCTGTTATTTAACTCATAACTGGAAGGAAGAGACAGATTAATACCTTTCCCAAGGGTATTTGCGCGTCAGTGAATGCAATGAATTCAGCTGGAATTCAAACTCGGCTCCCCGATTTCTCGTTCCGAGCCGATATCCAATGCACCACAACGGAGAGCTAAATTAGAGACAAATATTTAATTTACGATAAACACAAAATAAAACATATACAAAATTTACAATTTTTTGCATTCAAAACAGAAACATAGAGTTTACTACTGGCAAGTGTTACGGGTAAGTGTTACGAAGGGGAAGGAAGGTGTGTCAAGTGTCTTTACCCAGTTAAACTAGCGAAGTAGTCTAAGTGTTATACTTTTTGGAAATCTTCAAATGTATATATAAAGAATAATTATTAATTTGGTCAATGAAAGAGTCAAAATTTTTTATTTATCCACTTAGTTCCATGAGGTTCTCTTTCAGGTTTTAGTTGGTTGGCAACTTTTCTTAGAGATTCTTTCGGCTGGATATCCGAATCTTTGAATCAAAGCCGGAGTGAATAACGTCAGCAAATCCTTTTGACAACTAACTACTCTCTTCCCAAAACTTAATTTTATAGGGGCTAACACCTAATTTGCATATTTATAGAATCCTTTCGAATTCTCTACATTTTACTCGAACATTCTAGCATCTTCCAAACGTTCTATTTCTAATTTCTGTATTTAACAAATATTTCATGAATTAAAACTTAATTGTAATAACAAGTAGGACACAACAGAATTCTTTACTATAACTTTTTAAACATTATTAATATTATTTTTATATAAATGCATCCTGGTAAGAATCTTCTATGCCAAATTTTCCAAGCCTTCTTTCCTCATTACTAACCCTAGGAATTTCAACCGGCTCTTTATGATGCTATGTATAAGTGTATCCATGTTTTTAATTTTCTCTAAAATTTTCGCTAAAAAAAAAAATGAGGTGCTAGATGGCATTGAGTCAGTTTAGTACTAGACGGGAAACACGCTTGGGTGATCAAGTTTCGAAAGAGACATGACTGACTTGGCAGAAGATTTTCCCGCAGTAGGTTGTTATTTATTTCTGCAGTAGACTGGTTGCCAACCAAGGCTATAGAACCTGCTATTTAATCCATAGCTGTAGGGAGAAACGCCAGATTCATTCTTTTCCCAAGGCTGCGCATATGTGAATGCAGCGAATTCAACTGGAATTCGAACTCGGCTCTTCGATTTTTCGATCCGAGCCGATATCCACTGCACCACAACGCAATACAAAGCAGTAATGCCGGAATTGAGTAAGAAATGATACTGTGATTGAGTTAGGTCCCAGCCGTCTCGGTGTAAAGTACCGGAAATAAATAGATGTCAGAGGCTTTGCATACAGTACTGTGCAAAAGTATTAGGACAAGAACTATTTTATCTTTTATGAGGTATATTGACAAGAAATAAACGATTTAATTAAAACTGTGTTATTTGATTTATTCAAATGTTTTAACAAGAAAAAATACTTGTTACAAAATAAATTTAATATTTAGTATAATAGTTCTTTCCTTTGAAATAATAAAATAATTTCGACAATTTACCAATCACATCTATTATATATATATATATATATATATATATATATATATATATATATGAATATGTCTGCTCTATGACTGATATTGAGCGCTTTTAAATAAGTACCACGCATATATAATATGTAAACAATATATATAACAAATTGCATATATATATATATATATATATATATATATATATATATATATTGATATTTATAATTATATACATACACTTTTCACACACACACACACACACACACACACACACACACACACACACACATATATATATATATATGCAGTACAGTGCAAAAGTATAAGGACAAGAACTACTTTATCTTTTATGAGGCATATTGAAAGAAAATAAACAATTTAATTAAAATAGGTTTATTTGATTTACTCAACAAATGCTTTAATAAGAAAAAAATAGTTGTTACAAAATAAATTTATTATTTAGTATAATAGCCTTTTGCTTTGATCACAGCATTCATTCTGTCAGGCATTGACATCACAAGCTTCTTCAATGTATCTAATGGTATCTCCTGCCAAGCAGCTTGTATTTGTTCCCAAAGTGTGTCTTGCGAAGTAACATTACATTTATCAATTCGAGAGGGGGGAATAAGAGAAAAGTCAGTCATATCCAAGGATAATAGAATAATGAGTAGTTTCAAAATAACTTGTTTAATAGAAAAAAGGAAAAATTAAATATACCTTCTTTTTAATACATTTCTTTTACACCTAGTTTTAAATAATCAATATTTATTAGCAATTTACTTGGCTTTTCACCCTGTATTTGAATTTCAGTGAGGTTTTTAGGAAAATCACCCCTGTCCTAATACTTTTGCACACTACCGGTAGTGTGCAAAACTGTTAGGACAGGAGTGATTTAAAACTTTATTTTGATGCCTAATAAAAATTAAAATAGTTCATGCCCTAATACTTTTGCACAGTACTGTATATTTATCACGTTTTTAATATTCACATCTATTTTCATGTTTTATGTTTTATAAAATTTAATGTAAATATATTTTCACTATGCACTTTTTTAAATTTTCAAAAATTAAACTAACGAACCTTCGGAACATCTCTGCGACACTCGTTTGGGTTGCTTTAGAAAGCTACTGCAAATTAATATTGTCTGCCAAATTTATTTCATGTTTCCAAAATTTGATTTTCCTTTGAATTTCATTTTTGCAGCCATGCCCAAACGATTCGGAAGACACGGGCGTTCTGATCAAGTCTCGGGCAGATGAGACTTGCAAACGCTTAGTAGAGGGCAATTTCCTGAATTCAGAATTCTATAAAAAGACTGGCCGAATTTACGGATGGAAAGGTACGTCTACTCGTTTTAGTGTAAACGATTCTTACACGGATTCTTTCTGTTTATTCAAATACATTTGAAGTGAAAGACTTTTGTAGACTGTTTTTTATCTTGCTAACTTTACAAGTACTGTGTTATCCGTATCGTCACTGGCTTCAACCCTGTAGACCCCAGCGCTACTTCATAAACTGTATCAACTAAAGACACTTTCTTTTCTTATTCATCTTATTATGCGAGGAGGAAAAAGGAGGTAACATTGATTCTTGGAGGCAGCAGGAGGAAGAACTTGGAAATGTTTGCTCATTATGTTTGATTTAGCATCCCACCTCATGCGGCCTGAGCCTGTCTATGGAATCTGAGTATGTAAACGTGTGTATGGAGTATGTGTGGTGACGTTTCAAAACTTCTGCCGACTTTGTGCTTATATCCAAAACTTAGACAAAGACAACCCGTCACTGTCAGAATACCACGCCCACTAGATATTCTGACCATCGCTGACTATCCTGACCCAGCCTTCGCATCCTGCAATAATTGATCTCAGTAATTCATGTATATATTTCTTATATTTATTCTGGTAAATTTTTGATTTGTTCCTCGAAAGCCTTTAACCCTTCAAATCTTTCCAAAATATTCTTATTTCCGTGCAAATGTATATGCTGAACTCAAATCGATAATTGTTTATTGACGAAACCTACCTTTTTTAGAGTTTAAAGACCAGAAAAATATCGAACTTCTTGTCGCTGTTCATCTCACCCCGTAACCACGTTTTAAAAATGTTATTCACTGCAGAATGACTTCACGCGTAGTTTGCCGATTCTTCGGCTTATTTACTTCCTTTGTTCAATTTCTACGCGATTTGTTTTGTTTCTGAAACAAAACAAATCGCGTAGTAACTGAACAAAGGAAGAAAATAGGCCGAAATAAGCACCCTAAGCATAAAGTCATCATCAGCGGTGAATCAGATATGAGTGGTAAGGGGTGAGATGTAGTCCGATATTTTTCTGGTCGTTAACATGAAAAAAGGTAGGTTTCTTCAATAAACAATTATCGATTTGAGTTCAGCATATACATTTGCACGGAATTAAGGTTGTTTTTGGACAGATTTGAAGGGGTAAAGGCCTTCGGGGAACAAATCAAAAATTTACCAAAGTATTGAAATTGAATAAAGAAAACTGTTGAATAAGGTGCATGCGAAAACAATCTCGAACTTCCCGGTTCACACTCCACCCACGTCTATTGAACGGGTGAAGAGACTCATCCCTTGTTCCCTGTTTAGGATGTGGTTTCCGGCTTTCTCTTTTCCAGTCTTTTCACTTTTACATAGCCCCCTGCATATCAGTGGCGTTACCGCCTTGCTCGGGGTGATATGATTAAAAAAAAAAAATGAGAAAGAACGAAATATTGATTACATTGGCATAAAAAGTATAACACAATACAAGTTTTACAAATAAACTTACATCATTTTCTTTTTTTTTGTGCGCCTTAATATTAAAGGCAAGGTAACCAATTCAAAAAAATGGAACTATCACACATAAAGAATATCTATATATGTCAGCGTAACCCTGATATAAGAGAGTTGTAGGGAACGGATAAAAGTTCTCTTATATCCGGGTTGGGTCTATTTTATATACATTACCATGGGCTCTAATTTGGGTCCAGATAAATATCTCTTATATCAGGGTTTCTCTTATATCCGGGTTGGGTCTATTTTATATACATTACCACAGATTCTAATTTGGGACCAGAGAAAATCTCTCTTATATCCGAGTTTCTCTTATATCCTGGTTATACTGTATTAAATTTATATTTCAAATGAAAAATTAGGCATCAGAAATTGTGGAAGAGATCGTTTTTTTACTTTTCAATATCCCGAAGTTTTGACTCATATTTTTATTTGTGTACTAGCAGTATAGCCCGGCGTTGATCGTGTTTCATGAAAGCTTTAAAACTAATCCATGGTCCTGGAGCTCAGACTCAACCTAAAGAATATTTGAAATAATAAAATAATTGCGACAATTTAACAATCGCACCAAGTATATATATATACTAGCAGTATAGCCCAGCGTTGATCAGGTGTAATGAAAGCTTTAAAACTAATCCATGGTCCTGGAACTCAGACTCTTTGGACGTTGGCACGAAACACTAAAAAGCAATAGTTGTTTCCAGTTAAAGCGAAACCGTAGACTGAAAGAAAAATGAATGGATGTAAGTCAAATTTTGATTTCCTGCAATGAATATCAAAATCGGAAAATCGGATCACTCTTTCTATAACCCGATTTTTTCGATTATCGATTTTCGATATTTATCGGGGGTACCTCGACACAAAACCTAGCTAAGAACACTCGCAGACGTTTATAGTACAACTGTGTAAATTTTCAAGAAAATCGGTTCAGCCTTTTCGGAGTCTATAGGTAACGGACACACACACATAGACACATTCACGGACAAAGTTCCATTTATAAATAAGTTTAGATTTTATCTTTTTTTTTCTCTTGCTTTTGAATAATAAATACTAAATTTATATCATAGATAATAATATTTTCGCTGAAAAATAAAGCATTCATAAAATGTAATGGTGTCAAGTAATTTAGGAGAAATAATTCAGTATTTGGCATGTGAAACAGACGAAAAATATTATAAAAAAAAAACAACGAAATAACTCAGAAACTTTATCTCGTACAGGATCGAACCCAAAATTTAATTATTTTGTGTCAGTCATGAAGTCATTCATCCCTGAAAATTTCTTCCGAATCCATCCAGCTAGTCTTGAAAAATATTGACCACGGTTAGACAGACAAATAAACAAAAACGAACGAAAAGAATTCTCCCGCCTTAGACAAACCTAATCTATTGCAATATGCATTTGTCTAATCTTTGTTTGAATCATTTATCTAATTTACATTTGTTTAATGTAAATTTTTATATATTCCCCTCACGAGAAAGAGCGATAAACAAACTCAGTATATCGTATTGTATTTAATTGTTTTGTATCCACTTTTTATTTTACAGTAAAACATAATTATCTCCCCTGATTCTTTTTTCTCAGGTTACGACAACGTGTGTGATGTTCACTGTGATAATGACAAACAGTCGAATAGTAGAGATGCCATTTTGCCTGATGGAACGCCTTGTTCGTCGCCTGACCCAGAATTCGACGTCAATAGCAAAACGAATGTACAGATGCGCTGTTTCCGCGGGAAATGTCAGGTCAGTATTGAATAGGTCTTTGAAAAATGGGGAAAAGGCGCTGCTGAATCGTCCTGTGGCGCACGTGGTGTAGTATCGCGCATCTTGTTTGTAAAGTTTTTATTAAATGGGGTAGGGAATGGCTAGTAAATTTTAATGTCTTCAAAACGAAGCTGTTCTCTTTTTAACCACCATAGAATGGATGACGCTAGTCACTTAGAGAGCAAAGCACCTTGACCTCACTCTATCAAATGACCTCAAATTGAGTGACTACATTGAATTCAGAGCTGCATCTACTGCTAGGAAGGTTGGTTCACTGCACCGAGCCAGGAAAGTTTTCTCGTCAGAATCCAGTTTTCACATTTATAAATCTATCATTCGTCCGTGCATTAAAGACTGTTACTAAATCTAATAGGGTATTCAGGCCTTTCATTTTGAGGTTCTCATCAGAATCCATTTTGCACATTTATAAATCTACCATTTGTACGTGCATTGAATACTGTTGCCATATCAGGTTGGGTGCGCTTGCTATTCATTTTGAGGTTCTCATCAGAATCCATCTTGCACATTTATAAATCTACCATTCGTCCGTACATTGACTACTGTTGCGATATCTGGTCGGGTGCTCTTGCTATTCATTTTGAGATTCTCATCAGAATCCATCTTGCACATTTATAAATCTACCATTCGTCCGTGCATTGAATACTGTTGCCATATCTGGTCGGGTGCTCTTGCTATTCATTTTGAGGTTCTCATCAGAATCCATCTTGCACATTTATAAATCTACCATTCGTCCGTGCATTGAATACTGTTGCCATATCTGGTCGGGTGCTCCTGCTATTCATCTTGAGGTTCTCGTCAGAATCCATCTTGCACATTTATAAATCTACTATTCGTCCGTGCATTGAATACTGTTGCCATATCTGGTCGGGTGCTCTTGCTATTCATTTTGAGATTCTCATCAGAATCCATCTTGCACATTTATAAATCTACCATTCGTCCGTGCATTGAATACTGTTGCCATATCTGGTCGGGTGCTCTTGCTATTCATCTTGAGGTTCTCATCAGAATCCATCTTGCACATTTATAAATCTACCATTCGTCCGGACATTGAATACTGTTGCCATATCTGGTCGGGTGCTCCTATTATTCATCTTGAGGTTCTCGACAAAATCCAAAGGAAAATCTGTAAAATAATCCATCCTGTCTTGGCAGTTAGCCTTCAGTCACTTTCACACCGACGTGATGTGGCTTCCCTGTGTCTTTTCTACAAGTATTTTCATATTTTCTGACGAGCTTTTTCCGTGTATTTCCTCGTGCAACTAGATTGCCATCAAGGTCCCACGTTTTACCGTCGAAACAGTTAAATGTAACCGCCTGTTCTACGCTAACACTTATCTTATTCGCACTTCGCATTTGTGGAACTCACTTCTGTTTGCTTGCTTTCTTGATAGCTACAATCTCCAAAAGTGTAAATGCAACGTCAGTTGCCATCTTTTATCTCCTTGATTCCCATTCACTTTTTATCTCTTCTTCGACATCTCCTGTACCTTTTTTTTTTTTTATTCACTCGCCGTAACATTCTGCGCATCAGTGGCATTTCTGCCTTGCTTGGGGTGAAATGATTATAAAAAATAAGAAGCGGTCTGTTTACGTAAAACAAATTATACTGACTTGACAAAAATCGGCTAGATATAAATGTGGATGTATCTCATTGGTTTAACTCTAAGGGAGGCGCGAGAAACTTAAAGGAGAACAGCTCTGTGGCATTGGTAAGCAACCAATATAGGAGAAGGATAACTCTGAATTCAAAACCTATTGGGTGAGCTGCTTGCAACTCCATTCAGTCAAAAAATAATACTTACTACTGCAACACCTACTGTAGTGAGTCCGTGGCATTATATTTCAATGGGATTAAACAAGGTTAATATATATAGGGTATCAGAATATTAATTTAGCTTTTTAAGTATGTTCTAAATATTTTTGATGGAAAATTATCATTATCATGCACGAAGGTTCCTCATCTAATAATGATGACAACCAAATTGAGGTCAACAGTTAAAAAATAATTTTATATCAATATTGTAAGCACGTGACACGATGGAACCCGTTGTACATAGAAATGAAGTCTGAATTTATCTGCCTCTGAAATATATGGTATTTTTTATAACTAAGTAAACAATAAAATCTACGAATTTGATCAGAAGTTGAGCCATTGACCAAAAGGAACCAAAAATTAACTGCCTGCCAATCCATATTTTATAGAAGGGTCAAATTGTATCACTTTCGATGCGTTTAAGATAAAGATAACCTTATAAACATGCAACGATGACTTTTTTCATTCTTCCACCGTCCGGACAATTATTCTGTCAGTCAATCAATGGACACCTGATGATAACCGGAGGGCACTTGGTCGAAACCTTGTATTTATACTAACGTCTATATCAACAAAAATGAGAACAATAGTTCGAAATAATGCAAAGATATTGACGAATCCTCTTTTTCCATATATTTAGTTATTTATTGAGAAATTACTTTCATAGGTTGGTAGGTAGGTAACACGTGGAACAAATTCTGCTGCTTCTGACACGAAAATTAACATAAGAAATAAACAGTTAAAATATCTAGGATACATAATGAGGAAACAGGGCTTGGAAAATTTGACACTCAAATGAATGTAAGAGAGACAGAGGAAAACAGCGTACAATCTACCTAACGAGCTTGTGTGAATGTGGATAAAAGAACGGGCACACATAATGAGGAAAGTGGGATTTGTGAATTTGACACTCATAGGACATATTGAAGGCAAGAGGAACAAACGAAAGCAGATTATAATCTACCTAACAATTTTGTGTAAATGGATGGAAGAACAGGCACACATAATGAGGAGATAGGGTTTGGTGAATTTGACACTCATGGGATATATTGAAGGCAAAAAGAATAGAGAAAGCAGCATATAACCGACCTAACGAGCTTGTGTAAATAGATGGAAGAACAGCTACACATAATGAGGAAAGGGGGATTAGTGAATTTGAAACGCACAGGACATACTGAAGGCAAGAAAAACAGAGGAAAGCAGCATATAACCTACCTAATGAGCTTGTGTAAATAGATGGAAGAATAGTCATACATAATGAGGAAAGGGGGATTAGTGAATTTGAAACTCACAGGACATACTGAAGGCAAGTGGAACAGAGGAAAGCAGCACATAACCTACCTAACGATTTTGTGTAAATATATGGAAGAACAGGCACACATAATGAGGAAAGAGGGATTGGCGAATTTGACACTCAAAGAACATAGTGAAGGCAAACGGAACAATAGATAAACATCGCACAACCTATTAACGAGCTTGTGTGAATGATTGGAAGAACAGGGCTTAGAAGAGATAACAAACAGAAAAAATACTGCTACAAAGGATAGGAAATTGTGGAGAGCCAAGATTGTCAACGTCCTGAAGGGACACGGCACATAGAAGAAAAATTCTTATCTGATACTTGTTTTAGCACACATGTTATTAACGTTTTCTTCTTTTATTTCATCGCAGGTTTTTGGATGCGATGGCAAGTTTCCCGCCAAAACGTTTGGTACCAATCCTAAATGCAAAGATGGCAAGGAACATATTATTGGGTGAATAAATTTTATAGTACGTCGATTCACTGTGATGAATTCGAATGAAAATATTACGAAACGTTTCCCAAACTTTCTAAAATAAATGTTTTATTTACATGCGTCTATCATGTTTTAATTGTTACATTTTTAGGACTTGAAAAAAAGAATGTCGTCATTATCTTGTTTTAATATGCATCTGCGAAACTCCGCATTGAAAATGGTTTTCACTGAACCTTCAGGAGAGAGAGAGAGAGAGAGAGAGAGAGAGAGAGAGAGAGAGAGAGAGAGAGACTTTTAGCATAACATTCTGACAATTTAATACCATTTTATGGTATCTCCAAGAATTTAAATGTAAAGTCAGTAGTCATCTCCTATCTCACTAACCTGCATCCTCTCTCTCATGCTCCCTTCTCCGTCCACTCCACTCCCATTAGTATTCTCATCCGTCTCTTACCCACTTCCTGACACCCACTACTCCTCAGCTTCTTTTCTCGCACTTCCCGCCTGTGGAATTCCCTTCCATTTACTTGCTTCCCCGACAGCTACAATCTCCAAGATTTTAAATTAAAAGTCAATAGTCATCTCCTATTTCACTAACCTGCATCCTCTCTCTCTCATGCTCCTTTCTCCGTCCACTCCACTCTCATCAGTATTCTCATCCTTCTCTTACCCACTTCTTGACACGCCCTATAACCTGTTGCTCTTTGTCATAATTTTCCTACTATGTAACCCCGTGCAAAACAGTGGCAGTAAAATGCCTTGCTTGGGGCGACATGATTATAAAAAAAATTCTATACTAATATAATGTAGATATAAAGTGGGGAACCAATTATACATTACAATCAATATATAAACTGATCCCTCACTTTATGACCACAATCGTCCTTTGCTTACCCACTTCCCGACACCCCCTATAACCTGTTACTTTTTCTCATAATTTTCCTCTTATGTGACCCCCTGCAAAACAGTGGAAGTAAAATGCCTTGCTTGGGGCGATATGATTTTTTTAAAATTCTATACTAATATAATGTGGATATAAAGTGGGGGATCAATTCTACTTTACAATCAATATATAAACTGATCCCTCATTTTATGGACACATTCGTCCTTCTCTTACCCACTTCCCGACACCCCCTATAACCTGTTACTTTTTCTCATAACTTTCCTCTTATGTGACCCCCTGCAAAACAGTAGAAGTAAAATGCCTTGCTTGGGGCGATATGATTTTTAAAAAATTTTTTATACTAATATAATGTGGATATAAAGTGGGGGATCAATTCTACATTACAATCAATATATAAACTGATCCCTCGTTTTATGGACACATTCGTCCTTCTCTTACCCACTTCTCGACACCCCCTATAACCTGTTACTTTTTCTCATAACTTTCCTCTTATGTCACCCCCTGCAAAACAGTGGAAGTATAATGCCTTGCTTGGGGCGATATGATTATAAAAAGACGCCTCCGTGGCGCAGAGATGTAGAAAAACTTAGTCCGTCTAATGTTGGGTACCATTGTTAGTTTAATATCGGCAATGCGATGTTTGCGTCATTGTGTACGAGTTACAAAAGATAGATTATTATCTAAAGCTTATCATCGAAACTGACCATAAGTCCCTCCAGCATTTGTTGGAAGTAAAATGAACGAGCAAGAAAATACACCAATGGGCACGGAAAATAACGGGGTTACAATTGTAAGATAGAGCATCTGTCGGGCAAGAAAAATACTTACGCTGACTTATTGTCTCGCTTCCACAAGCAATCAAAGCATGAATCTGTGTTAATAGAACAAGAAGTAGACGATAAATCCATTCAAATAATCATAAAGAAATCAATTTTACCAAAGAAAAACAACTTCATCTTACCAAAAATACATGCATATGTATGTACGCAACAGCTAACATATACATATATATGCCAAGCCCCATACGGTTCGCATATAGTTATGCTTGTGTGAGCCCCGGTGGGCGGGATCGCGCGTGTGTGTGTTTGCGTGTCTGCGTACATCAATGGGTGTATCTATGTCTGCGTTTGTCACGACGACAAATTTTCCTCCCACTTCGACAAAAATACACCAATATACGCAGCCCTACATATTTTTTTTTAATCATTTCACCCCGAGCAAGGCGGAAACGCCACTGATGTGCAGGGGGCTACATAAATGTAAAAAGATTAATTAGAAAAGAGTGAGGAGTACAAACTAGTTAGAAAGGAACAATAGAAAGCTGAGAAAGCAGGTGCGATGACAGATACATAGGTGGAGAGAAAGGGAAGGTTATACGGGGGTGGGGAGAGAGCTAGAGTCCAGTGGTTAGTAGATGAGTATTGACTTTGCATTTAAATTTCTGGAGGTTGTAGCCGTCAGGAAAGCAAGAATATGGGAGCGAGTTCCACAGGCGGGAAGTGCGAGAGAAGAAGCTGCAGGAGTAGAATTGTCGTCTGCATTTGGCTAACCTGACTGTGAATGGATGGGACCCAGTTGCAAGTCTGGTTGCACGAGTATAGCCAATTTTTAAAAGAATTAATCAGATTGTCTGACGATCGCAAGTGCGTGAAACCCAGGGTCACAAACTCACACTTAGCAATATGAATATGGTCACTTATTTCTAGATTTTGTTCAGGTGGCCTGGGAATAACGAGGGATGCTTTGTCAGCCGCTCCCATTAATCCACGTCGTCGTAAAAAGAGAGAAATGCAAATCATGCTAGACTAGATGCAACCAGTAAATAAGACTGAACCATTTAGGGTGACATACAATTTAAAACAATTTATAACAAACAAATAAGGAAAAAATGTACGCTTATAGTTAGTATATGAATTGTCTGTTCCTAAAACTTACAAATGTGTGGGTCTTTTTTTTAGGATGATGAAATGAACGCTGGTTGTAATAGCTTCATTTTGATGTGCGTTGTGGTTAGGATGTGCGCTGTGGTGCAGTGGATAGCGGCTTGGCACGAGACATCGGGGTGCCGAGTTCGAATTCGAATTACTTTCTGCAGTAGACTGGTTGCCGACCAAGGCTACAGAACCCAATCTGTCCTGTTATTTAATCCATAACTGGAAGGAATAGACGGATTAATACCTTTCCCAAGGGTAATTGCGCGTAAGTGAATGCAACGACTTGAACTAGAATTCGAACTCGGCTCTTCGATTTCTCGTTGCACCACAACACACACCAAGAAAACAAACCAAAACCATTATTACCTCCAAATAATATGCCAAATATTTAGATTTCGGTATTAAATCTAAACTTATTTATAAATGGAAATTTGTCTCTGTGTGTGTGTATGTGTGTGTGTGTGTGTGTGTGTGTGTGTGTGTGTGTGTGTGTGTGTGTGTGTGTGTGTGTGTGTGTTACCTATAGACTCCGAAACGGCTGAACTGATTTTCTTGAGAATTTACACAGTTATACTATAAGCGTCTGTGAGTGTTCTTAGCTAGGTTTTGTGTCGAGGTACTCCTGATAAATATCGAAAATCGATAATCGAAAATATCGGGTTATAGAAGGAGTGGTTCGATTTTAATCAAATTTGATAAACTCATAGACAAAGACATAAGAAACGATATTCAGAAGTTTCAAGGTTGCAGTTCTTACAATAGTGCAGAAAATCGATAATATATATATTTATATATAAAGCAAGATGTTTGTGTGTGTGTGTGTGTGTGTGTATGTGTGTGTGTGTGTGTGTGTGTGTGTGTGTGTGTGTGTGTGTGTGTTTATCTGTCTGTATGTCCTTTATACAAATCCATAATTTTTATCCGATTCTCACCAAACTTCACACAAATATTCTTTCGGCTGAGTCTGAGCTCCAGGACCATGGATTAGTTTTAAAGCTTTAATTACCCCCGAGCAACGCTGGGCTATACTGCTAGTATATATATATATATATATATATATATATATATATATATATATACTAGATACGATTGGTAAATTGTCGCAATTATTTTATTATTTCAAATATTCTTTAGGCTGAGTCTGAGCTCCAGGACCATGGATTAGTTTTAAAGCTTTCATTACACTCGAGCAACGCCGGTCTATACTGCTAGTAACCCATAGAGCTTGATTTGCTGTTAAACAAAATCAACCAAATAAACAACTATGAAAACTATCGAAAAAAAAAAGTCCATATCTGTCTATTTTGAGCTGATGGCATTTTACCAACGCTTTGGGCTTCGTGTGAAAAGCGACGCGGTCAGTCTTATTTTATAAGCAAGTGAAGTGAAAAATTATTTCATTCAACTTTCACGTTTTATGATTATCTACTCAGACGTAAAACAATCATTAGCAGACAAATCCTAACCCTTACAAAAATCGTTCGGCTTATAAATCAAAATGTGATTTTGGCGGACCTGAAGGAGACTACCACCACCTTTAAATTTGTTGTTTTTCATTTTTGTTTTTTTTTGTTTTACTTTTTTTCAGTACAATCATATTGATTACACCCTAAACTTTCCGATTGACAAAAAAAAAAAAAAAAAATTTCAATATTTCAACAATTTTAGGGGTGGGAAATCAGTTTCTCATACAACGTTATAGTAAATCGATCCTCCATTTTGGAGCCACTCACCGGTACGACATTACTACCACCTGGAAATTTATTGATTATCAATTGTTTTTTACTTTTTTCACTGCAATCTTATCGATTAAACCCTAAACTTTCCGATTTACAAAAAAAAAAAAAAAAAAAAAAAAAAAGATTGTAAAAATTTCAATATTTAAAAAAAATTTAGGGAGAGAGGGAGGGAGGGTTCAGTTTTTCATACAACCTTATAGTAAATCGATCCTGTGCAATTAACGTTTTGCTTGCGTATATTCAACTATTGAATCCTTTGCGAAATTTTTGAATAAAGCCATTCTTGGAGTTTCCGAGGAAGATGCCATCGTAAGAACTAAAGAAAACTTGAAAACGACTAACACAAGAGCAGCAACTCGTCCCCAAAAAACCAAAACAAAGCGACCCTAACGCGAGTAATTCCAAAATGGAGGATCGATTTACTATAACATTGTATGAGAAAGTGAGCCCCCATCTAAAATTGTTTAAATATTGAATTTTTTTCAATTTAAAGGTGGTTATAATCACCTTCAGGTCCGCCGTGATTTTTATCATTTTTGACCCGAATCCTATGAATGCCGTATTGATCGAACAGGGTTTAGGAGATTTTTTCATCCTATACAGCGAGACAATTCCAAGAGCTCTCGAAGTCCTGCCAGGATTCGTAATTGGCGGTCGCAATCTAAACAATATAAGATATGCATGCTGGACAATATCATCGAAGATGAGGAAAAGCACTTGAAGCAGCGGAAATGTGGTTTTGGTTTTGGATGTTGCGGATATCATAGACCGAACTTGTGAGTAATGATGAGGTTTTGGAAAAAATGGCCTTGAAAAGAAAACTAATAGTGAGCATCAGGAAGAGACAACTGAAGTTCCTGGGACATGCAATGAGGAAAGAGAGCTTGGAGAACCTGATACTGACAGGCCAGATAGATGGAGAAAGAGACAGAGGAAGGCAGCGCATAACATATTTGAAGGGCCTGATCAGGGTTGCGTGGTGTAACAGGAGAAAATATATTAAGAGCCACCAGGGATAGGAAAACGTGGAAAGCCATGATCGCCTACGTCCTGAAAGACTAGGGCACATAGAAGAAGAAAAGATGACACAGTGTTGATAGCAAACAGAGAAAAGAAGCTGCAAGACCGTCTACAGGAAGGAGTTAAAGGAAGCAGAAAGAAAGAACTACATACCAACTACAAGAAAATTTAGCAAAGAAAAAGAAAAGCAAAATAGAAATTATCTGTACTAAGAAAACGTGATGTGATGGGCCAAAATGGACTTGATTTTCAGATTCAGCGTGAAAAAATAAATAGATAAAATAAAATAAAATAAAATAGTCCAGAAACATGTGGCTATTGCTCAACAACATTTGGGTCGGAAAAATGTCAACCGGTGTAATTTAAGATTACGTTAAGTTAACCTCTACTCATTCACAAAAAAAAAAAAAAAAAAAAAAAAAAAAATACAGCATAGCATGGTGTTAAAAGGCTCAAGCTTAATAAAAATAAAGTTTTATCGTCAAAATGTTTATCTTATTATTAAGAGGAAAGATCATAGTATTTTTTCATTGTTTAATTTTTTATTTTTATGCTTTCTAACACGTTCGAAATTTTTGCTAAAAATCTTGGTTTCCTTTCGTCAGCGAATGACCCGATTTTTAGAATTTATTACGGCAAACGTAATACACGACCCACTTGTTTGCCCGTGAAAAGCACATTAATTTGAACATTTTTGCAAAAATCAAATAATAGTCGGATTTTGATGAAACTTTCAGGACTTATTTACAAAAATACTGAAATCAGTTTTGAAATCATTATTGTTATAAAATCGTGATAAAAGTATTTTTTGGCATATTTTACACCAGGGGTTTTCAAACTGTGGTCCGCGGACCACAGGAAGCCCGCAAGGATAAGATAGGGGGCCCGTGGATTAACTCATCACGTGAAATTCAAAGTATAAATTTTCAATGTCTGGATATTTATTTTTATTAATGTTATCAAATGACAAAAGCTTGCATTATCGCCCATTACATGTCAACGTTATTTATAAAAAAAATTATTTTCCACATGCAAGAGCTTGATGTTCAAATTTACTTTTTTTTTCAGGGTGCAAGTGTCACCCATGAATAAATTTTTAATAAAGGGGCCCGTAAGTCAAAAAGTTTGAAAATCCCTGTTTTACACCCTCGCCTTTAATTAATTTCCTGAAATGTCTAGAAGTTAAATAACCGCGAGAACTTTTTTTATTAATTAATTGCAATATTCCTTGGGGAATGTTAATCATCTATTTATTTATTTTTGTTTTTTTCTAAAAGTTGCTCCTTTTTAGAAAATCTGCTCCGAATTATGAAAACAAAAATGCAATAAAACTATGCCATTTTTCAAACTTTTATTTGTTTTTATAAACAATTTTAAGAATATCTTTTTCGAGGAATAATGAATTTTTACAAGAATTGTATTCATTTTTATTCTTTTTATTATAATAATTTATAAAGTTTCAAAATTTTTTTAAAATTTCTTCCAATCAATGTTTCGTTTGGGCTATTAAGTTAATAAGTAAATGCTATATTTACTAATCGAAAATTGAAAAGTGTAATGCAAATATTCGAGTTATAAGATTTTTAAAATAATTAAAAAATATATTTTTTTGTTTATGCCGATGACACGTATTTTATTTTACAAGTAGCCGTAAGTGTTATATCATTAAAAGGTCACGTGTTTTAAAAGTTGCGCGCCTTACAGAAAAAAAAACAAACCTTGCAGAAAAAACTGCAAGGTAGAGGTCCGTCGATCAAAACTACGCTCTGCCATCAGAATTTTTCGTAGAAAGTAATGGCAACCTACTGTGGGATAATCTTCTGCCCAGTCAGTCATGTCTCTTTCGAGACATGATCGCCCACAGCGTGTATCACGTATGGCACTTAACTGACTGACTGAATATAATAGTTGGAATCATAATTAAGGCTTCTAATGGGCATAAAGTGGGGGATCGGTTTTATATTGTGATGAAGTAATGAACTGATCCCCCACTAAATACTACGTAATAATATAATACATCACTTATCCCTTCAGCTATGGGTCATATAACAGGACAGATGGGGTTCTATAGCTTTGGCTAGCAACCTACCTCGGGATAATGTTCTGCCCAGTCAGTCATGTCTCTTTCGAGACATGATCGCCCAAAGCATGTATCACGTATGGCACTTAACTGACTGACAGTTCTTTCATTTCGCTTCCTTTGTTTCCTGTGTACATTTCAACATTTAACGCGATTTGCAAATTATCTCTTCAAAATTTAAAGTGATAAATAGGTATTCTTTTGTTTTTAAAGAGGTTAAAAATCTTGCAATTTCGATAAGCGGTTGCACTATGCACAGATGATTTTTTCTGGAGGGGTTAAAAATCCAAGAGTTACACTATACATGAAATCGACTAATGCACAAGTATATACGGTAAGTATTTAAAAAAGAATTCAGTTTACATTGTACGGACTGTTGTCCCCATCTACATTGTCATATTCACGACGTTTCGGTCGTTGCACGCCTTGACCTTCTTCAGGTGATTAAAATTTGAGCCGAACACTTTATTTCGATCACTGGGGTAGATTGTTCTCGTTCCATGAGTTATGCCACTTCCAAATGTTTTAGTTATGTCTATTTAACTATTTTTTTTTGTTCACCACTGCCGTCGCCAGATATTGAACTGACAACTCTTTCGGTCAAGTCACTGGATCCAACCAACACTTTTACCCACTGGGCCATGTGTTTGAAGACAGCAGTGTCGAAAAAAAAGTACTGAGTTGAGTTAAATAGAGATAACTAAAACGTACGGAAGTGGCATGACTCATGAAACGAGAACGAACCACTCCCGTGATCGAAAGAAAGGGTTCAGTTCAAAATTCCAACCACCTGAAAAGACCAGATCGCAAAACGCCGAAACGTCGTGAATATGATAATAAAGATGAGACTAACAGTTCAAATAATGTAAATAATGTAAATGCCTCATCTTAGAAATATAGAAAAATAAAGAATTTCGAGATATGAAAGTTTTGTAATTTGGTTGAAGGATTGTGTATATTAGATGTATGGTTAGGTCTTGGTTTCACAATGCGTTTAGTAAAATAAAGGAAGGTAAAGAATTTGTTGGGTATTACCTATTTATTATCTAAACTTATTTATAAATGGAAATTTGTGTGTGTGCGTGTGTGTGTGTATGTGTGTGTGTCTGTGTGTCCGTTACCTATAGACTCCAAAACGGCTGAACCGATTTTCTTGAAAATTTACACAGTTGTACTATAAGCGACTGCGAGTGTTCTTAGCTAGGTTTTGTGTCGAGGTACTCCCGATAAATATCGAAAATCGATAATCGAAAAAATCGGGTTATAGAAGGAGTGGTCCGATTTTAATCAAATTTGATACCTCTCATAGACAAAGACATAAGAAACGATATTCAGAAATTTCAAGGCTGCAGTTCTTACAGTAGTGCAGAAAATCGATAATATATATATATATATATATATAAGGTAAGATGTTTGTGTGTGTGTGTGTGTGTGTGTGTGTGTGTGTGTGTGTGTGTGTGTGTGTGTGTGTGTGTGTTTATCTGCCTGTATGTCTGTATTTTTTCAACCCTTTTATTTTAGTATTCGCTTCTGGTTTGGCTCTAAGTAGGTATAATTGTAGTTCTTAGTCTCAGCCATGATGCCATTTACTCAGAGGACTTATTTAGCCTTCAAAATTCAGTTTACGACGAAAAAAACTTATTTGATATCGATACCAGGAATTCAAATTTGACTTACATCCATTCATTTTTCTTTCAGTCTACGGTTTCGCTTTAACTGGAAACAACTATTGCTTTTTAGTGTTTCGTGCCAACGTCCAAAGAGTCTTAGCTCCAGGACCATAGATTAGTTTTAAAGCTTTCATTACACCCGAGCAACGCCGGGCTATACTGCTAGTTCATTAATATTTCGAGATCAAAATTTTATCTTCAGAATGGTAGGAGAGCTTATTTTTGCGTTCGTCTGTGAACCATGCCTTTCAACGAATGATCATCCTTCGTGCTACTGCTACTGTAATTTGCTTGAGGCATTGTGTATGGTTAGGTCTTGAACGTTATCACAGTGCATTTAGTAAAATAAAGAAATGTAAAGAAGTTGTTGGGTATTACTTATTTATAATTCATTAATATTTCGAGATCAAAATCTCATCTTCAGAATAGTAGGAAAGCTTGTTTTTCGTGTTCGTCCATGAACCGTGCCTTTCAACGAATGTTCATCCTTCGCTGCTACTGCTGTCGTTAATTGTAGTGAGTGTCTGTACCTGCAAGTGTGTTAGAGCCTGTATGAGTGTGTGTTTATGGTATATATATATATTTAAATTTGGCTCCGTTTTACAATCTGATGATATCTGTCTGCTTTAATTTATGGTTTATATAAGTATTCGTTAACCTGACCGATAGTATGACCTTTGCCAGAGTGGTAGTGGGCGTCGTTTTATGACTTGGGGTTATATTTATGTGCTTTAATTGGGGGCGTGTTTATTGCTACATTTTTTTTTTTTAGAATTTAGTGTTAAAAAAATGAAGGGATGCAAATAGATGGTAGAACAGTGTTTGAGAGAAATAACAAAAAGACAAAACTTATCGAGAGCTTCAAGGGACAGGATGATGTGGAAGACCATGATCTCCTACGTCCTGAAGGGACACAGCACATCAAAAAGAAAGAAGATATAGAACCGGTTAATATTTAAATAAAAACGGTAAGCATTGGTCGGTTTTATATTCGTGTTTGTTTCTTTTGGAGAGGTCGTACTACAGAGAATACAGTCGGTATATTCTAGGCCTCGCTATCAGGCTAAATAATAATTTCAGCTTTAATAATAATAATAATAATAATAATAATAATAATAATAATGACATACCACCGCTTGAACAAAAAGGGTGCAAATGACATACTATAACTAAAAACAAAAAGTGTGCAAACGTGGCTGTTACAGATGTAAAGATCAATTACTTATTAATAAGATGATCTTGGAAAACAGTTTTAATGCAAAGAAAAATCTTAGTACAAGGTGACTCTTTGTCTCCCTTCCCTTACTATTTTGCATATCGTTAATAGCATTAACCAGTCAACTTAACAAGATATAATGTGGTTATAAAATATCCCAAAAGAAAATAAGCCATCTATTTTACATGGATGACTTAAAGTTGTACGCTAAGAATGATAATGAGCTGGAAGATCTTCTGCAAACTGTAAAATGCTTCAGTGAAGACATTGGAATGAAATTCAATCTGAATAAATGTGCTAAAGCTACAGTCTTAAGAGTATCGCCACAACAAACATCCTCAATTAGCTTAGACCCTGCTGTAACAATAAAAGATTTAGAGCCAGAAGAAGCTTATAAATACCTAGGTGTAAATGAGAGTGAAAGAATTCACCATAAAAAATGAAAGAAATAGTGCGTAAAGAGTATTAAATGACTGATATAAGAAACTGAATTGACTTCTCAGAACAGAATTATGGCCATTAACAACCTTGCCATCCCAGTAGTCCAATATAGCTTCAGACGAATGGATTCTATGACAAGAAAGCACTTTTCTAAACATAAGATGCATCATTCAAAGGCTGATGTAGACCGTCTATACATACCCCGTAAAGAAGGTGGAAGGGGTCTTATTCAGCTGGAATTGTCATACAAGACAACAACTATTGGCTTACTAACATACATAGAAACAACAAAGGATTGGATGATACAATTAGTAAGGCAACGTGAAGAAAGAAAGAAAAAATATTCAATAATAAAAGAAGGCGGTAAATACAAACAAGATTTACATTTCGTAGATTCTGTAGAAAAGCAAAACAGAAGTCAAGAAATAATAATTACGGCAAAAAATATGAAAAAGAAAGCCAAGGATAAATCTCTTGAACAGATGAAACAACGCTGGCAAGACAAATCTCTGCATGGCCAATATTCAGAACGTGCTAATAAACCCGTTGATAAAGTTAATACTCATCGATGGTTACGTGCAACTGGATTAACGTCTTTATTCTTGTAGCACAAGACCAAAGTCTTTTTCCTAGGAACTTCCAGGAAAATATTATACATAATAATGTGGATTTAAAGTGCAGTTTCTGTGATAAATACCAAGAAACAATAGACCTTCTAATCTCACGATGTTCTGTCAGTCAGTTAAGTGCCATACGTGATACACGCTTGGGCGATCATGTCTCGAAAGAGACATGACTGACTGGGCAGAAGATTATCCCGCAGTAGGTTGCCATTGCTTTCTGCGGTAGACTGGTTGCCGACCAAGGCTATAGAACCCAATCTGTCCTGCTATTTAACCCATAACTGGAAGGAAGAGACGGATTAATACCTTTCCCAAGGGTATTTGCGCGTAAGTGAATACAATGGATTCAACTGGAATTCGAACTCGGCTACCCGGTTTCTCATTCCGAGCCGATATCCACTGTACCACAACGCACATCCGTACTTGCCCCAAATGAATATAAAAATCATCACGATAGAGTGGGGCAATATTTACATTGGACAATGTGCAAACACTATGGAAAATCTGTAAACAAACACTGGTATGAACATCACCAAGCACCGGTTACGGAAATAGATGTCACCATCTACACAGACAGAAAAATTGAAGAAAATAAGCCGGACGTTATTGTTAAAAAGCAAAAAAACCCAAAAAACCCCCCCCAAAAAACTTGCTTATTAATTGATATGGCTTCTTCAGCGGATTGTAACATAGCAAATAAAGAATTCTAAAAACTGTCAAAATATAAAGATCTGGAAATTGAAATACAAAAAAAATGTGGAAATTGAAAACAAGAATCGTGCCAGTTATAGTAGGTGCACTTGGAATGATAAAAAATGGAACAAAACAACACATTGAAAGAATCCCTGGAAACCCCAGCTTAAGAGATATACAAAAAATTGTCTTGTTAAGTACAGCCCACACACTAAGGAGAACTTTGTCTAAATAACGCTAGAGATGTTAGGGGAGATATAAAAATCTTGAAATGGAGCCATAGCAACACACCACGACCTGCCTGAGGCGTTCTCGCAGACTTGGTAGGTAGTGTGACCATAGCAGAAATAAAATATGATGAAAAATGGCATAATAATAATAATCTTTGTTTTTTCTTCTTAAAAACAAAGATTTTGACGATAAACATTTTTTTACATCATATATATTCATTTTTTAGATAAATGAGAAACACTGGCGCAGATTTAAATTTTGGCTAGATTAGATAGTACATTGGATTTTTTTCGAATATCTCCATTCCTGAAAGAATTAACTTTCCCAAGCCAACATAGAAGCCTATAAAAATGTTAATTTAAAAAACAAAACTGGTTAATTTCATAACCACATGTTAAAATATATAAGGCATAAATTAATCCCAGACTAAAAGAACTAAAATATTAATTTGCGTAAAATTTTAAGAAGACATTTTATTCATTTTCGTTTATTAATCATTAAATTCGATCTCCTTGCATTCACTTACGCGCAAATACCCTTGGGAAAGGTATTAATTCGTCTCTTCTCTCCAGTTATGGATTAAATAATATGACAAATTGAGTTCTATAGCCTTGGCTGGCAACCAGTGTACCACAGAAAGCAATGTCAGCCTACTGCGGGATAATGTTCTGCTCAGTCAGTCATGTCTCTTTCGAGACATGATCGCCCAAAGCGTGTATCACGTATGGCACTCAACTGATTGACTGAATATAATAGTTGGAATCATGATTAAGGCTTCTACTGGTCATAAAGTGGGGATCGGTTTTTTATTGTTATGAAATAATAAACTGATCCCCCAGTAATTACTACTTAATAATAGAATACATCTCTTCCCCCCTCTAGCCATGAGTCAAATAACAGGACAGACTGGATTCTATGGCCTTGGCTGGCAACCAGTCTACCGCAAAAAGCAATGGCAACCTACTACGGGATAATGTTCTGCCCAGTCAGTCATGTCTCTTTCGAGACATGATCGCCCAAAGCGTGTATCATGTATGGCAATTAACTGACTGACTGAATCATTAAATTTTTAGCGTCTTCCATAACTGTTATGGTGAAACACACCTATTCTATCGTGAATAGACTCTCCCACCTAATTTAAGTAGGAGTAGTAAGAGGAACGAGGGTGAGTCGATGTTGGACGATAGTAGTCGACAGTTAGTCGAATACGAAAGTAGTCAGTGACCTTGCAAGATTACACTGCGTACATATTATATAAAGTTCCTAACGTTTTGTACGTCGAACCTATCAGAACCAACTTTAGCACAAATACTAGCCTACACTGCGAAAATAACTCCACGACAATAACATACCACGACGTTTAAACTAACTTGATGAATATTCATGTATATATCAATAATAGAATTAAGAAAAAAATATATAGGAAACTTATTTCAATTTAGCATGCTTGACTTTTATTAAATATTCTTGAGAGGGAGAGAAAAAGGATAAAAAAAGACACTGGGGTTAGATCTTTAAGCAGTTATGTGTCACGTGCATTAAAGAAATAATTAATTTTTAAATGTTTGTAAATATATGTATTTATATAAGTGTATTTTTAGATACGCATTTATTGAAATGAATTTCAACATATATATATATATATATATATATATATATATATATATATATATAAACAAACGGAATAAATATATAAAAAAATTCTATTGATCAGTAAGAAAGACATTTTAAAATCAAGGGAAGTAACTCAGTTATTTTATTTACAGATTTATTTCCCTTACAACAGAATAAGGCTAAACGTTAAAGAATCAAACGGGAAAAATCTTTTTATTAAAAAAAGTTTTTAAATTACAAATCAAAATATATAAATAATCTACAATGCAATTTGTTTTAAAACAACGATTAAATGCCGCTGATTTTATCTGCCTTCATTCTCCCAGCAGTTTATAACTCTTCAACCTCATTGAACCCGGTTCAGATGCGACTCTTGCTCCTCGTCAACAACAGTAACCAAAACGACCGGAAGGTCGTAAAAATCATATTATAATTGTGCTTGTTCCTTCTTTAGTTAGTTACTTAGTTCATCCGTCCATTACGCGACTTACTCTCTATACGATCTTTTCCTTCCCCTCTATCTTTTTAAACGCTACTCTCCTCAGCCTTTCTCTCACCTTTGCCAAACGGAAGAGTAGTAAAGAGTGAGAGAGAAGGAGGAGAAAGTCTTTACCGAAGCAACAGCAGTTTAAGGAGTGTGTGTACTGTCACGACCGTCGCTACAATTAGCTAGTTATTGCATAGAAGAATTAAAAATGAAATATATATTACCAGGCGAATTCCAAACTGATCACCTGGAGTTATGGCCAGTATTGACAATTTGCAGGTGGTCAGTATAAATATATCGATACGTCAATTATTCGAGTGTGAGAAAAAAAAAATCAGAATGTTGTCAATTTTCAAATTAAATCTGCCACTTAATTTTTTTTTTTTTTAAATCATATCACCCCAAGCAAGGCGATAACGCCACTGATGCGCAGGGGGCTACGTAAGAGTAAAAAGATTGGAAAAAGAGAAAGACGGAAACCGCATCCTAACCAGTAACAAAAGTATTGATCTCAGTAATTTACAAGAAACTGACTGGAATTATATAACAGATGTGCAACAGTAAGATAGTCATAAATTTAATATAGATATGACAGATGATGATATTATTAAATGTAGGGAAGATTCTCCTGTAATTGTCTACTTAGCGGGTTACTGTTAGTTTTTTTTTTTTTTAAATCGTATCACCCCGAGCAAGGCGGTAACGCCACTGATGTGCAGGGGGCTACGTAATAGTGAAAAGATTGGAAAAGAGAAAGCAGGAAACCACATCCTAAACAGGCGACAAGGGATGAGCCTCTTAACCTGTTCAATAGACGTGGGTAGAGTGTGAACCGGGCGATAGATAGATCTATCTACTCCAATTATTCAATAGACGTGAAATTTAATATAGATATAACAGATGATGATATTATTAAATGTAGGGAAGCTTCTCCTGTAATTGTCTGCTTAGCGGGTTACTGTTAGTGTTGTCATGCAGTTTTCAAAAAAGTAAAATGCAATAACTGAAAATATTTAATTACTGGAGTAATGATAGACGATGCAGAACAAATCCCTGAAAGTAACTGTTATCTTCAGGGTATTAACAGAGGCTCCCTGCTACACCCCAATGATACGACAGCAAATTTATGTCATTTTGGATAAACTAACAATAGACACTTCTTTATTCAATAAATCAGCTGTGTATATAACTTTGAATATTTTGTCAGATTATGATATTTGATTTCATGTAGATTCTTGTGATGATAGTCACAATAAAGAAAAATAGAAAAAATGTTGGTGTGGACTTCTACAAATGCTATATTAAATAATATTTGCAAAAAGAAAAATGACAATATAATGGGAAAAAATTTAAATATAAAAAAAGAAAATTGAAAAATTTTATAAATAAATAAATAAACAAATAAATAAAACATTTTTATATATTTATTGTGTTTTTTCATTCTTTTATTGTCATTAATTCAATTTTGAAAATTTTAATCACTTGGTGAAACATTGAACTTAACAATCAGTATCTACCCTTAAATGAATTGTCTCCCTTTAGCCTGACTACACTTGATGACGTCATATTTGAGTGGAAAAGACTTCTTGTTATTATTGTAGCGAAGGTCACGGTACTATACTATATGGTAAAAATAAGTAGGTTTGTTGTTGTATCCCGTGAACTAGTAACGAAATTTCTGGCCTCTTTTACACCTTTCTCCATTACTCAGTTGGTCTTTTTTTTTTCTGTTTACAATGGACACAGGAGCCTTTAAAGTAACTTTAATTATTTTAAAAACAAATTAATACCTTTTAAGTTAACATTTTCGAAATTTTGTCAGAAAGTTTTGTTTTGATTTGAGTTAGCGGCTAAAGAAACTTTACGACTGATTTACACTGGAAACGTAATGATTGCATCACTCACTTTTTTCGGTGACAAACACATTAATTTTGAAATTCTTGCAAAAATCAAATAATTGTCGGATTTCAATGAAACTCAGTACTCATTCACAAATGAATGAAATTGTTTTTTAAATTACTATTTTTTAAAACCTTGATAAAGATATTTTTATCTGTGTTACCCCCCACCCCCCTCCATGTAAATCTATGAAATCTTAATAAATTTTATATTGATGGCTAACTTTTGTTTTATTTGTTCAATGCAGGATTAATTGGGGAATATAAATCATCTATTTTTTTATAATTTTAAGTTTGCAATCATTATCCGAAAATCATCTCCGAAGAGTAAAATAAATTATATTGGGAAGTGTATTAATCCATTTCTTCCCTGGGGTTCTATAGCCTTGGGTAGCAACCAGTCTACCGCAGAAAGTAATGTCATTATACTGCAGGAAAATCTTCTGTTCAGTCAGTGATGTCTCTTTCGAGACATGATCGCCTAAGCGTGTATCACATACAGCATTTAACTGACTGACTGATGTTAGTAATCGCTAGTTTAGATTTGATTGAGTTATTAATAGGAGAAACAACAAGGTCGGCAGTTTTCCATTTCTATAATATTTATAATAAATTTTACATATTTTGAGGAGTTACAGCAGAAATTTTTTTTTTAATTTTTCGTGTAGAAAATTCGTCCTGTTTATAATTAATATGCATTTGGTTGCAATAAAATATGTTGATATTTTTTTTTCTGTTATTTTTTATTGGCGAACTCCTCTAAATCGCTGAAAGATAGCATTGTATAAAGAAAAAGGCCCTAAACTAAATCAAAACAAAGTTTTCCATGAAAATAGTTTGGCAAATTTTTGTTTTGTCCCTCGAAGGCCTTTACCCTCACGTCAAAACCTTCTAAAACATCCTTACTTCCATGCAAATGTATATGCTGAACTCAAATCGATCAAAATTCAACCGATAGATGGAGGGAGACGAGATGGATTAATAATACCTTTCCCAAAGGTATTTGTGCATGAATGAATGAAACAAATTCGGCTGAAATTCGAAATCGGCTCTCTGATTTCTCACCTCTAGCCGATCATTATCTTGATACATTCTGCAGGATTATCCTTAGCATCTAATATTGCTATTGGATTTAAAATAGCTACAGGGGGGGGGGGTGGACTTGGATTTATTGGCATTTGTGTTAGACATGTTTTACCAAACAAATCAAAGTCGCCAACATCATGATTATCACTTTTTTTATCTCTTTCCTTTTTTATCTCTTTTTTTTATCTCTTTCCTTTTTTATCTCTTTCCTTTTTTATCTCTTTTCTTTTTTTAAAATTCGAACGCGGTAATGAGGCGAGATAGACCATCTAAAAAACTCAGTAGGCGTATATAAGAAAAATTTCGATATTATTTATTTATACATTTTAAAAATAGACTATTATATAAATAGACAAAATTAGACTATATACTATTTTAATATAGATTTGTTATTATTTTATAATCCTAACTAATCAGTTTTCTTAACCTATAAGTTTTCGGTTGAATATGCTTGCATTAGCTTGTTTAATTCAGTAGTAGCCATCGTCCTTTTAGACGTGGATCACGTGTCGACTAGAAATGTATAGAAAAGAATCGGGAACATGTAACCGTTCAGCAGAGTGGCGCAGTGGTAGCGTGCTGGGCCCATAACCCAGAGGTCCGTAGATCGAAACTACGCTCTGCTAGTTAACTGTTTTTTTTTTTTTATTCAGATTATAAATCAATAATCTACAATAACCACTCACCCACACCTACGCTCTGCTATTTAGAATTTTTATTTTATTATCATTCAGATTTTGACTATAAATCCGTAATTAACAATAACCACATTGCCACAATCACTTTTTATGAAATCTTCAAGTAAAGCTTAATGACTGCAAATTAAATGTTGACAAACGTATCCACAATAAGACAGATTTTTTGTCCCATGACACGGCTATTATTGTATCTGTCTTCACCCCTCAGTAATATTTATTGTTTAAAAAAATCGATGATTAGAATTGTAAAGCCCAAAAAATAAAAAGCATATGTATACATTTTCTTTATTCTTAAGAATTCACAACAAAAATAATAAAAACTATTTATTTATAGAGGGTTGCAGAGTAAGAGCCATGACCTCAAGCAAAGGTGACACCGACACCAAAGTACAAAGGGACACCTGAAGTGAAAAAGAAGGAAAACACTTTAGAATGAACTGAAAGCCCAATTATAAACAGGAAACAAATGATAAACTTCTCCTGCTGTTCAAAAGATCTGGGAAGAGTGTGAACCGAGCGATCTAATATCGTGTTTATAACGAACGAATTGGGACAAGTACAAATGTTGTACAATCGATATCTACTCGGAACGACAAATCGGGGTACCGAGTTCGAATTCCAGTTGAATTCCTTGCATTCACTTACGCACAAATACCCCTGTAAGGGGATATTAATCTGTTATAGTTTATAAAACGGAGAGTGTTCTAAAAATAGAAAAAGGTAGACATACTGACGCCAAGAAATCAAAATTGGGCGGCAAATTAAGGAACCGTTTCTTTTGGTAGGAGTAGGAGTAAGATTAGAAGTAAGAAGTAGGAGTAAGAAGTAGGAGCTAAGGACAGTAGTTTTGGGTAAGAGATTTTAAAAGGGAAAGACGCTAGTCAGTAGACCACTAGAGTTCAGAAAAGATAGGCTCGTTTACTACTATCATCCCACAGTGAAGAGAATTTAGCTAGTCTGCTCCTGTATTCACACAAAATTTAAAGGTTGTAACTTGATATAAAAACCTAAAGTTTTATACCAAATATAAACATCAATAATTCAAGTTTGTGTTATCTTCTAATCATACCAAAACGAAGCAACACAAGAATTAAATGTTGGGAAGTTTTTCCTGTAATAGTCTACTTAGCAGGTTATTGTTGTCATGCAGTTTTCAAAAAATAAAATGCAATAGCTGCAAAGACTTAATAACTGGAGCAATGACAAGCGATGCAGAACAAATCCCTGAAAGTAACTGTTATTTTCAGGGTATTAACAGAGGCTCCCTGCTACACCCCAATGACACGACAGCAAATTTATGTAATTTTGGATACACTAACAATAGACACTTCTTTATTCGATAAATCAGCGACATTTAGCTGTGTATATAACTTTGAATATTTTGTCAGATTATGATATTTGATTTCATGTAGATTCTTGTAATGATAGTCACAATAAAGAAAAAATAGAAAAAATGTTGGTGTGGACTTCTACAAATGCTGTATTGAATAATATTTGCAAAAAGAAAAATCACAATACAATAGGAAAAAAATTAAATATAAAATAAAGAAAATAAAAATTTTATAAATAAATAAATAAACATATAAATAAAACATTTTTATATATTTATTGTGTTTTTTCATTCTTTTATTGTCATTAATTCAATTTTGAAAATTTTAATCACTTGGTGAAACATTGAACTTAACAATCAGTATCTACCCTTAAATGAATTGTCTCCCTTTAGCCTGACTACACTTGATGACGTCATATGTGAGTGGAGAGGACTTCTTGTTATTATTGTAGCGAAGGTCACGGTACTATACAATATGGTAAAAATAGGTAGGTTTGTTGTTGTATCCCGCGACCTAGTAACGAAATTTCTGGCCTCTTTTACACCTACCACCATTACTCGGTTGGTCTTTTTTTTCTGTTTTCAATGGACACAGGAGCCTTTAAAGTAACTTTAATTATTTAAAAAAAAATTAATCCCTTTTTAGTTAACATTTTCGATATTTTGTCAGAAAGTTTTGTTTTGATTTGAGTTAGCGGCTAAACAAACATTACAACTGTTTTACACTGGAAACGTAATGATTGCATCACTCACATTTTTTCGGTGACAAACACATTAATTTTGAAATTCTTGCAAAAATCAAATAATTGTTGGATTTTAATGAAACTCAGTACGCATTCACAAATGAATGAAATTATTTTTAAAGCACTATTTTTTAAAAACCTTGATAAAGATATTTTTATCTCTGTTACACCCCCCTCCACGTAAATCCATGAAATCTTAATAAATTTTATATTAATGGCTAACTTTTGTTTTATGCAGGAACATCGGGGAATATAAATCATCTATTTTTTATAATTTTAACTTTGCAATCATTATCCGAAAATCTTCTCCGAAGAGTCAAATAAAAAATGCAATAAAACTCTGATATAATTTAATTTGATAGGCTTTTAATTGTTGGAATAAATAACTATTAAGGACATTATACTATGAAAAAACATTATTTTTCGATTTATAGTAAAACGATTTTTGTTAAACACTTCAATTTTAGATAGGCAATATAATCATCAATTCTTAACTAAAAAGTCTACTCGCAATCAATTCTTTGAAGATTTTTAAAATATTTTTAAAATTTTATAAATTATTAAATTATTTAATAATAACAATAATAAAAATAAAAATGAAAACAAGTTTTTAAAATTTTATTATTTTATTAATTTATTTTATTTATTAAGACGTTACTATCACTTGTAGTATGACAAAGTAAAATTTTTCCAGGATATCATTATTTTCCTTCCGTGGAAATTCCACGGGTTCCGCCAGTAAAAATAAAGGCGAGAACAAAAGTCCATCTCAACGAGCACATCTTTGCCATTACTATGTGTGAGATTTTCCAGATTTAGATAGTAAAAAAAGATTCAGTAAGTGACATGTCACGTTCGGTTAGAAATGAAGGAGTATTTGAGAGAGTAAAAGGAGAGTATCGAAGAAAATCCTGGCGCATCAACTCGAAAGAGGTTTTTTTTTTTTTTAATCATATCACCCTGAGCAAGGCGGTAACGTCACTGATGTGCAGGGGGCTACATAGGTGTGAAAAGATTGGAAAAGAGAAAACCGGAAACCGCATCCTAAACAGGAAACAAGGGCTGAGCCGCTTCACCTGTTCAATAGACGTGGGTGGAGTGTGAAATGGGTTTAGATCTCTCGGACGCCACTTCAGCAACGAACTCAAATCAAAACAAAAATTTCTGACAAAATTTCGAAACTGTTAGAAGAAATTAAAAATTTTTTTAAAAATAATTAAAAATTACTTTGATCTTTCCTAATATAATTCTTTCATATTAATGTAAACAATTTGATGGGAAAAGTTTGTTTTAAGTGTGAGGCTATTTTTTCATACTATGGTGTTTTTTAGCGATTTTTTGTAGGTACCTAAACCGATATGCTGTCTAAAATGACGGCAACATATATACTGATGTATCTACTGTCGAGTATCTTACATAAAACATAAGCAAAACCAAAAAACAAAACCAAAAAACAAAATAATCCCCCGCCACGAGCGTGACAAGAAGGATATATATTTATATATATATATATATATATATATATATATATACAAATATATATATATATATACAAATATACAAAACATTTTTATTATAATAAAACAATATATATATATATATATATATATATATATATATACAGAACATTATTTTCTTATAATAAAAGAATATATATATATATATATATATATATACAAAACATCTTTATTATAATAAAACAATATATATATATACATATATATATATATATATATATATATATATATATACACACAAAACATTATTTTCTTACAATAAAACAATATATATATATATATATATCGTTAAAAACGATAAACAAGGAAGATTTTATTAATTTCTTATGTAGTTTTTCCAGTATTCTTAAATGTTTTCTTTTTGCTGAAGATAAGGAATATAAAAATGTTCCCTAATTTTCGACTTTCAAAGCGCTTTCAGCTACTTCACTGGCCATTTTCAAGGATGTTATTTTTGTCGGTCTAATTTTTATGTCCTTTGATATTGTGATTTAAATAGTATTTTTGTATTTTTAAACAAAATTTTTCTTAAGCGTTCTTGTAAGTTATATCTTAATGAATGTTATTTTGATTGCACTGTTCATTGCATCCCCTGACGCGCAAATATCCTTTGGAAGTGTATTAATCCATTTCTTCCCTGGGGTTCTATAGCCTTGGTTAGCAACCAGTCTACCGCGGAAAGTAATGTCATTATACTGCAAGAAAAATCTTCTGTTCAGTCAGTGATGTGTCTTTCGAGACATGATCGCCCAAGCGTGAATCACATATGGTACTTAACTGACTGACTGATATTAGTCATCGCTAGTTTAGATTTGACTGAGTTTGAACAAGGTCGGCAGTTTTCCATTTCGGAAAACTGCCGACCTTGTTCAAACTCAGTCAAATCTATAATATTTATAATAAATTTTACATATTCTGAGGAGTTACAGCAGAAATATGTTTAAAAATTTTTCGTGTAGAAAATTCGTCCTGTTTATAATTAATATGCATTTGGTTGCAATAAAATATGTTGATATTTTTTTGTCCGTTATTTTTTATTGGCGAACTCCTCTAAATCGCTGAATGATAGCATAGTATAAAGAAAAAAGGCCCTAAACTAAATGAAAACAAAGTTTTCCATGAAAATAGTTTGGTAAATTTTTGTTTTGTTCCTCGAAGGCCTTTACCACGTCAAAACTTTCTAAAACATCCTTAATTCCGTGCAAATGTATATGCTGAACTCAAATCGATAATTGTTTATTGAAGAAACCACCCTTTCTTTCATGGTAGCGACCATAAATACATCGGACTATATCTCACCCCTTACAAACCGTTGTCATCGTGATTCACCGCTGAATGACTTGAAGCGTAGGATAATTTTAGTTTTATCGGTCGATTTTCTCCATTTGAGCAATTGTTCCGCGATTTGTTTGGTTCCGGAACTCATTTTGCGCGTGGATTGCAAAAAGGACGAAAAATCGGAAAACTACGCGTGAATTCAGTCGGCAGTGAATCGCCTTAAAAAAGACTCTCTTAAAATCTCACAAAAAACATAAAAATTACATTACAGTCAAACATGAGGACATAAAAATAATACCGGCAAAAATAACATCCTTGAAAATGGCCAGTGAAGTGGCTGAAAGCGCTTTCAAAGTCGAAAATTACGGAACATTTTTACATTCCTTATCTTCAGCAAAAAGAAATTATTTAAGAATACTGGAAAAATTAAATAACAATCTTCCTTGTCTATCGTTTTTAACGAAATATTTTTGAAATGAAGCATTACTGCTCAAATATAGATTAATACAGTGTAACCCTGGTATAAGAGAGTTGTCGGGACCGGATAAAAGTTCTCTTATATTTATGTTTCTCTTATATCCGAGTTTGGTGTATTTTATATACATTACCACAGGCTGTAATTTGGGATCAGATAATATCTCTTATATCCGGGATTCTCTTATATCCGGTTTATACTGAGGGTGTTCTATTAAGACGGACCGAAAGTTAGCAGTACATAAAACGGTGTTACTGGCGTAATGTTTATTGATTTCACTATTGGATCATGTTATTTGAGTCATTGTACTTAAGTTTGAAAACTAATATTGCCATAATGTCCGCCAAGGCTTCGGCGGGATACTTCTACTCGATGTTCAAAATGTTTTATGACGTCTCTGTATAGTTGCTTCTCCATCACAGCAATATGCCTTATTATCTCATCTTTCAGCTGTTGAATTGTTGGCCGATACCCTGTTGTATAGGCCAAAAGTAAAATCTATGCCTGTTGGCATAGACCTTACTTTTGAAATGAACCCAAAGGAAGAAACCTAAAGGCGTCATGCCGTACCATCGTAGTGGCCGATTGACATCACTGTTTTGAGAGATGATGCGACCTGTAATTACCATTGCCACATGAAACGTGCGCGAGAGAACTGACAAACTGCGGGTCAGTCAGTTAGTTAAGTACCATACGTGATACACGCTTGGGCGATCAGGTCTCGAAAGAGACATGACTGACTGGGCAGAAGATTATCCCACAGTAGGTTGCCATTGCTTTCTGCGGTGGACTGGTTGCCGACCAAGGCTATAGAACCCAATCTGTCCTGCTATTTAACCCATAACTGGAAGGAAGAGACGGATTAATACCCTTCCCAAGGGTATTTGCGCGTAAGTGAATACAATGGATTCAACTGGAATTCGAACTAGGCTTCCCGGTTTCTCGTTCCGAGCCGATATCCACTGTATCCACAACGCACATGTATATATTGTAAAAGGTTTTATTTCCTTTACAGTACTTGTGCAGCTGTGAAAACTGCAATCAAAACAAACAAATAACATGAGCACATGGAGAAAGAATATAGACAAGGATGGATAATTACAAAATTCGAAAAAATAAGAAAATAAACAATGAAATTTACATAAATAGTTGTAACAAAACAGGAAACTTATAACAAGTGTTTAAATCAGGAAGAATCGTTTGAATCGCCAACGCAATATATTTTTACAAATTAATGAAGGGTCTAAAAAGCAATAAAAAACTTTTGGAAGAATGAAATTCCATTAACTATAAAATTTGTCCAGTGTTTGCTGAAAATTGAATGGAAAAAATATTAATTACCTCGTTTGCACCTCGTGTGGTCTATGGCAATTGAGTTACTCCCTAACAGTACCGAACGAATGTGCTGCCACTGGAGATAACAAATTTACGCCTGACCTCTTAGAAGGTCTCAATCCAAAAGACTGTTAAGCGGGTCTGTTTCTTACGCCGAGACCAAAAATCCTATATTTTAGAAAAGGTTGCTGTAAGACAGCTTATTTGTTATATTTTTATTTACTTATTCTAACTTTACTGTTTTGTCTCGTACTTCTCATTTAGACCTCAATATTGTTTTACGTTATCCTAAAATATAAGGGACTATATTTTCTGGCCACATTGTACCAAGGGGTGACAAGACCGCCGGTCAAGAATACAGTGCTCACTTCGGCGAGAAAACAAACATGCTGGTTTTTACACTGGGTTTGGTAGCAAACAGTTCCTGGCGGCAGCTACACGACCTGGGAACAATTCATTTAATATGTGGTGATACCGACCGAGCAAAAGCGAGGGACCGGATGTTTGCTCAACAACGACCAGAAAGCAAATGAACAAAAGTTGTCTCTGCGCAGGTGTATTCGCGCATATGTTCCGGTTGAAAAATAAAAATTAATCAAATATCAAATTTCCATATCGCGAGCCGACGCGAATTTTATTTACCAGCCAATTGGAAGCCCAGAATCAAATACAAGTATGAAATCCAAAAACGAGCTCTTTTGATCCAAAAAGCAGATATAAAAAGCAGATACAGACAAGACCTTAGCAGACAGACAGACAGACAGGCGAGAGTAACCAGTGTCTCCTCTTGACATAAGTCGAGCGGCTACTATGCTTGCCTCTTTACCTTCTCCACTGTCTCAAAAGTACTTACTGACCCAAGGAGCGAATACTTCAAAGACATTCCCCACTTACAACGCTCCTCACATTCCTAAACACAAATTAGTTTTTCGGTATTATATTTGTCAAGAGCATTTAACAACCGTTGGACCTATATTCAAGTATTGCTTTAATTGTAATACATTAATCGATATGTGTATATATAAATGTTATTGTCAACCCAAATTGCTTTCCTTGATTTTATAATCATTTTATGACTTATTTTGGGCTATCTACCACAAGGCCAAATTGCGTTAATTGGCAACAGTATACGATTACCCTTCACTACAAACGGAATAGATAGGCAACCACTATAAATACATCCATTGTTGTATTGACTGTGTGGCATGTGGCGGCGTCCTGTTGGAACCACAAATCTTCGACATTCATAGCATTCAATTCAGGCTATAATTGGCATGACTAAAATAACATTATGCAATAGAGAAATCAATAAAATTTTACCAATAACACTGTTTTATTTACTGCTAACTGCGATCCGTCTTAATGGAACACCATATATATATATATATATATGTATATATCGTCAGATTCTGACTAGCCTCGTTAAGAACATCAAAGCCGTGAAATATGTATTATCCATGGTAATAATCGAAAATCCTTTATAAAATATTATCTGTTAAATTAAATAAATGAATTTAACATTGAGTTCTCTCGAGTTCCTCTCTTTTGGAATTTACCCGGATGACATACCAAGTGTACTATGTTATACTAGCAGTATAGCCCGGCGTTGCTCGGGTGTAATGAAAACTTTAAAACTAATCCATGGTCCTGGAGCTCAGACTCTTTGGCCGTTGACACGAAAGACTAAAAAGCAATAGTTGTTTCCAGTTAAAGCGAAACCGTAGACCGAAAGAAAAATGAATGGATGTAAGTCAAATTTTGATTTGCTGGTATCGATATCAAATTTTCTGCACTATTGTAAGAAGTGCAACCTTGAAACTTCTGAATATCGTTTCTTATGTCTTTGTCTATGAGCGTATCAAATTTGATTAAAATCGGACCACTCCTTCTATAACCCTATTTTTTCGATTATCGATTTTCGATATTTATCGGGAGTACCTAGGCACAAAAATTAGCTAAGAATATTCGCAGACGCTTATAGTACAACTGTGTAAATTTTCAAGAAAATCGGTTCAGCCGTTTAGGAGTCTATAAGTAACGGACACACACACACACACACACACACAGACAAACTCCCATTTATAAATAAGTTTAGATTAGACATATATACATACATACATAAATGGTTAAGTAAAAAGGCAAGAGGAATACTGTATTTAACTCGCCTACGCGTTTCGTCCTGTGATGGACTTTATCAAGTTAAAAAGACGAAATGAGCTTTATTCTAAATTACGTATTTATAAACAAACAGTGTTGGGAACTTATAAAAACGCTCACAACTCTTTCATATATATATATATATATATATATATTGGTTTCATTCTAAAGTGTATTCGTTTTCTTTCACTTCCAGTGACCAGTTCAGTTTTGGTGCCAATATCACCTTGCATGAGGTCATGACTCTTACTCTGACCTCTGTAAATAAACGAAGAAATTAGAGGCTCATCCCTTGTTCCCTGTTTAGGATGTCGTTTCCAGCTTTCTCTTTTCCAATCTATTCACTCTTACGTAGCCCCCTGCACACCAGTGGCCTTGCCGCCTTGCTTGGGGTGATGTGATTAAAAAAAAATAAAATAAAATAATGTTTATTAATTTTGTTTTAAATTTCTAAGATAAAATAAAATTCAAAAATTTTGCTTTCATATATTTAGGCTTTATTACAATTCTAATCATCGATTTTTTAAATTAATAAACATTACTCGTTAAAATAATAGCGGTGCCAAGGGAAAAACGTACTTTTGATACTGCGTCTTACATTGGAAACATTTGTTGATGTTTGTCAATATTTTATAAGCATTTATTAAGCTTCATTTATTGAAGATTGTATTAAAATGTGATTGTGCGGGTGTGCTTATTGTAGATTATTGATTGATGCTAAAAATCTGATTACTACCAAAAAAAAAAAAAAAAAAAACAATTTTTAGCAGAGCCTAGTTTCGATCTACGGACCTCTGGGTTATGGGCCCAGCACGCTTCCACTGCGCCACTCTGCTTATCGAACGAAGAGAGTAAGATTTGTTTATATAAATTTTTAGTGATCATTTGTGACAGGTCTAACAAGATTGTGAACAGGCCAATGGCCACTCCCGTAAATCTTCTTAAATGAATAAATAAATAAAAAGTGTTTATTAATTTTGTTCTAAATTCTTAAAAACAAATTAAATTCATAAATTTGTTTTCTTATATTTAGGCTTTATTACAATTCTAATCATTGATTTTTTTTTAAAAACAAAAGGGGTGAATAGTGGCGTCAAGGAAAAAAAAGCGTCCTTTTGATACTCCATTTCATCCTATATTTTATAACCATTTATCAAGCTTCATTTATTGAAAATAGTTTAAAAAATATGATTGTGGGAGTGTTGTTATTGTGGATGTGGATTATTGATTTATGCTGAAAATCTGAATATTACAAACAAAAATTAATTTAATTAACATTTGCTAAGCTTCATGTATTAAAGAGTGCATAAAAAATTAATCATGGAAATGTGGTTATTGAGGATTATTGATTTATAGTAAAAATTCTGAATATAAAAAAAAAATAGCTGAACAGATAGCAGAGCGTAGTTTCAATCTACGGACCTCAGGGTTATGAATTCAGCAAGCTTCCACTGCGCCAATCTGCTCACCTGTCATTCAGTTTCGATTCTTTTAAATTGGTAAGCATCACTTAAGACATGATTGTTAATAGGACAATGGCCACTCCCGAATTAAAATTTGATGCAAGCATTTATCACCGAATACGTTAGAAAACACTGATTAGTTTAGAATAAATAATAAAAAATCTTTATTTAAATATTATAGTCTATTTTTAAAATGTGTAAATAAATAATAGTCGAATTTTTTCTTATCGTCCTGTTAGACGTGGATCACGTGTCGACTGGAAATGTGTAGAAAAGAATCGAGAATATGTAACCGTTCAGCAGAGTGGCGCAGTGGAAGCGTGCTGGGCCCATAACCCAGAGGTCCGTAGATCGAAACTACGCTCTGCTAGTTAACTGTTTTTTTTTTTCTATTCAGATTATAAATCAATAATCTACAATAACCACACACCCACACCTACGCTCTGCTACTAGAATTTTTATTTTATTATCATTCACATTTTGACTATAAATCCGTAATTAACAATAACCACATTGCCACAATCACTTTTTATGAAATCTTCAAGTAAAGCTTAATGACTGCAAATTAAATGTTGACAAACGTATCCACAATAAGACAGATTTTTTGTCCCATGACACGGCTATTATTGTATCTGTCTTCACCCCTCAGTAATATTTATTGTTTAAAAAAATCGATGATTAGAATTGTAAAGCCCAAAACATATAAAAGCATATGTATACATTTTCTTTATTCTTAAGAATTCACAACAAAAATAATAAAAACTATTTATTTATAGAGGGTTGCAGAGTAAGAGCCATGACCTCAAGCAAAGGTGACACCGACACCAAAGTACAAAGGGACACCTGAAGTGAAAAAGAAGGAAAACACTTTAGAATGAACTGAAAGCCCAATTATAAACAGGAAACAAATGATAAACTTCTCCTGCTGTTCAAAAGATCTGGGAAGAGTGTGAACCGAGCGATCTAATATCGTGTTTATAACGAACGAATTGGGACAAGTACAAATGTGGTGCAATCGATATCTACTCGGAACGACAAATCGGGGTACCGAGTTCGAATTCCAGTTGAATTCCTTGCATTCACTTACGCACAAATACCCCTGTAAGGGGATATTAATCTGTTATAGTTTATAAAACGGAGAGTGTTCTAAAAATAGAAAAAGGTAGACATACTGACGCCAAGAAATCAAAATTGGGCGGCAAATTAAGGAACCGTTTCTTTTGGTAGGAGTAGGAGTAAGATTAGAAGTAAGAAGTAGGAGTAAGAAGTAGGAGCTAAGGACAGTAGTTTTGGGTAGGAGATTTAAAAAGGGAAAGACGCTAGTCAGTAAACCACTAGAGTTCAGAAAAGATAGGCTCGTTTACTACTATCATCCCACAGTGAAGAGAATTTAGCTCGTCTGCTCCTGTATTCACACAAAATTTAAAGGTTGTAACTTGATATAAATACCTAAAGTTTTATACCAAAAATAAACATCAATAATTCAAGTTTGTGTTATCTTCTAATCATACCAAAACGAAGCAACACAAGAATTAAATGTTGGGAAGTTTTTCCTGTAATAGTCTACTTAGCAGGTTATTGTTGTCATGCAGTTTTCAAAAAAATAAAATGCAATAACTGCAAAGACTTAATAACTGGAGCAATGACAGGCGATGCAGAACAAATCCCTGAAAGTAACTGTTATTTTCAGGGTATTAACAGAGGCTCCCTGCTACACCCCAATGACACGACAGCAAATTTATGTAATTTTGGATACACTAACAATAGACACTTCTTTATTCGATAAATCAGCGACATTTAGCTGTGTATATAACTTTGAATATTTTGTCAGATTATGATATTTGATTTCATGTAGATTCTTGTGATGATAGTCACAATAAAGAAAAATAGAAAAAATGTTGGTGTGGACTTCTACAAATGCTATATTAAATAATATTTGCAAAAAGAAAAATGACAATATAATGGGAAAAAATTTAAATATAAAAAAAGAAAATTGAAAAATTTTATAAATAAATAAATAAACATATAAATAAAACATTTTTATATATTTATTGTGTTTTTTCATTATTTTATTGCCATTAATTCAATTTTGAAAATTTTAATCACTTGGTGAAACATTGAACTTAACAATCAGTATCTACCCTTAAATGAATTGTCTCCCTTTAGCCTGACTACACTTGATGACGTCATATGTGAGTGGAGTGGACTTCTTGTTATTATTGTAGCGAAGGTCACGGTACTATACAATATGGTAAAAATAGGTAGGTTTGTTGTTGTATCCCGCGACCTAGTAACGAAATTTCTGGCCTTTTTTACACCTTTCACCATTACTCGGTTGGTCTTTTTTTTCTGTTTTCAATGGACACAGGAGCCTTTAAAGTAACTTTAATTATTTAAAAAAAAATTAATCCCTTTTTAGTTAACATTTTCGAAATTTTGTCAGAATGTTTTGTTTTGATTTGAGTTAGCGGCTAAACAAACGTTACAACTGTTTTACACTGGAAACGTAATGATTGCATCACTCACATTTTTTCGGTGACAAACACATTAATTTTGAAATTCTTGCAAAAATCAAATAATTGTCGGATTTTAATGAAACTCAGTACGCATTCACAAATGAATGAAATTATTTTTTAAAGCACTATTTTTTAAAAACCTTGATAAAGATATTTTTATCTCTGTTACCCCCCCCTCCACGTAAATCCATGAAATCTTAATAAATTTTATATTAATGGCTAACTTTTGTTTTATGCAGGAACATCGGGGAATATAAATCATCTATTTTTTATAATTTTAACTTTGCTATCATTATCCGAAAATCTTCTCCGAAGAGTCAAATAAAAAATGCAATAAAACTCTGATATAATTTAATTTGATAGGCTTTTAATTGTTGGAATAAATAACTATTAAGGACATTATACTATGAAAAAACATTATTTTTCGATTTATAGTAAAACGATTTTTGTTAAACACTTCAATTTTAGATAGGCAATATAATCATCAATTCTTAACTAAAAAGTCTACTCGCAATCAATTCTTTGAAGATTTTTAAAATATTTTAAAAATTTAATAATTTATTAAATGATTTAAAAATAATTCAATAATAAATGAAGGCAGTAAATACAAGCAAGAATTACAGTTAGTAGATTCTGTAGAAAAGCAAAACAGTAGCCAAGAACCAACTATTGCGGCAAAAAATATGAAAATGAAAGCCAAAGATAAAGCTCTTGAAAAGATGAAACAGCGCTGGCAAGACAAACCTCTGCATGGCCAATATCCAGTACGTGCCAATAAATCCAATGTTGACAAAGTTAATACTCATCGATGGTTACGTGCATCTGGATTAAAGTCTGAAACTGAAGGATTTATACTTGCAGCACAAGACCAAAGTCTTTTCACGAGAAACTTTAAAGCAAATATTATGCATAATAATATGGATCCAAAATGCAGGTTTTGTGATAAACACCAAGAAACAATAGACCACCTAATCTCAGGCTGTTCTGTGCTTGCCCCAAACGAATATAAAAATCGCCACGATAGAGTTGGGCAATATTTACATTGGGCAATGTGCAAACATTATGGAAAAGCTGTAAACAAACACTGCTATGAACATCATCCAGCACCGGTTACAGAAATAGAAGATGTAACCATTCTATGGGATTACACCATCTACACAGACAGAAAAATTGAAGCAAACAGGCCAGACATTATTGTTAAAAACCAGAAGGAGAAAACTTGTCTATTAATTGATATGGCTTGTCCAGCGGATTGTAACATAGCAACCAAGGAATTTGAAAAACTGTCAAAATATAAAGACCTGGAAATTGAAATAGAAAAAATGTGGAAATTGAAAACAAGAGTTGTACCAGTGATAGTAGGTGCACTTGGAATGATAAAAAATGGAACAAAACAACACATTGAAAGAATCCCTGGAAACCCCAGCTTAAGAGATATACAAAAAATTGTCTTATTAAGTACAGCCCACACACTAAGGAAAACGTTATCTATGTAATGCTGGGGATGTTAGGGAAGATAGAAAAACATGAAATGGAGTCATAACAACACGCCACTACCTGCCTTAGGTCTCCCCGCAGACTTGGTTGGTAGTGAGACCAAAGCAGAAATCGAAATATGATGAAAAATGACATAATAATAATAATGAAAACAATTTTTTAAAATTTTATTATTTTATTAATTTATTTTATTTATTAAGACGTTACTATCACTTGTAGTATGACAAAGTAAAATTTTTCCAGGTCATCATTATTTTCCTTCCGTGGAAATTCCACGGGTTCCGCCAGTAAAAATAAAGGCGAGAACAAAAGTCCTCTCAACGAGCACATCTTTGCCATTACTATGTGTGAGATTTTCCAGATTTAGATAGTAAAAAAAGATTCAGTAAGTGACATGTCACGTTCGGTTAGAAATGAAGGAGTATTTGAGAGAGTAAAAGGAGAGTATCGAAGAAAATCCTGGCGCATCAACTCGAAAGAGTTTTTTTTTTTTAAAGGATATATATATACATATATATACAAAACATTTTTACTGTAATAAAACAATATATATATATATATATATATATATATATATATATATACAAAACATTATTTTCTTATAATAAAAGAATATATATATATATATATATATATATATATATATATATATCGTTAAAAACGATAGACAAGGAAGATTTTATTAATTTCTTATTTAGTTTTTCCAGTATTCTTAAATGTTTTCTTTTTTCTGAAGATAAGGAATATAAAAATGTTCCGTAATTTTCAACTTTGAAAGCGCTTTCAGCTACTTCACTGGCCATTTTCAAAGATGTTATTTTTGTCGGTATAATTTTTATGTCCTTTGATATTGTGATTTAAATAGTATTTTTGTATTTTCAAACAAAATTGTTCTTAAGCGTTCTTGTAAGTTATATCTTAATGAGTGTTATTTTGATTGCACTGTTCATTGCATCCCCTGACGCGCAAATATCCTTTGGAAGTGTATTAATCCATTTCTTCCCTGGGGTTCTATAGCCTTGGTTAGCAACCAGTCTACCGCGGAAAGTAATGTCATTATACTGCAAGAAAAATCTTCTGTTCAGTCAGTGATGTGTCTTTCGAGACATGATCGCCCAAGCGTGAATCACATATGGTACTTAACTGACTGACTGATATTAGTCATCGCTAGTTTAGATTTGACTGAGTTTGAACAAGGTCGGCAGTTTTCCATTTCGGAAAACTGCCGACCTTGTTCAAACTCAGTCAAATCTATAATATTTATAATAAATTTTACATATTCTGAGGAGTTACAGCAGAAATATGTTTAAAAATTTTTCGTGTAGAAAATTCGTCCTGTTTATAATTAATATGCATTTGGTTGCAATAAAATATGTTGATATTTTTTTGTCCGTTATTTTTTATTGGCGAACTCCTCTAAATCGCTGAATGATAGCATAGTATAAAGAAAAAAGGCCCTAAACTAAATGAAAACAAAGTTTTCCATGAAAATAGTTTGGTAAATTTTTGTTTTGTTCCTCGAAGGCCTTTACCACGTCAAAACTTTCTAAAACATCCTTAATTCCGTGCAAATGTATATGCTGAACTCAAATCGATAATTGTTTATTGAAGAAACCACCCTTTCTTTCATGGTAGCGACCATAAATACATCGGACTATATCTCACCCCTTACAAACCGTTGTCATCGTGATTCACCGCTGAATGACTTGAAGCGTAGGATAATTTTAGTTTTATCGGTCGATTTTCTCCATTTGAGCAATTGTTCCGCGATTTGTTTGGTTCCGGAACTCATTTTGCGCGTGGATTGCAAAAAGGACGAAAAATCGGAAAACTACGCGTGAATTCAGTCGGCAGTGAATCGCCTTAAAAAAGACTCTCTTAAAATCTCACAAAAAACATAAAAATTACATTACAGTCAAACATGAGGACATAAAAATAATACCGGCAAAAATAACATCCTTGAAAATGGCCAGTGAAGTGGCTGAAAGCGCTTTCAAAGTCGAAAATTACGGAACATTTTTACATTCCTTATCTTCAGCAAAAAGAAATTATTTAAGAATACTGGAAAAATTAAATAACAATCTTCCTTGTCTATCGTTTTTAACGAAATATTTTTGAAATGAAGCATTACTGCTCAAATATAGATTAATACAGTGTAACCCTGGTATAAGAGAGTTGTCGGGACCGGATAAAAGTTCTCTTATATTTATGTTTCTCTTATATCCGAGTTTGGTGTATTTTATATACATTACCACAGGCTGTAATTTGGGATCAGATAATATCTCTCTTATATCCGGGATTCTCTTATATCCGGTTTATACTGAGGGTGTTCTATTAAGACGGACCGAAAGTTAGCAGTACATAAAACGGTGTTACTGGCGTAATGTTTATTGATTTCACTATTGGATCATGTTATTTGAGTCATTGTACTTAAGTTTGAAAACTAATATTGCCATAATGTCCGCCAAGGCTTCGGCGGGATACTTCTACTCGATGTTCAAAATGTTTTATGACGTCTCTGTATAGTTGCTTCTCCATCACAGCAATATGCCTTATTATCTCATCTTTCAGCTGTTGAATTGTTGGCCGATACCCTGTTGTATAGGCCAAAAGTAAAATCTATGCCTGTTGGCATAGACCTTACTTTTGAAATGAACCCAAAGGAAGAAACCTAAAGGCGTCATGCCGTACCATCGTAGTGGCCGATTGACATCACTGTTTTGAGAGATGATGCGACCTGTAATTACCATTGCCACATGAAACGTGCGCGAGAGAACTGACAAACTGCGGGTCAGTCAGTTAGTTAAGTACCATACGTGATACACGCTTGGGCGATCAGGTCTCGAAAGAGACATGACTGACTGGGCAGAAGATTATCCCACAGTAGGTTGCCATTGCTTTCTGCGGTGGACTGGTTGCCGACCAAGGCTATAGAACCCAATCTGTCCTGCTATTTAACCCATAACTGGAAGGAAGAGACGGATTAATACCCTTCCCAAGGGTATTTGCGCGTAAGTGAATACAATGGATTCAACTGGAATTCGAACTAGGCTTCCCGGTTTCTCGTTCCGAGCCGATATCCACTGTATCCACAACGCACATGTATATATTGTAAAAGGTTTTATTTCCTTTACAGTACTTGTGCAGCTGTGAAAACTGCAATCAAAACAAACAAATAACATGAGCACATGGAGAAAGAATATAGACAAGGATGGATAATTACAAAATTCGAAAAAATAAGAAAATAAACAATGAAATTTACATAAATAGTTGTAACAAAACAGGAAACTTATAACAAGTGTTTAAATCAGGAAGAATCGTTTGAATCGCCAACGCAATATATTTTTACAAATTAATGAAGGGTCTAAAAAGCAATAAAAAACTTTTGGAAGAATGAAATTCCATTAACTATAAAATTTGTCCAGTGTTTGCTGAAAATTGAATGGAAAAAATATTAATTACCTCGTTTGCACCTCGTGTGGTCTATGGCAATTGAGTTACTCCCTAACAGTACCGAACGAATGTGCTGCCACTGGAGATAACAAATTTACGCCTGACCTCTTAGAAGGTCTCAATCCAAAAGACTGTTAAGCGGGTCTGTTTCTTACGCCGAGACCAAAAATCCTATATTTTAGAAAAGGTTGCTGTAAGACAGCTTATTTGTTATATTTTTATTTACTTATTCTAACTTTACTGTTTTGTCTCGTACTTCTCATTTAGACCTCAATATTGTTTTACGTTATCCTAAAATATAAGGGACTATATTTTCTGGCCACATTGTACCAAGGGGTGACAAGACCGCCGGTCAAGAATACAGTGCTCACTTCGGCGAGAAAACAAACATGCTGGTTTTTACACTGGGTTTGGTAGCAAACAGTTCCTGGCGGCAGCTACACGACCTGGGAACAATTCATTTAATATGTGGTGATACCGACCGAGCAAAAGCGAGGGACCGGATGTTTGCTCAACAACGACCAGAAAGCAAATGAACAAAAGTTGTCTCTGCGCAGGTGTATTCGCGCATATGTTCCGGTTGAAAAATAAAAATTAATCAAATATCAAATTTCCATATCGCGAGCCGACGCGAATTTTATTTACCAGCCAATTGGAAGCCCAGAATCAAATACAAGTATGAAATCCAAAAACGAGCTCTTTTGATCCAAAAAGCAGATATAAAAAGCAGATACAGACAAGACCTTAGCAGACAGACAGACAGACAGGCGAGAGTAACCAGTGTCTCCTCTTGACATAAGTCGAGCGGCTACTATGCTTGCCTCTTTACCTTCTCCACTGTCTCAAAAGTACTTACTGACCCAAGGAGCGAATACTTCAAAGACATTCCCCACTTACAACGCTCCTCACATTCCTAAACACAAATTAGTTTTTCGGTATTATATTTGTCAAGAGCATTTAACAACCGTTGGACCTATATTCAAGTATTGCTTTAATTGTAATACATTAATCGATATGTGTATATATAAATGTTATTGTCAACCCAAATTGCTTTCCTTGATTTTATAATCATTTTATGACTTATTTTGGGCTATCTACCACAAGGCCAAATTGCGTTAATTGGCAACAGTATACGATTACCCTTCACTACAAACGGAATAGATAGGCAACCACTATAAATACATCCATTGTTGTATTGACTGTGTGGCATGTGGCGGCGTCCTGTTGGAACCACAAATCTTCGACATTCATAGCATTCAATTCAGGCTATAATTGGCATGACTAAAATAACATTATGCAATAGAGAAATCAATAAAATTTTACCAATAACACTGTTTTATTTACTGCTAACTGCGATCCGTCTTAATGGAACACCATATATATATATATATATATGTATATATCGTCAGATTCTGACTAGCCTCGTTAAGAACATCAAAGCCGTGAAATATGTATTATCCATGGTAATAATCGAAAATCCTTTATAAAATATTATCTGTTAAATTAAATAAATGAATTTAACATTGAGTTCTCTCGAGTTCCTCTCTTTTGGAATTTACCCGGATGACATACCAAGTGTACTATGTTATACTAGCAGTATAGCCCGGCGTTGCTCGGGTGTAATGAAAACTTTAAAACTAATCCATGGTCCTGGAGCTCAGACTCTTTGGCCGTTGACACGAAAGACTAAAAAGCAATAGTTGTTTCCAGTTAAAGCGAAACCGTAGACCGAAAGAAAAATGAATGGATGTAAGTCAAATTTTGATTTGCTGGTATCGATATCAAATTTTCTGCACTATTGTAAGAAGTGCAACCTTGAAACTTCTGAATATCGTTTCTTATGTCTTTGTCTATGAGCGTATCAAATTTGATTAAAATCGGACCACTCCTTCTATAACCCTATTTTTTCGATTATCGATTTTCGATATTTATCGGGAGTACCTAGGCACAAAAATTAGCTAAGAATATTCGCAGACGCTTATAGTACAACTGTGTAAATTTTCAAGAAAATCGGTTCAGCCGTTTAGGAGTCTATAAGTAACGGACACACACACACACACACACACACAGACAAACTCCCATTTATAAATAAGTTTAGATTAGACATATATACATACATACATAAATGGTTAAGTAAAAAGGCAAGAGGAATACTGTATTTAACTCGCCTACGCGTTTCGTCCTGTGATGGACTTTATCAAGTTAAAAAGACGAAATGAGCTTTATTCTAAATTACGTATTTATAAACAAACAGTGTTGGGAACTTATAAAAACGCTCACAACTCTTTCATATATATATATATATATATATATATATTGGTTTCATTCTAAAGTGTATTCGTTTTCTTTCACTTCCAGTGACCAGTTCAGTTTTGGTGCCAATATCACCTTGCATGAGGTCATGACTCTTACTCTGACCTCTGTAAATAAACGAAGAAATTAGAGGCTCATCCCTTGTTCCCTGTTTAGGATGTCGTTTCCAGCTTTCTCTTTTCCAATCTATTCACTCTTACGTAGCCCCCTGCACACCAGTGGCCTTGCCGCCTTGCTTGGGGTGATGTGATTAAAAAAAAAATAAAATAAAATAATGTTTATTAATTTTGTTTTAAATTTCTAAGATAAAATAAAATTCAAAAATTTTGCTTTCATATATTTAGGCTTTATTACAATTCTAATCATCGATTTTTTAAATTAATAAACATTACTCGTTAAAATAATAGCGGTGCCAAGGGAAAAACGTACTTTTGATACTGCGTCTTACATTGGAAACATTTGTTGATGTTTGTCAATATTTTATAAGCATTTATTAAGCTTCATTTATTGAAGATTGTATTAAAATGTGATTGTGCGGGTGTGCTTATTGTAGATTATTGATTGATGCTAAAAATCTGATTACTACCAAAAAAAAAAAAAAAAAAAAACAATTTTTAGCAGAGCCTAGTTTCGATCTACGGACCTCTGGGTTATGGGCCCAGCACGCTTCCACTGCGCCACTCTGCTTATCGAACGAAGAGAGTAAGATTTGTTTATATAAATTTTTAGTGATCATTTGTGACAGGTCTAACAAGATTGTGAACAGGCCAATGGCCACTCCCGTAAATCTTCTTAAATGAATAAATAAATAAAAAGTGTTTATTAATTTTGTTCTAAATTCTTAAAAACAAATTAAATTCATAAATTTGTTTTCTTATATTTAGGCTTTATTACAATTCTAATCATTGATTTTTTTTTAAAAACAAAAGGGGTGAATAGTGGCGTCAAGGAAAAAAAAGCGTCCTTTTGATACTCCATTTCATCCTATATTTTATAACCATTTATCAAGCTTCATTTATTGAAAATAGTTTAAAAAATATGATTGTGGGAGTGTTGTTATTGTGGATGTGGATTATTGATTTATGCTGAAAATCTGAATATTACAAACAAAAATTAATTTAATTAACATTTGCTAAGCTTCATGTATTAAAGAGTGCATAAAAAATTAATCATGGAAATGTGGTTATTGAGGATTATTGATTTATAGTAAAAATTCTGAATATAAAAAAAAAATAGCTGAACAGATAGCAGAGCGTAGTTTCAATCTACGGACCTCAGGGTTATGAATTCAGCAAGCTTCCACTGCGCCAATCTGCTCACCTGTCATTCAGTTTCGATTCTTTTAAATTGGTAAGCATCACTTAAGACATGATTGTTAATAGGACAATGGCCACTCCCGAATTAAAATTTGATGCAAGCATTTATCACCGAATACGTTAGAAAACACTGATTAGTTTAGAATAAATAATAAAAAATCTTTATTTAAATATTATAGTCTATTTTTAAAATGTGTAAATAAATAATAGTCGAATTTTTTCTTATCGTCCTGTTAGACGTGGATCACGTGTCGACTGGAAATGTGTAGAAAAGAATCGAGAATATGTAACCGTTCAGCAGAGTGGCGCAGTGGAAGCGTGCTGGGCCCATAACCCAGAGGTCCGTAGATCGAAACTACGCTCTGCTAGTTAACTGTTTTTTTTTTTCTATTCAGATTATAAATCAATAATCTACAATAACCACACACCCACACCTACGCTCTGCTACTAGAATTTTTATTTTATTATCATTCACATTTTGACTATAAATCCGTAATTAACAATAACCACATTGCCACAATCACTTTTTATGAAATCTTCAAGTAAAGCTTAATGACTGCAAATTAAATGTTGACAAACGTATCCACAATAAGACAGATTTTTTGTCCCATGACACGGCTATTATTGTATCTGTCTTCACCCCTCAGTAATATTTATTGTTTAAAAAAATCGATGATTAGAATTGTAAAGCCCAAAACATATAAAAGCATATGTATACATTTTCTTTATTCTTAAGAATTCACAACAAAAATAATAAAAACTATTTATTTATAGAGGGTTGCAGAGTAAGAGCCATGACCTCAAGCAAAGGTGACACCGACACCAAAGTACAAAGGGACACCTGAAGTGAAAAAGAAGGAAAACACTTTAGAATGAACTGAAAGCCCAATTATAAACAGGAAACAAATGATAAACTTCTCCTGCTGTTCAAAAGATCTGGGAAGAGTGTGAACCGAGCGATCTAATATCGTGTTTATAACGAACGAATTGGGACAAGTACAAATGTGGTGCAATCGATATCTACTCGGAACGACAAATCGGGGTACCGAGTTCGAATTCCAGTTGAATTCCTTGCATTCACTTACGCACAAATACCCCTGTAAGGGGATATTAATCTGTTATAGTTTATAAAACGGAGAGTGTTCTAAAAATAGAAAAAGGTAGACATACTGACGCCAAGAAATCAAAATTGGGCGGCAAATTAAGGAACCGTTTCTTTTGGTAGGAGTAGGAGTAAGATTAGAAGTAAGAAGTAGGAGTAAGAAGTAGGAGCTAAGGACAGTAGTTTTGGGTAGGAGATTTAAAAAGGGAAAGACGCTAGTCAGTAAACCACTAGAGTTCAGAAAAGATAGGCTCGTTTACTACTATCATCCCACAGTGAAGAGAATTTAGCTCGTCTGCTCCTGTATTCACACAAAATTTAAAGGTTGTAACTTGATATAAATACCTAAAGTTTTATACCAAAAATAAACATCAATAATTCAAGTTTGTGTTATCTTCTAATCATACCAAAACGAAGCAACACAAGAATTAAATGTTGGGAAGTTTTTCCTGTAATAGTCTACTTAGCAGGTTATTGTTGTCATGCAGTTTTCAAAAAAATAAAATGCAATAACTGCAAAGACTTAATAACTGGAGCAATGACAGGCGATGCAGAACAAATCCCTGAAAGTAACTGTTATTTTCAGGGTATTAACAGAGGCTCCCTGCTACACCCCAATGACACGACAGCAAATTTATGTAATTTTGGATACACTAACAATAGACACTTCTTTATTCGATAAATCAGCGACATTTAGCTGTGTATATAACTTTGAATATTTTGTCAGATTATGATATTTGATTTCATGTAGATTCTTGTGATGATAGTCACAATAAAGAAAAATAGAAAAAATGTTGGTGTGGACTTCTACAAATGCTATATTAAATAATATTTGCAAAAAGAAAAATGACAATATAATGGGAAAAAATTTAAATATAAAAAAAGAAAATTGAAAAATTTTATAAATAAATAAATAAACATATAAATAAAACATTTTTATATATTTATTGTGTTTTTTCATTATTTTATTGCCATTAATTCAATTTTGAAAATTTTAATCACTTGGTGAAACATTGAACTTAACAATCAGTATCTACCCTTAAATGAATTGTCTCCCTTTAGCCTGACTACACTTGATGACGTCATATGTGAGTGGAGTGGACTTCTTGTTATTATTGTAGCGAAGGTCACGGTACTATACAATATGGTAAAAATAGGTAGGTTTGTTGTTGTATCCCGCGACCTAGTAACGAAATTTCTGGCCTTTTTTACACCTTTCACCATTACTCGGTTGGTCTTTTTTTTCTGTTTTCAATGGACACAGGAGCCTTTAAAGTAACTTTAATTATTTAAAAAAAAATTAATCCCTTTTTAGTTAACATTTTCGAAATTTTGTCAGAATGTTTTGTTTTGATTTGAGTTAGCGGCTAAACAAACGTTACAACTGTTTTACACTGGAAACGTAATGATTGCATCACTCACATTTTTTCGGTGACAAACACATTAATTTTGAAATTCTTGCAAAAATCAAATAATTGTCGGATTTTAATGAAACTCAGTACGCATTCACAAATGAATGAAATTATTTTTTAAAGCACTATTTTTTAAAAACCTTGATAAAGATATTTTTATCTCTGTTACCCCCCCCTCCACGTAAATCCATGAAATCTTAATAAATTTTATATTAATGGCTAACTTTTGTTTTATGCAGGAACATCGGGGAATATAAATCATCTATTTTTTATAATTTTAACTTTGCTATCATTATCCGAAAATCTTCTCCGAAGAGTCAAATAAATAATGCAATAAAACTCTGATATAATTTAATTTGATAGGCTTTTAATTGTTGGAATAAATAACTATTAAGGACATTATACTATGAAAAAACATTATTTTTCGATTTATAGTAAAACGATTTTTGTTAAACACTTCAATTTTAGATAGGCAATATAATCATCAATTCTTAACTAAAAAGTCTACTCGCAATCAATTCTTTGAAGATTTTTAAAATATTTTAAAAATTTAATAATTTATTAAATGATTTAAAAATAATTCAATAATAAATGAAGGCAGTAAATACAAGCAAGAATTACAGTTAGTAGATTCTGTAGAAAAGCAAAACAGTAGCCAAGAACCAACTATTGCGGCAAAAAATATGAAAATGAAAGCCAAAGATAAAGCTCTTGAAAAGATGAAACAGCGCTGGCAAGACAAACCTCTGCATGGCCAATATCCAGTACGTGCCAATAAATCCAATGTTGACAAAGTTAATACTCATCGATGGTTACGTGCATCTGGATTAAAGTCTGAAACTGAAGGATTTATACTTGCAGCACAAGACCAAAGTCTTTTCACGAGAAACTTTCAAGCAAATATTATGCATAATAATATGGATCCAAAATGCAGGTTTTGTGATAAACACCAAGAAACAATAGACCACCTAATCTCAGGCTGTTCTGTGCTTGCCCCAAACGAATATAAAAATCGCCACGATAGAGTTGGGCAATATTTACATTGGGCAATGTGCAAACATTATGGAAAAGCTGTAAACAAACACTGCTATGAACATCATCCAGCACCGGTTACAGAAATAGAAGATGTAACCATTCTATGGGATTACACCATCTACACAGACAGAAAAATTGAAGCAAACAGGCCAGACATTATTGTTAAAAACCAGAAGGAGAAAACTTGTCTATTAATTGATATGGCTTGTCCAGCGGATTGTAACATAGCAACCAAGGAATTTGAAAAACTGTCAAAATATAAAGACCTGGAAATTGAAATAGAAAAAATGTGGAAATTGAAAACAAGAGTTGTACCAGTGATAGTAGGTGCACTTGGAATGATAAAAAATGGAACAAAACAACACATTGAAAGAATCCCTGGAAACCCCAGCTTAAGAGATATACAAAAAATTGTCTTATTAAGTACAGCCCACACACTAAGGAAAACGTTATCTATGTAATGCTGGGGATGTTAGGGAAGATAGAAAAACATGAAATGGAGTCATAACAACACGCCACTACCTGCCTTAGGTCTCCCCGCAGACTTGGTTGGTAGTGAGACCAAAGCAGAAATCGAAATATGATGAAAAATGACATAATAATAATAATGAAAACAATTTTTTAAAATTTTATTATTTTATTAATTTATTTTATTTATTAAGACGTTACTATCACTTGTAGTATGACAAAGTAAAATTTTTCCAGGTCATCATTATTTTCCTTCCGTGGAAATTCCACGGGTTCCGCCAGTAAAAATAAAGGCGAGAACAAAAGTCCTCTCAACGAGCACATCTTTGCCATTACTATGTGTGAGATTTTCCAGATTTAGATAGTAAAAAAAGATTCAGTAAGTGACATGTCACGTTCGGTTAGAAATGAAGGAGTATTTGAGAGAGTAAAAGGAGAGTATCGAAGAAAATCCTGGCGCATCAACTCGAAAGAGTTTTTTTTTTTAAAGGATATATATATACATATATATACAAAACATTTTTACTGTAATAAAACAATATATATATATATATATATATATATATATATATATATATACAAAACATTATTTTCTTATAATAAAAGAATATATATATATATATATATATATATATATATATATATATATATATATATCGTTAAAAACGATAGACAAGGAAGATTTTATTAATTTCTTATTTAGTTTTTCCAGTATTCTTAAATGTTTTCTTTTTTCTGAAGATAAGGAATATAAAAATGTTCCGTAATTTTCAACTTTGAAAGCGCTTTCAGCTACTTCACTGGCCATTTTCAAAGATGTTATTTTTGTCGGTATAATTTTTATGTCCTTTGATATTGTGATTTAAATAGTATTTTTGTATTTTCAAACAAAATTGTTCTTAAGCGTTCTTGTAAGTTATATCTTAATGAGTGTTATTTTGATTGCACTGTTCATTGCATCCCCTGACGCGCAAATATCCTTTGGAAGTGTATTAATCCATTTCTTCCCTGGGGTTCTATAGCCTTGGTTAGCAACCAGTCTACCGCGGAAAGTAATGTCATTATACTGCAAGAAAAATCTTCTGTTCAGTCAGTGATGTGTCTTTCGAGACATGATCGCCCAAGCGTGAATCACATATGGTACTTAACTGACTGACTGATATTAGTCATCGCTAGTTTAGATTTGACTGAGTTTGAACAAGGTCGGCAGTTTTCCATTTCGGAAAACTGCCGACCTTGTTCAAACTCAGTCAAATCTATAATATTTATAATAAATTTTACATATTCTGAGGAGTTACAGCAGAAATATGTTTAAAAATTTTTCGTGTAGAAAATTCGTCCTGTTTATAATTAATATGCATTTGGTTGCAATAAAATATGTTGATATTTTTTTGTCCGTTATTTTTTATTGGCGAACTCCTCTAAATCGCTGAATGATAGCATAGTATAAAGAAAAAAGGCCCTAAACTAAATGAAAACAAAGTTTTCCATGAAAATAGTTTGGTAAATTTTTGTTTTGTTCCCCGAAGGCCTTTACCACGTCAAAACTTTCTAAAACATCCTTAATTCCGTGCAAATGTATATGCTGAACTCAAATCGATAATTGTTTATTGAAGAAACCTCCCTTTCTTTCATGGTAGCGACCATAAATACATCGGACTATATCTCACCCCTTACCACCGTTGTCATCGTGATTCACCGCTGAATGACTTGAAGCGTAGGATAATTTTAGTTTTATCGGTCGATTTTCTCCATTTGAGCAATTGTTCCGCGATTTGTTTGGTTCCGGAACTCATTTTGCGCGTGGATTGCAAAAAGGACGAAAAATCGGAAAACTACGCGTGAATTCAGTCGGCAGTGAATCGCCTTAAAAAAAACTCTCTTAAAATCTCACAAAAAACATAAAAATTACATTACAGTCAAACATGAGGACATAAAAATAATACCGGCAAAAATAACATCCTTGAAAATGGCCAGTGAAGTGGCTGAAAGCGCTTTCAAAGTCGAAAATTACGGAACATTTTTACATTCCTTATCTTCAGCAAAAAGAAATCATTTAAGAATACTGGAAAAATTAAATAACAATCTTCCTTGTCTATCGTTTTTAACGAAATATTTTTGAAATGAAGCATTACTGCTCAAATATAGATTAATACAGTGTAATAACCCTGATATAAGAGAGTTGTCGGGACCGAATAAAAGTTCTCTTATATCTAAGTTTCTCTTATATCCGGGTTTGGTGCATTTTATATGCATTACCACAGGCTCTAATTTGGGGTCAGATAAAATTTTCTATTATATCCGTGTTTCTCTTATATTCGGTTTATACTGAGGGTGTTCTATTAAGACGGACCGAAAGTTAGCAGTACATTAAACTGTGTTACTGGCGTAATGTTTATTGATTTCACTATTGGATCATGTTATTTGAGTCATTGTACTTAAGTTTGAAAACTAATATTGCCATAATGTCCGCCAAGGCTTCGGCGGGATACTTCTACTCGATGTTCAAAATGTTTTATGACGTCTCTGTATAGTTGCTTCTCCATCACAGCAATATGCCTTATTATCTCATCTTTCAGCTGTTGAATTGTTGGCCGATACCCTGTTGTATAGGCCAAAAGTAAAATCTATGCCTGTTGGCATAGACCTTACTTTTGAAATGAACCCAAAGGAAGAAACCTAAAGGCGTCATGCCGTACCATCGTAGTGGCCGATTGACATCACTGTTTTGAGAGATGATGCGACCTGTAATTACCATTGCCACATGAAACGTGCGTAAGAGAACTGACAAACTGCGGGTCAGTCAGTTAGTTAAGTACCATACGTGATACACGCTTGGGCGATCAGGTCTCGAAAGAGACATGACTGACTGGGCAGAAGATTATCCCACAGTAGGTTGCCATTGCTTTCTGCGGTAGACTGGTTGCCGACCAAGGCTATAGAACCCAATCTGTCCTGCTATTTAACCCATAACTGGAAGGAAGAGACGGATTAATACCATTCCCAAGGGTATTTGCGCGTAAGTGAATACAATGGATTCAACTGGAATTCGAACTCGGCTTCCCGGTTTCTCGTTCCTAGCCGATATCCACTGTATCCACAACGCACATGTATATATTGTAAAAGGTTTTATTTCCTTTACAGTACTTGTGCAGCTGTGAAAACTGCAATCAAAACAAACAAATAACATGAGCACATGGAGAAAGAATATAGACAAGGATAGATAATTACAAAATTCGAAAAAATAAGAAAATAAACAATGAAATTTACATAAATAGTTGTAACAAAACAGGAAACTTATAACAAGTGTTTAAATCAGGAAGAATCGTTTGAATCGCCAACGCAATATATTTTTACAAATTAATGAAGGGTCTAAAAAGCAATAAAAAACTTTTGGAAGAATGAAATTCCATTAACTATAAAATTTGTCCAGTGTTTGCTGAAAATTGAATGGAAAAAATATTAATTACCTCGTTTGCACCTCGTGTGGTCTATGGCAATTGAGTTACTCCCTAACAGTACCGAACGAATGTGCTGCCACTGGAGATAAGAAATTTACGCCTGACCTCTTAGAAGGTCTCAATCCAAAAGACTGTTAAGCGGGTCTGTTTCTTACGCCGAGACCTAGAATCCTATATTTTAGAAAAGGTTGCTGTAAGACAGCTTATTTGTTATATTTTTATTTACTTATTCTAACTTTACTGTTTTGTCTCGTACTTCTCATTTAGACCTCAATATTGTTTTACGTTATCCTAAAATATAAGGGACTATATTTTCTGGCCACATTGTACCAAGGGGTGACAAGGCCGCCGGTCAAGAATACAGGGCTCACTTCGGCGAGAAAACAAACATGCTGGTTTTTACACTGGGTTTGGTAGCAAACAGTTCCTGGCGGCAGCTACACGACCTGGGAACAATTCATTTAATATGTGGTGATACCGACCGAGCAAAAGCGAGGGACCGGATGTTTGCTCAACAACGACCAGAAAGCAAATGAACAAAAGTTGTCTCTGCGCAGGTGTATTCGCGCATATGTTCCGGTTGAAAAATAAAAATTAATCAAATATCAAATTTCCATATCGCGAGCCGACGCGAATTTTATTTACCAGCCAATTGGAAGCCCAGAATCAAATACAAGTATGAAATCCAAAAACGAGCTCTTTTGATCCAAAAAGCAGACATAAAAAGCAGATACAGACAAGACCTTAGCAGACAGACAGACAGACAGGCGAGAGTAACCAGTGTCTCCTCTTGACATAAGTCGAGCGGCTACTATGCTTGCCTCTTTACCTTCTCCACTGTCTCAAAAGTACTTACTGACCCAAGGAGCGAATACTTCAAAGACATTCCCCACTTACAACGCTCCTCACATTCCTAAACACAAATTAGTTTTTCGGTATTATATTTGTCAAGAGCACTTAACAACCGTTGGACCTATATTCAAGTATTGCTTTAATTGTAATACATTAATCGATATGTGTATATATAAATGTTATTTTCAACCCAAATTGCTTTCCTTGATTTTATAATCATTTTATGACTTATTTTGGGCTATCTACCACAAGGCCAAATTGCGTTAATTGGCAACAGTATACGATTACCCTTCACTACAAACGGAATAGATAGGCAACCACTATAAATACATCCATTGTTGTATTGACTGTGTGGCATGTGGCGGCGTCCTGTTGGAACCACAAATCTTCGACATTCATAGCATTCAATTCACGCTATAATTGGCATGACTAAAATAACATTATGCAATAGAGAAATCAATAAAATTTTACCAATAACACTGTTTTATTTACTGCTAACTGCGATCCGTCTTAATGGAACACCATATATATATATATATATATATATATATATATCGTCAGATTCTGACTAGCCTCGTTAAGAACATCAAAGCCGTGAAATATGTATTATCCATGGTAATAATCGAAAATCCTTTATAAAATATTATCTGTTAAATTAAATAAATGAATTTAACATTGAGTTCTCTCGAGTTCCTCTCTTTTGGAATTTACCCGGATGACATACCAAGTGTACTATGTTATACTAGCAGTATAGCCCGGCGTTGCTCGGGTGTAATGAAAACTTTAAAACTAATCCATGGTCCTGGAGCTCAGACTCTTTGGCCGTTGGCACGAAAGACTAAAAAGCAATAGTTGTTTCCAGTTAAAACAAAACCGTAGACCGAAAGAAAAATGAATGGATGTAAGTCAAATTTTGATTTGCTGGTATCGATATCAAATTTTCTGCACTATTGTAAGAAGTGCAACCTTGAAACTTCTGAATATCGTTTCTTATGTCTTTGTCTATGAGCGTATCAAATTTGATTAAAATCGGACCACTCCTTCTATAACCCTATTTTTTCGATTATCGATTTTCGATATTTATCGGGAGTACCTAGGCACAAACGCTTATAGTACAACTGTGTAAATTTTCAAGAAAATCGGTTCAGCCGTTTAGGAGTCTATAAGTAACGGACACACACACACACACACACACACACACACACACACACACACACACACACACACACACACACACAGAGACAAACTCCCATTTATAAATAAGTTTAGATTAGACATATATACATACATACATAAATGGTTAAGTAAAAAGGCAAGAGGAATACTGTATTTAACTCGCCTACGCGTTTCGTCCTGTGATGGACTTTATCAAGTTAAAAAGACGAAATGAGCTTTATTCTAAATTACGTATTTATAAACAAACAGTGTTGGGAACTTATAAAAACGCTCACAACTCTTTCATATATATATATATATATATATATATATATATATATATATATATATATATATTGGTTTCATTCTAAAGTGTATTCGTTTTCTTTCACTTCCAGTGACCAGTTCAGTTTTGGTGCCAATATCACCTTGCATGAGGCCATACTCTTACTCTGACCTCTGTAAATAAACGAAGAAATTAGAGGCTCATCCCTTGTTCCCTGTTTAGGATGTCGTTTCCAGCTTTCTCTTTTCCAATCTATTCACTCTTACGTAGCCCCCTGCACACCAGTGGCCTTGCCGCCTTGCTTGGGGTGATGTGATTAAAAAAAAAATAAAATAAAATAATGTTTATTAATTTTGTTTTAAATTTCTAAGATAAAATAAAATTCAAAAATTTTGCTTTCATATATTTAGGCTTTATTACAATTCTAATCATCGATTTTTTAAATTAATAAACATTACTCGTTAAAATAATAGCGGTGCCAAGGGAAAAACGTACTTTTGATACTGCGTCTTACATTGGAAACATTTGTTGATGTTTGTCAATATTTTATAAGCATTTATTAAGCTTCATTTATTGAAGATTGTATTAAAATGTGATTGTGCGGGTGTGCTTATTGTAGATTATTGATTGATGCTAAAAATCTGAATATTACCAAAAAAAAAAAAAGAATATTATTAGCAGAGCGTAGTTTCGATCTACGGACCTCTGGGTTATGGGCCCAGCACGCTTCCACTGCGCCACTCTGCTTATCGAACGAAGAGTGTAAGATTTGTTTATATAAATTTTTAGTGATCATTTGAGACAGGTCCAACAAGATTGTGAACAGGACAATGGCCACTCCCGTAAATCTTCTTAAATGAATAAATAAATAAAAAGTGTTTATTAATTTTGTTCTAAATTCTTAAAAACAAATTAAATTCATAAATTTGTTTTCTTATATTTAGGCTTTATTACAATTCTAATCATGGATTTTTTTTAAAAACAAAAGGGGTGAATAGTGGCGTCAAGGAAAAAAAGCGTCCTTTTGATACTCCATTTCATCCTATATTTTATAAGCATTTATCAAGCTTCATTTATTGAAAATAGTTTAAAAAATATGATTGTGGGAGTGTTGTTATTGTGGATGTGGATTATTGATTTATGCTGAAAATCTGAATATTACAAACAAAAATTAATTTAACATTTGCTAAGCTTCATGTATTAAAGAGTGCATAAAAAATTAATCATGGAAATGTGGTTATTGAGGATTATTGATTTATAGTAAAAATTCTGAATATAAATAAAAATACGTGAACCAATAGCAGAGCGTAGTTTCGATCTACGGACCTCAGGGTTATGAATATCAGCATGCTTCCACTGCGACAATCTGCTTATCTGTCATTCAGTTACGATTCTTTTAAATTGCTAAGCATCACTTAAGACATGAGTGTTAATAGGACAATGGCCACTCCCGAATTAAAATTGGATGCAAGCATTTAACACCGAATACGTTAGAAAACACTGATTAGTTTAGAATAAATAATAAAAAATCTTTATTTAAATATTATAGTCTATTTCTTATAGTCTATTTTTAAAATGTGTAAATAAATAATAGTCGATTTTTTTCTTATCGTCCTGTTAGACGTGGATCACGTATCGACTAGAAATGTATATAAAAAAATCGGATAAACTGTAACTGTTTAGCAGAGTGGCGCAGTGGAAGCGTGCTGGGCCCATAACCCAGAGGTCCGTAGATCGAAACTACGCTCTGCTAGTTATGTGTTTTTTATTCAGATTATAAATCAATAATCTACAATAACCACCCACCCAACAACTACGCTATGCTACTGGAATTTTTATTTTATTATCATTCTCATTTTGACTATAAATCCGTAATTATCAATAACCACATTGCCGCAATCACTTTTTTATGAAATCTTCAAGTAAAGCTTTAATGACTGCAAATTAAATGTTGACAAACGTATCTACATCTAAATCAAAACTTATTTATAAATGGAACTTTGTTTGTGTGTGTGTCTCTGTGTGTGTGTGTGTCCGTTACATATAGACTCCGAAACGGCTGAACCGATTTTCTTGAAAATTTACACAGTTGTACTCTCAGCGTCTGCGAGTGTTCTTAGCTAGGTTTTGTGTCGAGGTACCCCCGATAAATATCGAAAATCGATAATCGAAAAAATCGGGTAATAGGAGTGGTCCGATAATCAAATTTGATACATTCATAGACAAAGACATAAGAAACGATATTCAGAAGTTTCAATGTTGTAGTTCTTACAATAGTGCAGAAAATCGATCATATATATAAAAAGCAAGATGTTTGTGTGTGTGTCTGTTTATCTGCCTGTATGTCTATATTTTTTAAGCCCTTTTATTTTAGTTTTTGCTTTGGGTTTGGCTCTAAGTAGGTATAATTGTAGTTCTTAGTCTAAGTCATGATGCCATTTACTCAGAGGACTTATTTAGCCTTCAAAATTAAGTTTACGACGAAAAAAACCTTATTTGATATCGATACCAGGAAATCAAAATTTGACTTACGTCCATTCATTTTTCTTTCAGTCAACGGTTTCACTTTAACTGGAAACAACAAAAGACTAAAAGTCTTTTGTGCCAACGTTCAAAGAGTTTGAGCTCCAGGCCCATGGATTGGTTTTAAAGCTTTCATTACACCTGAGCAACACCGGGCTATACTGCTAGTCCACAATAAGACAGAGTTTTTGTCCCATGACACCGCTATTATTGTATGTCTTCACCCCCCCCCCCAGTTATGTTTATTGTTTAAAAAAATCGATGATTAGAATTGTAAAGCCCAGAACATATAAAAGCAAATTTATACATTTTCTTTGTTCTTAAGAATTCACAACTAAAATAATACAAACTATTTATTTATAGAGGGTTGCAGAGTAAGAGCCATGACCTCAAGCAAAGGTGACACCGACACTAAAGTACAAAGGGACACCTGAAGTGAAAAAGAAGGAAAACACTTTAGAATAAACTGAAAGCCCAATTATAAACAGGAAACAAATGATAAACTTCTCCTGCTGTTCAAAAGATCTGGGAAGAGTGTGAACCGAGCTATCTAATATCGTGTTTATAACGAATGAATTAGGACAAGTACAAATGTGGTGCAATAGATATCGACTCGGAACGACAAATCGGGGTACCGAGTTTGAATTCCAGTTGAATTCCTTGCATTCACTTACGCACAAATACCGCTATAAGGGGGTATTAATCCATCTCTTTCCTCCAGTTATGGGTTAAGTAATAGGAGAGATCAGGTTCTATAGCCTTGGCTGGCAACCAGTCTACCACAGAAAGCAATCACAACCTACTGCGGGATAATCTTTTGTCCAGTTAGACATGTCTCTTTGGAGGCATGATCGCCCAAAGGGTGTATCATGTATGGCACTTAACTGATAAAATTAGACGGCATCAAACACGAGATTTAATACAAGAAGATCTTGGGTAGAACGCACTACAACAACCCCTAACCCTGACTGGTTGGGGACCTCGCTTGGAGCCCTCGATTTGTGACCTTGTGTCTCTCGCTATCTTATCACAATTTGCTTTCTATCAGCATTTATATACGTTAGAAATTAAATTAAGCACTACTGACTACTAATGGATGAAAATAACTCATTTTTGCTCATGTTAATTCTTGAAAAAAAAATGAAGAAAAAAATTATATTAAATTCCTTATTTTTTATTCATAATGTTGAATGTATTAAATTATTCAACTTTTTAACAAGAAAATCTTAACTTGATTTTAAAAAGTATTGCAAAACATTGTTGCTTTCTTTAAGATGGAATGATCTATGACATGTGTGACACGATAACTAGGCGTATATTAAGGTGCTTTTTAAAATATGTATTTTATTATAATAGATTAAAATAGAAAATGATTAAGAATAGAAAATAGTTTAAAAACATATTTAACAAAAGTGAAAAAGAAGAGGAAAAAATAAATAAATAAACGCTTTTTCTTTTATGAGGAAAATTGTGGAAGAGACAAGAAGAGTCTCCGATTACTGTTTTAAATCCTACCACTCTTCCCGTAAATATTTGACTCAGTGATTTAACGTGATAAAGAGATAAAGTTCAGGAAATAGAGTTCGGGAGGTGGGTTTTCGAATGATCAGGTCAAAGGCTGTCTTTTACTGTATCTTAACCACACATTAAGAATTTTCCGTTCGTCTTGTTTCGGGCGGTTAGGATTTATTGATCTCCATTAATTAGAGTTAGAGCTGTGTGTCACATTCGCCTGCCCCAACCGAAAAGGCTAACTCTAAACGAAATAAAGCATCCTTTCAACTCATCCAAGTTGTGGAAGATCGTTCCTTATAGTTTAATCTTGTACCCCTAGCTGTTCGGCCGACATTTTCAACAAACTCCCGGCAAACATCACAGCGTGGAGAACGGCCTCCGGATAAAATGTTCGAACAGGTCCGTTGGGGTGTTACACATGTCTTTAATTTGTATTTAGATGCATTATATTTATTTTCAATTGTTCTTGTTGAATTGTTCACCTATTGCATTTGAACCATTCCTGTACATATGCTGGAATGATCTATTATGACATTATATTATGTCCTACAAACAATCATGCTAGACGTGTCTTAAGTGATGCCTAAAAATTTATATAAAAAAAATTTCACCGAAACGCCTGATAAGCAGAATGCCGCAGTGGAAGCGTTCTAGTCCCATAATCCGGAGGACCGTAGATCGAAACTATACTCTGCTATCTGTTTAATTAATTAGTAATTTTTTATATTCAGACTTTTTAATATAAATCAATAATCCTCAATAACCACACTCCCATGATTAATCTTTTATGCAATCTTGAATACATGAAGCTTAGCAAATGTAAATTAAATTAATTCTTTTTTGTGATATTCATATTTTCAGCATAAAATCAATAATCCACAATAAAAACACTCCCAGAATTTATATTTTCAATTTTTCAAATTGAATTCTTCACCGATATTGCATTGGATCTGTTATTGTCCGCAATTATGCCCCTATAAAATTGAGATGTAGTATAGTGTGGATTCCCATATCACAGATTCGGTGGGTCAGTATCATAGATTCTGAGGGCGGGACAAAATCCTAGATGTTTGCTGATGTAGATTCTATAGACGTGCAAAATCTCCTAATAATAACTTTACCTACTTTAAGAGCAGAGGATAAAGTATGTCTCAAAATTGTACAACACAATATGCCTGATTTTAAGTCCAAACTGGAAAAGAAGGTGAAAAAAATAACTGATGTTAAAGTAGAAAATTAATCCAGGAAAGTTAGTGATTCTTACAGTTACAACTGGATAAACAAAAATCCGGTTGTATATGCTTGCATTAATTTGTTTAATTCAGTGGTGACCATCGTCCTGTCAGACGTGGATCACGTGTCGACAAGAAATGTAGAGAAAAGAATCGAGCAAGCGTAACTGTTTAGCAGAGTGGCGCAGTGGAAGCGTACTGGGCCCATAACCCACAGGTCCGTAGTTCGAAAATACGCTCTGCTACCGCATCTTTTGTATTTTATTTATTATATTCATTGTTTATACTAAAAATCAATAAGTCTCAATAATCACACAAACATAATTATGGAACCGATGTGTGCGGCAAAGTAGCGCAGTATGAGCGTGCCGAGCCCATAACCCAGAGCTCTGTAGATCGAAACTACGCAATGCTAGCGGTGCTTTTGTATTTTATTTATTATAGTCATTGTTTTTACTAAAAATCAATATGTCTCAATAATCACACAAACATAATTATGGGAACGACTCGTACGGCAGAGTGGTGCAGTGGGAGCGTTCTGGGCCCATAACCCAGAGATCCGTAGATCGAAACTACGCTCTGCTAGCGCGTCTTTTGTATTTTATTTATTATATTCATTGTTTTTACTAAAAATCAATAAGTCTCAATAATCACACAAACATAATTATGGAACCAACGCGTACAGCAGAGTGGCGCAGTGGGAGCGTGCTTGGCCCATAACTCGAAGGTCCGTACATCGAAACTCCACTCTGCTTGCGCATCTTTTGTTTTATATTCATTGTTTTTACTAAAAATCAATAAGTCTCAATAATCACACAAACATAATTATAAAGCCAACGCGTACAGCAGAGTGGCGCTGTGGGAGCGTGCTGGCCCCATAACCCAGAAGTCCGTAGATCGAAGCTACGCTCTGCTAGAGCATGTTTAGTATTTTATTTATTATATTCATTCTTTTTACTAAAAATCAATACGTCTCAATAATCACAGAAACATAATTATGGAAACAGCGTGTACAGCAGAGTGGCGCATGGGGAGCGTCCCCGGCCCATAAACCCGAGGTCCGTAGATCAAAACTTGGCTCTCCTAGCGCATCCTTAGTATTTTATTTATTGTTTTTACTAAAAAGCAATCAGTCTCAATAATCACACAAACAAAATTATGGAACCAACGCTTACAGCAGAGTGGGCCCATAACCCAGAGGTCCGTATATCAAAACTACGCTCTGCTAGCGCAGGTTTTGTATTTTATTTATTATATTCGTTGTTTTTACTAAAAATCAATAAGTCTTAATAATCACACAAACATAATTATGGAGCCAAGGCGTACAGCAGAGTGTCGTAGTGTGATCGTCCTGGGCCCATAACCCAGAGGTCCGTAGATCGAAAATACGCTCTGCTAGCGCGTCTTTTGTATTTTATTTATTATATTCATTCTTTTTACTAAATATCAGTAAGTCTCAATAATCACACCAACATAATTATGGAACCAACGCGTACGGCAGAGTGGTGCAGTGGGGGCACGCTGGGCCCGTAACCCAGAGCTGCGTAGATCGAAACTACGCTCTGCTAACGCATCCTTTGCATTTTATTTATTATATTCATTCTTTTTACTAAAAATCAATAAGTCTCAATAATCACACAAACACTATGTACAATATAACACTATAATTATAATATATACGATATGAAACTATAATTATAATATATATAATACAACACTATAATTAAAAAACATCGGAAAAATTTACTAATTGAAATAAACAGGGAATTCGAACACGGTAATGAGGTTAGTATCTAACCTCATTACCGCGTTCGAATACACCAGATATTTTTACTGAATGGAAATAATAAATGTAATCATTGGCTTTTAATTAAATCTAAACTTAAATCTTCAAGAATATTTTTAATTTTAAAAATTTCATTTTAAAATCAGGTATCAAAAATTTATACTGAAAAGTGGAGGAACCTATTTGCTTGAGGTCATGTCTCTTACTCTGCAACCCTCTGTAAATAAATAGTTTTTATGATTTTCGTTGTGAATTCTTAAGATCAAAGAAGATGTATAAATTTGCTTTTATATGTTTTAGGTTTTGCAATTCTTATCATCGATTTAAAAAAAAAAACATGACTGAGGGGTGAAGACAGATACGTTGTCATGGGAAAACAAATCTCTGTCTTATTGTGGATACGTTTGTCAACATTTAATTTGCAGTCATTAAAGCTTTATTTATTGAAGATTTCATAAAAAAAGTGACTGTGTCAATGTGGTTATTGTTAATTACGGATTTATAGTCAAAATGTGAATGATAATAAAATAAAAATTCTAAATAGCAGAGCGTAGTTGTGGGTGTGTGGTTATTGTAAATTATTGATTTATAATCTGAATAAAAAACAGGTAACTAGCAGAGCGTAGTTTCGATCTACGGACCTCTGGGTTATGGGCCCAGCACGCTTCCACTGCGCCACTCTGCTGAACGGCTACATATTCCCGATTCTTTTCTATACATTGCTAGTCGACACGTGATCCATGTCTAAAAGGACGATGGCCACTACTGAATTAAACAAACTAATGCAAGCATATTCAACCGAATACTTATAGGTTAAGAAAACTGATTAGTTAGGATTACAAAATAATAACAAATCTATATTAAAATAGTATATAGTCTAATTTTGTCTATTTATATAATAGTCTATTTTTAAAATGTATAAATAAATAATATCGAAATTTTTCTTATATACGCCTACCGAGTTTTTTAGATGGTCTATCTCGCCTCATTACCGCGTGCGAATTTTAAAAAAAAGAAGAGATAAAAAAGGAAAGAGATAAAAAAAAAAGTGATAATCATGATGTTGGCGACTTTGATTTGTTTGGTAAATCATGTCTAACACAAATGCCAATAAATCCAAGTCCACCACCCCCTGTAGCTATTTTAAATCCAATAGCAATATTAGATGATAAGGATAATCCTGCAGAATGTATCTAGATAATGATCGGCTAGAGGTGAGAAATCGGAGAGCCGATTTCGAATTTCAGCCGAATTTGTTTCATTTCATTCATGCAAAAATACCTTTGGGAAAGGTATTATTAATCCATCTCGTCTCCCTCCATCTATAGGTTGAATTTACGTGATCGTAGATGTATAGAAACAATAATATATTTATTGAAATTTAATAGATGAATTCGAAATGATTTCCCATAAACCGGGTGGCTTTTTTACACAACACCGAAAACTCAGCAGGCCTGTATAAGAAAAAAAAATCGACTATTATTTATTTGCACATTTTAAAAATAGACTATAATATTTAAATAAAGATTTTTTATCATTTATTCTAAACTAATCAGTGTTTTCTAACGTATTCGGTGATAAATGCTTGCATCAAATTTTAATTCGGGAGTGGCCATTGTCCTATTAACAATCATGCTAGACGTGTCTTTAAGTGATGCCTAGCAATTTATATAAAAGAATCTTAACTGAGTGCCCAACAAGCAGAGTGGCGCAGTGGAAGTGTTCATAGGTCAGTAGATCGAATCTACGCTCTGCTATAATAGATTTTTTATATCCAGACTTTTTACTATAAATCAAAGATCATGAATAACCATACTTCCATGATTCATTTTTTATGCAATCTTTGATACATGAAGCTTAGCAAACGTAAATTAAATTAATCTTTTTTTGTAATATTCAGATTTTCAGCATAAATCAATAATCCACAATAACAACACTCCCACAATCATATTTTTTAAACTATTTTCAATAAATGAAGCTTAATAAAGGCTTATCTAAACTTATTTATAAATGGAACTTTGTCTGTGTGTGTGTGTGCGTGTGTGTGTGCGTGTGTGTGTGTCTGTGTGTGTGTGTGTGTCTGTGTGTGTGTGTGTGTGTCTGTGTATCCGTTACCTATAGACTCCGAAATGGCTGAACCTATTTTCTTGAAAACTTACACAGTTGTACTATAAACGCCTGCAAGTGTTCTTAGCTAGGTTTTGTGTTGAGGTACCCCCGATAAATATCGAAAATCGATTATCGAAAAAATCGTGTTTTAGAAGAAGTGGTCTGATTTTAATCAAATTTAATACACTTATACACAAAGATATAGGAAACGATATTCAGAAGTTTCAAGGTTGCAGTTCTTAGAATAGTGCAGAAAATCGATATGTGGTTTACGGCTTTCTCTCTTCTAATCTTTTCTCTCTTACGTAGCCCCCTGCACATCAGTAGCGTTACCGCCTTGCTCGGGGTGATATGATTATATATATATATATATATATATATATATAAATCGATACGAGGAAATCAAAATTTGACTTACATCCATTCATTTTTCTTTCAGTCCACGGTTTCGCTTCAAATGAAAACAATCTTTCGTGCCAACGTCTAAAGAGTCTGAGCTCCAGGACCATGGATTAGTTTTAAAGCTTTCATTACACCCGGGCAAAGCCGGGCTATACTGCTCGTAAAATATATGATATAGTATCAAATGGACGGTTTTTTTCATTGACACCACTATTCACCCCTCTGTAATAATGTTTATTGTTTAAAAAAGAAATCGATGATTAGAATTGTAAAGCCTAAATATAAGAAAACAAACTCATGAATTTTATTTGTTTTTAGGAATTTAGAACAAAATTAATAAACATTATTTATTTATTTATTTATTTATTTATTTATTCATTTAAGAAGATTTACAGGAGTGGCCATTGTCCTGTTCACAATCTTGTTAGACCTGTCTCAAATGATAATCACAAATTTATATAAACAAATCTTACCCGTTTATCCGATAAGCAGAGTGACGCAGTGGAAGCGTGCTGGGCCCATAACCCAGAGGTCCGTAGATCGAAACTACGCTCTGCTAACGATAACTTTTTTTGTTTTGGGAATATTCAGATTTTTAGCATAAATCAATAATCTACAATAAGCCCACCCCCAAAATCACATTTTAATACAATCTTCAATAAATGAAGCTTAATAAATGCTTATAAAATATTGACAAACATCGACAAAATGTTTCCACAATATGACGCAGTATCAAAAGTAGGTTTTTCCCTTGGTACTGCTATTGTAAGATTGTTTTAACGATCTTCATTCCTCAGTCATGTTTATTTTATTTAAAAAATCAATGATTAGCATTGTAATAAAGCCTAAATATATGAAAGTAAAATTTATGAATTTTATTTCATCTTAGGAATTTAAAACAAAATTAATAAACATTATTCATTTATTTGTTTAGAGGTTAGAGTAAGAGCCATGACCTCATGCAAGGTGATATGGCACCAAAACTGAACTGGTCACTGGAAGTGAAAGAAAACACTTTAGAATTAATCCAATATATATATATATATATATATATATATATATATATATATATATATATATATATATAAATGAGTTGAGAGCGTTTTATAGTTCCCAACACTGTTTGTTTATATAGATACGTAATTTAGAATAAAGCGCATTTCGTCTTTTTGCCTTGATAAAATCCATCACAGGACGAAACGCGTAGGCGAGTCAAATACAGTATTCCTCTTGCCTTTTTACTTAACCATTTATGTATGTATGTATATATATCTAATCTAAACTTATTTATAAATGGAACTTTGTGTGTGTGTGTCTGTGTGTGTCTGTGTCCGTTACCTATAGACTCCGAAACGGCTAAACCGATTTTCTTGAAAATTTACTCTGTTGTACTATAAGCGTCAAGTTTCAAGGTTGCAGTTCTTACAATCGTGCAGAAAATCGATTATATATATATATATATATATATATATATATATATATATATATGTATATATATATATATATATATAAAGCAAGATGTTTGTGTGTATGTCAGTTTATATACCTGTATGTTTTGATTTAGATTTAGATACGTTTGTCAACATTTAATTTGCAGTCATTAAAGCTTTACTTGAAGATTTCATAAAAAGTGATTGTGTCAATGTGGTTTTTGTTAATTACGGATTTATAGTCAAAATGTGAATGATAATAAAATAAAAATTCCAGTAGCATAGCGTAGTTGATGGGTGGGTGGTTATTGTAGATTATTGATTTATAATCTGAATAAAAAACACATAACTAGCAGAGCGTAGTTTCGATCTACGGACCTCTGGGTTATGGGCCCAGCACGCTTCCACTGCGCCACTCTGCTGAACGGTTACATATTCCCGATTCTTTTCTATACATTGCTAGTCGACACGTGATCCACGTCTAAAAGGACGATGGCCACTACTGAATTAAACAAACTAATGCAAGCATATTCAACCGAATACTTATAGGTTAAGAAAACTGATTAGTTAGGATTACAAAATAATAACAAATCTATATTAAAATAGTATATAGTCTAATTTTGTCTATTTATATAATAGTCTATTTTTAAAATGTAAATAAATAATATCGAAATTTTTCTTATATACGCCGTATGAGGTAGTTCCACAAAATGGCGAAAAAAACTTGCATGCATAGATACTTTTAAACTAGATTTTTTTAAAATGAAAAATTTTTCACGGGAGAAGTATAAAAAGAAAGATATCCATTGTGATAAATTGTTTTAAATTAATTAAATTTTAATAGAGAAATAAATCACCTTGCTTGAGGTGACGCCGCTTACTCTGCAGTATAAAACCTCTATAAATAAATAGTATTTATTATTTTTGTTGTTAATTCTTAAGAAAAAAAAGTATAAATTCGCTCTTATATATTTATTCTTTATTACAATTCTTATCATTGATTTATTTTAAAAAAAATAAATATTATTGAAGAGTGAAGATAGTTAAATAATAGCTGTGTTTATCAAATCAAACAAAAAAGCATAGTTTTTTACGCTCATGTAAATTTGAAGTTTAAGCCATCTTGAGCCCCTACAAATTCATATATAAGAAAAAGCCCAGTGAATAATCTTTACAAGATAATCAAATTTTAAAGGTGGTGATCAAATTTTCTTCAAAGATAAAGGTAATTATTTGTTTCGACCTGAAGACACAGAAATTATCGAGAATAAAATAGCGTTCTGATTAAGACAGAAGACGAAGTGATACAAAACAATTGTCCCATAGGCAGAATTATAAGGACCGAAAAAAGAGAAGGCAATTTCTTGTTGCTACCTGAGAAGTCTACATAAAAAGAAACTGAAATAAGTAAATAAAGCTGTATTTTACAAAAGACAGATTGTTAAAATGTCCCCATGAAATCGGTGGAATTTGCCAAATCTCACTTCTTTCTGTTCTATTTACGTTTTATGACGATTAAATGGGTGGAACTGTTTACTTCAAAGTTCATTCTCTGATTTAGTCAAACTTTGTATTACTTTCTAAAAATAGTTTTCATTTTTCGGAGATAGTTTTGTCGATCTTTTAAAATGATAGATATATATTTTCATAAATTTTGTGCAACAAAATATGAGACGTTGATTTGCCTTGTTTTTCTCCAATTTTCTTTTTCCCCCCAAAAAATAATTGTAAAAGTTTATTATATTTTTGGTAGAACACTTAAAACAAAATAATAATAACAATAATATAAATAATAATAGTAATAACAATGATAATAATAAAAATAATATTTAAAAAATTAAAAATTATCATATATATTTCTGTTTTATTAATAATGTTCCTGTTCTCTTGCCAGCTGATATTTCCTCTCCAAAACGCTTGCGGCCATATCACGTTGAAACATTGGTTCTTATTCGATATTCAAAGTTAAGCAACGTCGAGTCTGATCAAAAACTCGATGAATGAGCGCTTGAGAATACAAAGTGAAAACTTTGGACGTGTGGCTGGTGACATAAATAATAGCACGGAATTGAAAACCGGAGAGCAGTGTTCCAATTCTTGTTGGTTTCATTACAATTCAATTCATTGATTCATGTTTAAAACAATAAAAATTACTGAGTAATGAAAGTATTTTAAACAAAAGCGACGTCAAGATAAAACCACCCTTTTGACAGCCGTTCTTATTGTCGATAAATTTTTATTCACGTTTATCAACATTTAATTTATATTTAGTAAGGTTCATGTATTAAAGATTACATAAAATATATAATTAAGAGAGTGTGGGTATTGAGGCTTATTGTTTTATAGTAAAAACACTGTATTTAAAAAAAATACGAAATGGATATATAGCAGAGCGTAGTTTCGGTATACGGACAGCTGGAATATGGGCACAGCACGCTTCCACTGCGCCACACTGCTATATGCGCTGGGAAAATAATTATGTTTGTGTGATTATTGAGACTTATTGATTTTTAGTAAAAAGAATGAATATAATAAATAAAATGTAAATGATGCAACAGCAGAGCGAAGATTCGATCTACGGCCCTCTGGAATATGGGCCCAGTACGCTTCAACTGCGCCCCTCAGTTGTACGCGTTGGTATAATAATTATGTCTGTGTGATTATTCTGACATTGATTTTTAGTGAAAAGAATGAATATAATAAATAAAACGCGAATGATGCGCCAGCGGAGAGTAGTTTCGAACTACGGACCTCTTAATTACGGGACCAGCAGGCTTCCACTGCGCCACTCTGCCGTAGGGCTTGGTACATTAATTATGCTTGTGAGATTATTGAGATTTATTGAGTTTTAGTAAAAAGAATGAATATAATAAAGAAAATGAAAATACGGAGTTTTTCGATCTACGGAGTTCTGGGTCATAGGCCCAGAACGCTTCAACTGCGACACTCTGCAGCATACGTCGGTACAATAATTATGCTTGTGTGATTATTGAGATTTATCGATTTTTAGTAAAAAAGAATGAATATTATGAAGAAAATAAAAATAATCTAGCAGATCGTAGTTTCGATCTACTGACCTCTGGGTTATGGTCCCAGTACGAATCCACTGCGTCATCCCGCTGTACGCGCTGGTGCAATAAATATGCTTGTGTGATTATTGAGATTTATTGATTTTTAGTAAAAAGAATGAATGGTCGACAGAAAATGATGCGCTCGCAGAGCGTAGATTCGATCTACGGGCGACAGGGTAACGGGCCCAGCACGTTACCAAAGGGCAAATCTGCGGAATGCGCCAGAACGAAAATTATGCTTGTGTGCCTATTGAGATTTATTGATTTTTAGTAAAAAGAATGAATATAATAAAGAAAATGAAAAGTACGCGCTAACAGAGCGCAGTTTCGATCTACGGACCTGTGGGTTATGGGCCCAGCAAGCATTCACTGCGCCACTATGCCGAATGCGTGGGTACAATAATTATGCTTGTGTGCTCATTGAGATTTATTGATTTTTAGTAAAAAAATGAATATAATAACGGAAACGTAACTGACGCGGAAGCAGCGCGTAGTTTCGATCTACGGACTTCTGGGACATGGGCCTAGCACGTTTCCACGGCACCACTCTGCTGAATGCGTTGGTACAGTAATTATGCTTTGGCGCTCATTGAGATTTATTGATTTTTAGTAAGAAAATGAATATTATAAAGAAAATGTAAATGACGCGTTAGCAGAGCGTAGTTTCGATCTACGGACCTATGGGTTATGGGACCAGCACGTTTCCACTGCGCCATTCTGCTGAATGCGTAGGTACAGTAATTATGCTTTGGCGCTCATTGAGATTTATTGATTTTTAGTAAGAAAATGAATATTATAAAGAAAATGTAATCGACGCGTTAGCAGAGCGTGGTTTCGATCTACGGACATCTGGGTTAACGGCCCAGCACGCTTCCACTGCACCACGCTGCTGGATGCGTTTGTACAGTAATTATGCTTTGGCGCTCATTGAGATTTATTGATTTTTAGTCAGAAAATGAATATAATAAAGAAAATGTAAATGACGCGTTAGCAGAGCGTAGTTTCGATCTACGGACCTCTGGGTTATGGGCTCAGCACGCTTCCACTGCGCCACTATGCCGAATGCGTTGGTACAGTAATTAAGCTTTGGCGCTCATTGAGATTTATTGATTTTTAGTAAGAATATGAATATTATAAAGAAAATGTAAATGACGCGTTAGCAGAGCGCAGTTTCGATCTACGGACCTCTGGTTTACGGACCCAGCACGCTTCCACTGCGCCACTATGCGGAATGCGTTGGTACAGTAATTATGCTTTGGCGCTCATTGAGATTTATTGATTTTTAGTAAGGAAATGAATATTATAAAGAAAATGTCAATGACGCGTTAGCAGAGCGTAGTTTCGATCTACGGACCTCTGGGTTATGGGCCCAGCACGCTTCCACTGCGCCACTCTGCTGAATGCGGTGGTACAGTAATAATGCTTTGGCGCTCATCGAGTTTTGTTGATTTTAAGTAAGAAAATGTATATTATAAAGAAAGCGTAAATGACGCATTAGCAGAGCGTAGTTTCGATCTACGGACCTCTGGGTTACGGGCCCAGCACGCTTCCTCTGCGCCACTCTGCTGAATGCGTTGGTACAGTAATTATGCTTTGGCGCTCATTGAGATTTATTGATTTTTAGTAAGAAAAGGAATATTATAAAGAAAGCGTAAATGACGCGTTAGCAGAGTGTAGTTTCTATCTATTGACCTACGGGTTATGGGCCCCGAACGCTTCCACTGCGCCAATCTGCTGAATGCGTTGGTACAGTAATTACGATTTGGCGCTCATTGAGATTTATTGATTTTTAGTAAGAAAATGAATATTATAAAGAAAATGTCAATGACACGTTAGCAGAGCGTAGTTTCGATCTACGGACCTCTGGGTTATCGGCCCAGCACGCTTCCACTGCGCCACTCTGCTGAATTCGTCGGTACAGCAATTATGCTTAGGCGCTCATTGAGATTTATTGATTTTTAGTAAGAAAATGAATATAATAAAGAGAATGTAAATGACGCGTTAGCAGAGCGTAGTTTCGATCTACGGACCTCTGGGTTATGGGCCCAGCACGCTTCCACTGCGCCACTCTGCTGAATGCGTTGGTACAGTAATTATGCTTTGGCGCTCATTGAGATTTATTGATTTTTAGTAAGAAAATGAATATTATAAAGAAAATGTAAATGACGCGTTAGCAGAGCGTAGTTTCGATCTACGGACCTCTGGGTTATGGGCCCAGCACGCTTCCACTGCGCCACTCTGCTGAATGCGTTGGTACAGTAATTATGCTTTGGCGCTCATTGAGATTTATTGATTTTTAGTAAGAAAATGAATATTATAAAGAAAATGTAAATGACGCGTTAGCAGAGCGCAGTTTCGATCAAAGGACCTCTGGGTTATGGGCCCAGCACGCTTCCACTGCGCCACTCTGCTGAATGCGTTGGTACAGTAATTATGATTTGGCGCTCATCGAGATTTATTGATTTTTAGTAAGAAATTGAATATTATAAAGAAAATGGAAATGACGCGTTAGCAGAGCGTAGCTTCGATCAACGGACTTCTGGGTTATGGGCCCAGCACGCTTCCACTGCGCCACTCTGCTGAATGCGTTGGTACAGTAATTATGCTTTGGCGCTCATTGAGATTTATTGATTTTTAGTAAGAAAATGAATATTATAAAGAAAATGTAAATGACGCGTTAGCAGAGCGTAGTTTTGATCTACGGACCTCTGTGTTATGGGCCCAGCACGCTTTCACTGCGCCACTCTGCTGAATGCGTTAGTGCAGTAATTATGATTTGGCGCTGATCGAGATTTATTGATTTTTAGTCAGAAAATGAATATTATAAAGAAAATGTAAATGACGCGTTAGCAGAGCGTAGTTTCGATCTACGGACCTCTGGGTTATGGGCTCAGCACGCTTCCACTGCGCCACTCTGCTGAATGCGTTTGTACAGTAATTATGATTTGGCGCTCATCGAGATTTATTGATTTTTAGTAAGAAAATGAATATTATAAAGAAAATGTAAATGACGCGTTAGCAGAGCGTAGTTTCGATCTACGGACCTCTGGGTTATGGGCCAAGCACGCTTCCACTGCGCCACTCTGCTGAATGCGTTTGTACAGTAATTATGATTTGGCGCTCATCGAGATTTATTGATTTTTAGTAAGAAAATGAATATTATAAAGAAAATGTAAATGACGCGTTAGCAGAGCGTAGTTTCGATCTACGGACCTCTGGGTTATGGGCCCAGCACGCTTCCACTGCGCCACTCTGCTGAATGCGTTTGTACAGTAATTATGATTTGGCGCTCATCGAGATTTATTGATTTTTAGTAAGAAAATGAATATTATAAAGAAAATGTAAATGACGCGTTAGCAGAGCGTAGTTTCGATCTACGGACCTCTGGGTTATGGGCCCAGCACGCTTCCACTGCGCCACTCTGCTGAATGCGTTTGTACAGTAATTATGATTTGGCGCTCATCGAGATTTATTGATTTTTAGTAAGAAAATGAATATTATAAAGAAAATGTAAATGACGCGTTAGCAGAGCGTAGTTTCGCTCTACGGACCTCTGGGTTATGGGCCCAGCACGCTTCCACTGCGCCACTCTGCTGAATGCGTTTGTACAGTAATTATGATTTGGCGCTCATCGAGATTTATTGATTTTTAGTAAGAAAATGAATATTATAAAGAAAATGTAAATGACGCGTTAGCCGAGCGTAGTTTCGATCTACGGACCTCTGGGTTATGGGCTCAGCACGCTTCCACTGCGCCACTCTGCTGAATGCGTTGGTACAGTAATTATGATTGGCGCTCATTGAGATTTATTGATTTTTAGTAAGAAAATGAATATTATAAAGAAAATGACGCGTTAGCAGAGCGTAGTTTCGATCTACGGACCTCTGGGTTATGGGCCCAGCACGCTTCCACTGCGCCACTCTGCTGAATGCGTTTGTACAGTAATTATGATTTGGCGCTCATCGAGATTTATTGATTTTTAGTAAGAAAATGAATATTATAAAGAAAATGTAAATGACGCGTTAGCAGAGCGTAGTTTCGATCTACGGACCTCTGGGTTATGGGCTCAGCACGCTTCCACTGCGCCACTCTGCGGAATGCGTTGGTACAGTAATTATGATTTGGCGCTCATTGAGATTTATTGATTTTTAGTAAGAAAATGAATATTACAAAGAAAATCTAAATGACGCGTTAGCAGAGCGTAGTTTCGATCTCCGGACCTCTGGGTTATGGGCCCAGCAGGCTTCCACTCCGCCACTCTGCTGAATGCGTTGGTACAGTAATTATGCTTTGGCGCTCATCGAGATTTATTGATTTTTAGTAAGAAAATGAATATTATAAAGAAAATGTAAATGACGCGTTAGCAGAGCGTAGTTTCGATCTACGGACCTATGGGTTATGGGCCCAGCACGCTTCCACTGCGCCACTCTGCTGAACGTGTTGGTACAGTAATTATGCTTTGGCGCTCATTGAGATTTATTGATTTTTAGTAAGAAAATGAATATTATAAAGAAAATGTAAATAACGCGTTAGCAGAGCGTAGTTTCGATCTACGGACGCTGGGTTATGGGCCCAGCACGCTTCCACTGCGCCACTCTGCTGAATGCATTGGTACAGTAATTATGATTTGGCGCTCATTGAGATTTATTGATATTTAGTAAGAAAATGAATATTATAAAGAAAATGTAAATGACGCGTTAGCAGAGCGTAGTTTCGATCTACGGACCTCTGGGTTATGGGCCGAGCACGCTTCCACCGCGCCACTCTGCTG
>JBBBDQ010001958.1:2550000-2552500 GCA_037127315.1 Ascarosepion bandense
ATGGGCCCAGCACGCTTCCACTGCGCCACTCTGCTGAATGCGTTGGTACAGTAATTATGATTTGGCGCTCATCGAGATTTATTGATTTTTAGTAAGAAAATGAATATTATAAAGAAAATGTAAATGACGCGTTAGAAGAGCGTAGTTTCGATCTACGGACCTCTGAGTTATGGGCCCAGCACGGTTCACTGCGCCACTCTGCTGAATGCGTTGGTACAGTAATTATGATTTGGCGCTCATCGAGATTTATTGATTTTTAGTAAGAAAATGAATATTATAAAGAAAATGTAAATGACGCGTTAGCAGAGCGTAGTTTCGACCTACGGACCTCTGGGTTATGGGCCCAGCACGCTTCCACTGCGCCACTCTGCTGAATGCGTTTGTACAGTAATTATGATTTGGCGCTCATCGAGATTTATTGATTTATAGTAAGAAAATGAATATTATAAAGAAAATGTAAATGACGCGTTAGCAGAGCGTAGTTTCGATCTACGGACCTCTGGGTTATGGGCCCAGCACGGTTCCACTGCGCCCCTCTGCTGAATGCGTTGGTACAGTAATTATGATTTGCCGCTCATCGAGATTTATTGATTTTTAGTAAGAAAATGAATATTATAAAGAAAATGTAAATAACGCGTTAGCAGAGCGTAGTTTCGATCTACGGACCTCTGGGTTATGGGCCGAGCACGCTTCCACTGCGCCACTCTGCTGAATGCGTCGGTACAGTAATTATGATTTGGCGCTCATCGAGATTTATTGATTTTTAGTAAGAAAATGAATATTATAAAGAAAATGTAAATGACGCGTTAGAAGAGCGTAGTTTCGATCAAAGGACCTCTGGGTTATGGGCCCAGCACGCTTCCACTGCGCCACTCTGCTGAACGCGTTGGTACAGTAATTATGATTTGGCGCTCATCGAGATTTATTGATTTTTAGTAAGAAAATGAATATTATAAAGAAAATGTAAATGACGCGTTAGCAGAGCGTAGTTTCGATCTACGGACCTCTGGGTTATGGGCCCAGCACGCTTCCACTGCGCCACTCTGCTGAATGCGTTGGTACAGTAATTATGATTTGGCGCTCATCGAAATTTATTGATTTTTAGTAAGAAAATGAATATTATAAAGAAAATGTAAATGACGCGTTAGCAGAGCGTAGTTTCGATCTACGGACCTCTGGGTTATGGGCCCAGCACGCTTTCACTGCGCCACTCTGCTGAATGCGTTGGTACAGTAATTATGATTTGGCGCTCATCGAGATTTATTGATTTTTAGTAAGAAAATGAATATTATAAAGAAAATGTTAATGACGCGTTAGCAGAGCGTAGTTTCGATCTACGGACCTCTGTGTTATGGGCCCAGCAGGCTTCCACTGCGCCACTCTGCTGAATGCGTTGGAACAGTAATTATGATTGGGCGCTCATCGAGATTTATTGATTTTTAGTAAGAAAATGAATATTATAAAGAAAATGTAAATGACGCGTTAGCAGAGCGTAGTTTCGATCTACGGACCTCTGGGTTATGGGCCCAGCAGGCTTCCACCGCGCCACTCTGCTGAATGCGTTGGTACAGTAATTATGATTTGGCGCTCATCGAGATTTATTGATTTTTAGTAAGAAAATGAATATTATAAAGAAAATGTAAATGACGCGTTAGCAGAGCGTAGTTTCGATCTACGGACCTCTGGGTTATGGCCCAGCACGCTTCCACTGCGCCACTCTGCTGAATGCGTTGGTACAGTAATTATGATTTGGCGCTCATCGAGATTTATTGATTTTTTTTAAGAAAATGGATATTATAAAGAAAATGTAAATGACGCGTTAGCAGAGCGTAGTTTCGATCTACGGACCTCTGAGTTATGGGCCCAGCACGCTTCCACTGCGCCACTCTGCTGAATGCGTGGGTACAGTAATTATGATTTGGCGCTCATCGAGATTTATTGATTTTTAGTAAGAAAATGAATATTATAAAAAAAATGTAAATGACGCGTTAGCAGAGCGTAGTTTCGATCTACGGACCTCTGGGTTATGGGCCCAGCACGCTTCCACTGCGCCACTCTGCTGAATGCGTTGGTACAGTAATTATGATTTGGCGCTCATCGAGATTTATTGATTTTTAGTAAGAAAATGAATATTATAAAGAAAATGTAAATGACGCGTTAGCAGAGCGTAGTTTCGATCTACGGACCTCTGGGTTATGGGCCCAGCACGCTTCCACTGCGCCACTCTGCTGAATGCGTTGGTACAGTAATTATGATTTGGCGCTCATCGAGATTTATTGATTTTTTAGTAAGAAAATGAATATTATAAAGAAAATGTAAATGACGCGTTAGCAGAGCGTAGTTTCGATCTACGGACCTCTGGGTTATGGGCCCAGCACGCTTCCACTGCGCAAATCTGCTGAATGCGTCGGTACAGTAATTATGATTTGGCGTTCATCGAGATTTATTGATTTTTAGTAAGAAAATGAATATTATAAAGAAAATGTAAATGACGCGTTAG
>JBBBDQ010001958.1:2557500-2567500 GCA_037127315.1 Ascarosepion bandense
TCATCGAGATTTATTGATTTTTAGTAAGAAAATGAATATTATAAAGAAAATGTAAATGACGCGTTAGAAGAGCGTAGTTTCGATCTACGGACCTCTGGGTTGTGGGCCCAGCACGCTTCCACTACGCCACTCTGCTGAATGCGTTGGTACAGTAATTATGATTTGGCGCTCATCGAGATTTATTGATTTTTAGTAAGAAAATGAATATTATAAAGAAAATGTAAATGACGCGTTAGCAGAGCGTAGTTTCGATCTACGGACCTCTGGGTTATGGGCCCAGCACGCTTCCACTGCGCCACTCTGCTGAATGCGTTGGTACAGTAATTATGATTTGGCGCTCATCGAGATTTATTGATTTTTAGTAACAAAATGAATATTATAAAGAAAATGTAAATGACGCGTTAGCAGAGCGTAGTTTCGATCTACGGACCTCTGGGTTATGGGCCCAGCACGCTTCCACTGCGCCACTCTGTTGAATGCGTTGGTACAGTAATTATGATTTGGCGCTCATCGAGATTTATTGATTTTTGTAAGAAAATGAATATTATAAAGAAAATGTTAATGACGCGTTAGCAGAGCGTAGTTTCGATCTACGGACCTCTGGGTTATGGGCCCAGCACGCTTCCACTGCGCCACTCTGCTGAATGCGTTGGTACAGTAATTATGATTTGGCGCTCATCGAGATTTATTGATTTTTAGTAAGAAAATGAATATTATAAAGAAATGTAAATGACGCGTTAGCAGAGCTTAGTTTCGATCTACGGACCTCTGGGTTATGGGACCAGCACGCTTCCACTGCGCCACTCTGCCGAATGCGTTGGTACAGTAATTATGATTTGGCGCTCATCGAGATTTATTGATTTTTTTTAAGAAAATGAATATTATAAAGAAAATGTAAATGACGCGTGAGCAGAGCGTAGTTTCGATCTACGGACCTCTGAGTTATGGGCCCAGCACGCTTCCACTGCGCCACTCTGCTGAATGCGCTGGTACAGTAATAATGCTTTGGCGCGCATCGAGATTTATTGATTTTTAGTAAGAAAATGAATATTATAAAAAAGTTTAAGTGACGCGTTAGCAGAGCGTAGTTTCGATCTACGGACCTCTGGGTTATGGGCCCAGCACGCTTCAACTGCGCCACTGCTGAATGCGTTGGTACAGCAATTATGCTTTGGCGAACATTGAGATTTATTGATTTTTAGTAAGAAAATGAATATTACAAAAAAAATGTAAATGACGCGTTAGCAGAGCGTAGTTTCGATCTACGGACATCTGGTTTATGGGCCCAGCACGTTTCCACTGCGCCACTCTGCTGAATGCCTTGATACAGTAATTATGCTTTGGCGCTCATTGATATTCATTGATTTTAAGTAAGAAAATGAATATTATAAAGAAAATGTAAATGACGCGTTAGCAGAGTGTAGTTTCGATCTACGGACCTCTGGGTTACCGGCCCAGCACGCTTCCACAGCGCCACTCTACTGGATGCGTTGGTACAGTAATTATGCTTTGGCGCTCATAGAGATTTATTGATTTTTAGTAAAAAAATGAATATTAAAGAAAATGTAAATGTCGCGTTAGCAGAGCGTAGTTTCCATCTACGGACCACTGGGTTATGGGCCCAGCACGTTTCCACTGCGCCACTCTGCTGGATGTGTTGGTACAGCAATTATGCTTTGGCGCTCATTGAGATTTATTGATTTTTAGTAAGAAAATGAATATAATAAAGAAAATGTAAATGACGCCTTAGCAGAGCGTAGTTCCGATCTAAGGACCTCTGGGTTACCGGCCCAGCACGCTTCCACAGCGCCACTCTGCTGGATGCGTTGGTACAGTAATTATGCTTTGGCGCTCATTGAGATTTAATGGTTTTTAGTAAGAAAATGAATATTATAAAGAAAATGTAAATGACGCGTTAGCAGAGTGTAGTTTCGATCAACGGACCTCTGGGTTATGGGCCCAGCACGCTTCCACTGCGCCACACTGCTGAATGCGTTTGTACAGTAATTATGCTTTGGCGCTCATTGAGATTTATTGATTTTTAGTAAGAAAATGAATATAATAAAGAAAATGTAAATGACGCGTTAGCAGAGCGTAGTTTCAATCTACGGACCTCTGGGTTAACGGCCAGCACGCTTCCACTGCGCCACTCCGCTGTATGCGTTGGTACAGTAATTATGCTTTGGCGCTCATTCAGATTTAATGGTTTTTAGTAAGAAAATGAATATTATAAAGAAAATGTAATTGACGTGTTAGCAGAGCGTAGTTTCGATCGACGGACCTCTGTGTTATGGGCCCAGCACGCTTCCACTGCGCCACATTGCTGAATGCGTTTGTACAGTAATTATGCTTTGGCGCTCATTGAGATTTATTGATTTTTAGTAAGAAAATGAATATAATAAAGAAAACGTAAATGACGCGTTAGCAGAGCCTAGTTTCGATCTACGGACCTCTGGGTTAACGGCCCAGCAAGATTCCACTGCGCCACTCCGCTGGATGCGTTGGTACAGTAATTATGCTTTGGCGCTCATTGAGATTTATTGATTTTTAGTAAGAAAATGAATATTATAAAGAAAATGTAAATGACGCGTTAGCAGAGCGTAGTTTCGATCTACGGATCTTTCGGTTATGGGTCCAGCACGCTTCCACTGCGCCACTCTGCTGAATGCCTTGATACAGTAATTATGCTTTGGCGCTCATTGATATTCATTGATTTTTAGTAAGAAAATGAATATAATAAAGAAAATGTATATGACGCGTTAGCAGAGCGTAGTTTCGATGTACGGACCTCTGGGTTATGGGCCCAGCACGCTTCCACTGCGCCACTCTGCTGAATGCGTCGGTACAGTAATTATGCTTTGGCGCTCATTGAGATTTATTGATTTTTAGTAAGAAAATGAATATAATAAAGGAAATGTAAATGACGCGTTAGCAGAGCGTAGTTTCGATCTACTGACCTCTGTGTTATGGGCCCAGCACGCTTCCACTGCGCCACTCTGCTGAATGCGTTGGTACAGCAATTATGCTTTGGCGCTCATTGAGATTTATTGATTTTTAGTAAGAAAATGAATATTAAAGAAAACGTAAATGACGCGTTAGAAGAGCGTAGTTTCGATCTACGGACCTCTGGTTTACGGGCCCAGCACGCTTCCACTGCGCCACTCGGCTGAATGCGTGGGTACAGTAATTATGCTTTGGCGCTCATTGAGATTTATTGATTTTTAGTAAGAAAATGAATATTATAAAGAAAATGTAAATGACGCGTTAGCAGTGCTTAATTTCGATCTACGGACCTCTGGGTTATGGGCCCAGCACGCTTCCACTGAGCCACTCTGCTGAATGCGTTGGTACATTAATTATGCTTTGTCGCTCATTTAGATTTATTGATTTTTAGTCAGAAAATGAATATTATAAAGAAAATGTCAATGACGCGTTAGCAGAGCGTAGTTTTGATCTACGGACCTCTGGGTTATGGGCCCAGCACGCTTCCACTGAGCCACTCTGCTGAATGCGTTGGTACAGCAATTATGCTTTGGCGCTCATTGAGATTTATTTATTTTTAGTAAGAAAATGAATATAATAAAGAAAGTGTAAATGACGCGTTAGCAGAGCGGAGTTTCGATCTACGGACCTCTTGATTATGGGCCCAGCACGCTTCCACCACGCCACTGTGCTGAATGTGTCTGTACAGTAATTATGCTTTGGCGCTCTTTGAGATTTATTGATTTTTAGTAAGAAAATGAATATAATAAAGAAAATGTCTATGACGCGTTAGCAGAGCGTAGTTTCGATCTACGGACCTCTGGGTTGTCGGCCCAGCACGCTTCCACTTCGCCAATCTGCTGAACGCGTTGGTACAATAATTTTGCTTTGGCGCTCATTGAGATTTATTGATTTTTAGTAAGGAAATGAATATTATAAAGAAAGTGTAAATGACGCGTTAGCAGAGCGAAATTTTGATCTGCGGACCTCTGGGTTATCGGCCCAGCACGCTTCCACTTCGCCACTCTGCTGAATGCGTTGGTGCAGTAATTATGCTTTGGCGCTCATTGAGATTTATTGATTTTTAGTAAGAAAATGAATATTAAAAAAAACGTGAATGACACGTTAGCAGAGCGTAGTTTCGATCTACTGACCTCTGTGTTATGGGCCCAGTACGCTTCCACTGTGCCACTCTTCTGAATGCGTTGGTACAGTAATTATACTTTGGCGCTCATTGAGATTTATTGATTTTTAGTAAGAAAATGAATATTATAAAGAAAATGTAAATGACGCGTTAGCAGAGCGTAGTTTCGATCTACTGACCTCTGTGTTATGGGCCCAGCACGCTTCCACTGCGCCACTCTGCTGAATGCGTTGATACAGCAATTATGCTTTGGCGCTCATTGAGATTTATTTATTTTTAGTAAGAAAATGAATATAATAAAGAAAGTGTAAATGACGCGTTAGCAGAGCGTAATTTCGATCTACGGACCTCTGGGTTATGGGCCCAGCACGCTTCCACTGCGCCACTCTGCTGAATGCGTTGGTACAGTAATTATGCTTTGGCGCTCATTGAGATTTTTTGATTTTTAGTAAGAAAATGAATATTATAAAGAAAATGTAAATGACGCGTTAGCAGAGCGTAGTTTCGATCTACGGACCTCTGGGTTATGGGCCCAGCACGCTTCAACTGCGCCACTCTGCTGAATGCCTTGGTACAGCAATTATGCTTTGGCGCTCATTGAGATTTATTGATTTTTAGTAAGAAAATGAATATTATAAAGAAAATGTCAATGACGCGTTAACAGATCGTAGTTTCGATCTACGGACCTCTGGGTTATGGACCCAGTACGCTTCCACTGAGCCACTCTGCTGAATGCGTTGGTACAGTAATTATGCTTTGGCGCTCATTGAGATTTATTGATTTTTAGTAAGAAAATGAATATTATAAAGAAAATGTCAATGACGCGTTAGCAGAGCGTAGTTTTGATCTACGGACCTCTGGGTTATGGGCCCAGCACGCTTCCACTGCGCCACTCTGCTGAATGCGTTGGTACAGAAATTATGCTTTGGCGCTCATTGAGATTTATTGACTTTTAGTAAGAAAATTAATATAATAAAGAAAATGTAAATGACGCGTTAGCAGAGCGTAGTTTCGATCTACGGACATCTGGGTTATTGGCCCAGCACGCTTCCACTGCGCCACTCTGCAGGGTGGGTTGGTACAGCAGTTATGCTTTGGCGCTCATTGAGATTCATTGATTTTTATTAAGAAAAGGAATATAATAAAGAAAATGTCAATGACGCGTAAGCAGAGCGTAGTTTTGATCTACGGACCTCTGGGTTATGGGCCCAGCACGCTTCCACTGAGCCACTCTGCTGAATGCGTTGGTACAGTAATTATGCTTTGGCGCTCATTGAGATTTATTGACTTTTAGTAAGAAAATTAATATAATAAAGAAAATGTAAATGACGCGTTAGCAGAGCGTAGTTTCGATCTACGGACATCTGGGTTATTGGCCCAGTACGCTTCCACTGCGCCACTCTGCAGGGTGGGTTGGTACAGCAATTATGCTTTGGCGCTCATTGAGATTCATTGATTTTTATTAAGAAAAGGAATATAATAAAGAAAATGAAAATGACGCGTTAGCAGAGCGTAGTTTCGATCTTCGGACCTCTGGGGTTATCGGCCCAGAACGCTCCCACTGCGCCAGTCTGCTGAATGCGTTTGTATATTAATTATGCCTTGGCGTTCATTGAGATTTATTGATTTTTAGTAAGGAAATGAATATTATAAAGAAAGTGTAAATGACGCGTTAGCAGAGCGTAGTTTCGATCTACGGACCTCTGGGTTATGGTCCACGCACGATTCCACTACGCCACTTTGCTGAATGCGTTGGTACAGTAATTATGCTTTGGCGCTCTTTGAGATTTATCGATTTTTAGTAAGAAAATGAATATTAAAGAAAACGTGAATGACACGTTAGCAGAGCGTAGTTTCGATCTACGGACGTCTGGGTTATGGGCCCAACACGCTTCCACTGCGCCACTCTGCTGAATGCGTTGGTACAGTAATTATGCTTTGGCGCTCATTGAGATTTATTGATTTTTAGTAAGAAAATGAATATTATAAAGAATATGTCAATGACGCGTTAGCAGAGCGTAGTTTTGATCTACGGTCCTCGGGGTTATGGGCCCAGCACGCTTCCACTGCGCCACTCTGCTGAATGCCCTGGTACAGCAATTATGCTTTGGCGCTCATTGAGATTTATTGATTTTTAGTAAGAAAATGAATATAATAAAGAAAATGTAAATGACACGTTTGCAGAGCGTAGTTTCGATCTACGGACCTCTGGGGTATAGGCCCTGAACGCTCCCACTGCGCCACTCTGCTGAATGCGTTGGTACAGTAATTATGCTTTGGCGCTCATTGAGATTTATTGATTTTTAGTAAGAAAATGAATATTATAAAGAAAATGTAAATGACGCGTTAGCAGAGCGTAGTTTCGATCTACGGACCTCTGGGTTATGATCCACGCACGATTCCACTACGCCACTCTGCTGAATGTGTTTGTACAGTAATTATGCTTTGGCGCTCATTGAGATTTATTGATTTTTAGTAAGAAAATGAATATAATAAAGAAAGTGTAAATGACGCGTTAGCAGAGCGTAATTTCAATCTACGGACCTCTGGGTTTTTCGCCCAGCTCGCTTCCACTGCACCACTCTGCTGACGGCGTTGGTACAGTAATTATGCTTTGGCGCTCATTAAGATTTATTGATTTTTAGTAAGAAAATGAATATTTAAGAAAACGTAAATGACACGTTAGCAGAGCGTAGTTTCGATCTACGGACCTCTGTGTTATGGGCCCAGCACACTTCCACTGCGCCACTCTGCTGAATGCGTTTGTACAGTAATTATGCTTTGGCGCTCATTGAGATTTATTGATTTTTAGTAAGAAAATGAATATTATAAAGAAAATGTAAATGACACGTTAGCAGAGCGTAGTTTCGATCTACGGACCTCTGGGTTATGGGCCCAGCACGATTCCACTACGCCACTCTGCTGAATGTGTTCGTACAGTAATTATGCTTTGGCGCTCATTGAGATTTATTGATTTTTAGTAAAAAAATGAATATAATAAAGAAAGTGTAAATGACGCGTTAGTAGAGCGTAATTTCGATCTACGGACCTCTGGGTTATCGGCCCAGCTCGCTTCCACTGCACCACTCTGCTGAATGCGTTGGTACAGTAATTATGCTTTGGCGCTCATTGAGATTTATTGATTTTTAGTAAGAAAATGAATATTAAAGAAAACGTAAATGACACGTTAGCAGAGCGTAGTTTCGATCTACGGACCTCTGGGTTATGGGCCCAGCACGCTTCCACTGCGCCACTCTGCTGAATGCGTTGGTACAGTAATTATGCTTTGGCGCTCATTGAGATTTATTGATTTTTAGTAAGAAAATGAATATTATAAAGAAAATGTAAATGCCCCGTTAGCAGAGCGCAGTTTCGATCTACGGATCTCTGGGTTATGGGCCCAGCACGCCTCCACTGCGCCACTCTGCTGAATGCGTTTGTACAGTAATTATGCTTTGGCGCTCATTGAGATTTATTGATTTTTAGTAAGAAAATGAATATTATAGAAAACGTAAATGACACGTTAGTAGAGCGTAGTTTCGATCAAGGGACCTCCGGGTTATGGGCCCAGCACGCTTCCACTGCGCCACTCTGCTGAATGCGTTTGTACAGTAATTATGCTTTGGCGCTCATTGAGATTTATTGATTTTTATTAAGAAAATGAATATAATAAATAAAATGTAAATGACGCGTTAGCAGAGCGTAATTTCGATTTACGGACCTCTGGGTTACCGGCCCAGCACGCTTCCACTGCACCACTCTGCTGAATGCGTTGGTACAGTAATTATGCTTTGGCGCTCATTGAGATTTATTGATTTTTAGTAAGAAAATGAATATTAAAGAAAACGTAAATGACACGTTAGCAGAGCGTAGTTTCGATCTACGGGCCTCTGGGTTATGGGCCCAGCACGCTTCCACTGCGCCACTCTGCTGCTTGCCTTGGTACAGTAATTATGCTTTGGCGCTCATTGAGATTTATTGATTTTTAGTAAGAAAATGAATATTATAAAGAAAGTGTAAATGACGCGTTAGCAGAGCGTAGTTTCGACCAACGAAACTCTGGGTTATGGGCCCAGTACGCTCCCACTGCGCCACTCTGCTGAACGCGTTGGTACAGTTATTATGCTTTGGCGCTAATTCAGATTTATTGATTTTTAATAAGAAAATGAATATAATAAGCAAAATGCAAATGACTCGTTAGTAGAGCGTAGTTTCGACCTACGGACCTCTAGTTTAAGGGCCCAGCACGCTACCACTGCGCCACTCTGCCGAGCGCGTGGGTACAATAATTATGCTCGTGCGCTCATTTAGATTTATTGAGTTTTATTAAAAATATGAATATAATAATGAAAACGTAAATGACGCGGTAGTAGAGCGTAGTTTCGATCTACGGATATCAGGGTTATGGGCCCAGCACACTTCCACTGCGCCACTCTGCCGACTGCGTTGGCACAATAATTCTGCTTGTGCGCTCATTGAGATTTATTGAGTTTTATTAAAAATATGAATATAATAAAGAAAATTTAAATGAGGCTCTAGCAGAGCGCAGTTTCGAACTACGCATCCGAGTGTTATTGGCTCAGCACGCTTCCACAGCGCCAGTATGCCGAGTGCCTTGGTACAATAATTATGCTTGTGCGCTCATTGAGATTTATTGAGTTTTATTAAAAATATAAATATAATAAAGAAATCGTAAATGACGCGGTAGCAGAGCGTAGTTTCCATCAACGGACCTCTGGTTTATGGGCCCAGCACGCTTCCACTGCACCACTCTGCCGAGTGCGTTGTACAATAATTATGCTTGTGCGCTCATTGAGATTTTTTTGAGTTTTATTAAAAATATGAATATAATAAAGAAAATATAAATGACGCTCTAGCAGAGCGTATTTTCGATCTACGGACCTCTGGGTTATGGGCCCAGCACGCTTCATTTCGCCACTCTGCTGAGTGCATTGGTACAATAATTATGCTTGTACGCTCATTGAGATTTATGGAGTTTAATTAAAAATATGAATATAGTAAAGAAAATGTAAATGACGCTCTAGCAGGGCGCAATTCCGATCTACGGATCTCTGGGTAATTGGCCCAGCACGCTTCCATTGCGCCACTCTGCGGAATGCTTTGGTACAATAATTTTGCTTGTGCGCTCGTTGAGATTTATTGATTTTTATTAAAAATATGAATATTATAAAGAAAATGTAAATGACGCGTTAGCAGAGCGTAGTTTCGATCTACGGACCTCTGGGTTATGGGCCCAGCACGCTTCCACTGCGCCACTCTGCTGAATGCGTTGGTACAGTAATTATGATTTGGCGCTCATCGAGATTTATTGATTTTTAGTAAGAAAATGAATATTATAAAGAAAATGTAAATGACGCGTTAGCAGAGCGTGGTTTCGATCTACGGATCTCTCAGTTATGGGCCCAGCACGCTTCCACTGCGCCACTCTGCTGAATGCGTGGGTACAGTAATTATGATTTGGCGCTCATCGAGATTTATTGATTTTTAGTAAGAAAATGAATATTATAAAGAAAATGTAAATGACGCGTTAGCAGAGCGTAGTTTCGATCAACGGACCTCTGGGTTATGGGCCCAGCACGCTTCCACTGCGCCACTCTGCTGAACGCGTTGGTACAGTAATTATGATTTGGCGCTCATCGAGATTTATTGATTTTTAGTAAGAAAATGAATATTATAAAGAAAATGTAAATGACGCGTTAGCAGAGCGTAGTTTCGATCTACGGACCTCTGAATTATGGGCCCAGCACGCTTCCACTGCGCCACACTGCTGGATGCGTTTGTACAGTAATTATGATTTGGCGCTCATCGAGATTTATTGATTTTTAGTAAGAAAATGAATATTATAAAGAAAAT
>JBBBDQ010001958.1:2570000-2572500 GCA_037127315.1 Ascarosepion bandense
TTTTTAGTAAGAAAATGAATATTATAAAGAAAATGTAAATGACGCGTTAGCAGAGCGTAGTTTCGATCTACGGAACTCTGGGTTATGGGCCCAGCACGCTTCCACTGCGCAACTCTGCGGAATGCGTCGGTACAGTCATTATGATTTGGCGCTCATCGAGATTTATTGATTTTTAGTAAGAAAATGAATATTATAAGGAAAATGTAAATGACGGCGTTAGCAGAGCGTAGTTTCGATCAACGGACCTCTGGGTTATGGGCCCAGCACGCTTCCACTGCGCCACGCTGCTGAATGCGTTGGTACAGTAATTATGATTTGGCGCTCATCGAAATTTATTGATTTTTAGTAAGAAAATGAATATTATAAAGAAAATGTAAATGACGCGTTAGCAGAGCGTAGTTTCGATCTACGGACCTCTGGGTTATGGGCCCAGCACGCTTCCACTGCGCCACTCTGCTGAATGCGTTGGTACAGTAATTATGATTTGGCGCTCATCGAGATTTATTGATTTTTAGTAAGAAAATGAATATTATAAAGAAAATGTAAACGACGCGTTAGCAGAGCGGAGTTTCGATCTACGGACCTCTGGGTTATGGGCCCAGCACGCTTCCACTGCGCCACTCTGCTGAATGCGTTGGTACAGTAATTATGATTTGGCGCTCATCGAGATTTATTGATTTTTAGTAAGAAAATGAATATTATAAAGAAAATGTTAATGACGCGTTAGCAGAGCGTAGTTTCGATCTACGGTCCTCTGAGTTATGGGCCCAGCACGCTTCCACTGCGCCACTCTGCTGAATGCGTCGGAACAGTAATTATGATTTAGCGCTCATCGAGATTTATTGATTTTTAGTAAGAAAATGAATATTATAAAGAAAATGTAAATGACGCGTTAACAGAGCGTAGTTTCGATCTACGGACCTCTGGGTTATGGGCCCAGCACGCTTCCACTGCGCAACTCTGCGGAATGCGTTGGTACAGTAATTATGATTTGGCGCTCATCGAGATTTATTGATTTTTAGTAAGAAAATGAATATTATAAGGAAAATGTAAATGACGCGTTAGCAGAGCGTAGTTTCGATCAACGGACCTCTGGGTTATGGGCCCAGCACGCTTCCACTGCGCCACTCTGCTGAATGCGTTGGTACAGTAATTATGATTTGGCGCTCATCGAAATTTATTGATTTTTAGTAAGAAAATGAATATTATAAAGAAAATGTAAATGACGCGTTAGCAGAGCGTAGTTTCGATCAACGGACCTCTGGGTTATGGGCCCAGCACGCTTCCACTGCGTCACTCTGCTGAATGCGTTGGTACAGTAATTATGATTTGGCGCTCATCGAGATTTATTGATTTTATAGTAAGAAAATGAATATTATAAAGAAAATGTAAATGACGCGTTAGCAGAGCGTAGTTTCAATCTGCGGACCTCTGGGTTATGGGCCCACCACGCTTCCAATGCGCCACTCTGCTGAATGCGCCGGTGCAGTAATTATGATTTGGCGCTCATCGAGATTTATTGATTTTTAGTAAGAAAATGAATATTATAAAGAAAATGTAAATGACGCGTTAGCAGAGCGTAGTTTCGATCAACGGACCTCTGAGTTATGGGCCCAGCATGCTTCCACTGCGCCACTCTGCTGAATGCGTTGGTACAGTAATTATGATTTGGCGCTCATCGAGATTTATTGATTTTTAGTAAGAAAATGAATATTATAAAGAAAATGTAAATGACGCGTTAGCAGAGCGTAGCTTCGATCTACGGACCTCTGGGTAATGGGCCCAGCACGCTTCCACTGCGCCACTCTGCTGAATGCGTTGGAACAGTAATTATGATTTGGCGCTCATCGAGATTTATTGATTTTTAGTAAGCAAATGAATATTTTAAAGAAAATGTAAATGACGCGTTAGCAGAGCGTAGTTTCGATCTACGGACCTCTGGGTTATGGGCCCAGCACGCTTCCACTGCGCCTCTCTGCTGAATGCGTTGGTACAGTAATTATGATTTGGCGCTCATCGAGATTTATTGATTTTTAGTAAGAAAATGAATATTATAAAGAAAATGTAAATAACGCGTTAGCAGAGCGTAGTTTCGATCGACGGACCTCTGGGTTATGGGCCCAGCACGCTGCCACTGCGCCACTCTGCAGAATGTGTTGGTACAGTAATTATGATTTGGCGCTCATCGAGATTTATTGATTTTTAGTAAGAAAATGAATATTATAAAGAAAATGTAAATGACGCGTTAGCAGAGCGTAGTTTCGATCTACGGACCTCTGGGTTATGGGCCCAGCACGCTTCCACTGCGCCACTCAGCTGAATGCGTTCGTACAGTAATTATGATTTGGCGCTCATCGAGATTTATTGATTTTTAGTAAGAAAATGAATATTATAAAGAAAATGTTAATGACGCGTTAGCAGAGCGTAGTTTCGATCTACGGACCTCTGAGTTATGGGCCCAGCACGCTTCCACTGCGCCACTCTGCTGAATGCGTTGGAA
>JBBBDQ010001958.1:2575000-2630000 GCA_037127315.1 Ascarosepion bandense
TCCACTGCGCCACTCTGCTGAATGCCTTGGTACAGCAATTACGCTTTGGCGCTCATTGAGATTTATTGATTTTTAGTAAGAAAATGAATATAATAAAGAAAATGTAAATGACACGTTTGCAGAGCGTAGTTTCGATCTACGGACCTCTGGGTTATAGGCCCATAACGCTCCCACTGCGCCACTCTGCTGAACGCGTTGGTACAGTAATTATGCTTTGGCGCTCATTGAGATTTATTGATATTTAGTAAGAAAATGAATATAATAAAGAAAGTGTAAATGACGCGTTAGCAGTGCGTAATTTCGATCTACGGACCTCTGGGTTATCGGCCCAGCTCGCTTCCACTGCACCACTCTGCTGACTGCCTTGGTACAGTAATTATGCTTTGGCGCTCATTAAGATTTATTGATTTTTAGTAAGAAAATGAATATTAAAGTAAACGTAAATGACACGTTAGCAGAGCGTAGTTTCGATCTACGGACCTCTGTGTTATGGGCCCAGCAGACTTCCACTGCGCCACTCTGCTGAATGCGTTTGTACAGTAATTATGCTTTGGCGCTCATTGAGATTTATTGATTTTTAGTAAGAAAATGAATATTATAAAGAAAATGTAAATGACGCGTTAGCAGAGCGTAGTTTCGATCTACGGACCTCTGGGTTATGGGTCCAGCACGATTCCACTACGCCACTCTGCTGAATGTGGTCGTACAGTAATTATGCTTTGGCGCTCATTGAGATTTATTGATTTTTACTGAGAAAATGAATATAATAAATAAAATGTAAATGACGCGTTAGCAGAGCGTAATTTCGATTTACGGACCTCTGGGTTACCGGCCCAGCACGCTTCCACTGCACCACTCTGCTGAATGCGTTGGTACAGTAATTATGCTTTGGCGCTCATTGAGATTTATTGATTTTTAGTAAGAAAATGAATATTAAAGATAACGTAAATGACACGTTAGCAGAGCGTAGTTTCGATCTACGGATCTCTGGGCTATGGGCCCAGCACGCTTCCACTGCGCCACTCTGCTGCTTGCCTTGGTACAGTAATTATGCTTTGGCGCTCATTGAGATTTATTGATTTTTAGTAAGAAAATGAATATTATAAAGAAAATGTCAATGACGCGTTAGCAGAGCGTAATTTCGATCTACGGACCTCTGGGTTATCGGCCCAGCACGCTTCCACTGCACCACTCTGCTGAATGCGTTGGTACAGTAATTATGCTTTGGCGCTCATTGAGGTTTATTGATTTTTAGTAAGAAAATGAATATTAAAGAAAACGTAAATGACACGTTAGCAGAGCGTAGTTTCGATCTACGGACCTCTGGGTTATGGGCCCAGCACGCTTCCACTGCGCCACTCTGCTGCATGCCGTGGTACAGTAATTATGCTTTGGCGCTCATTGAGATTTATTGATTTTTAGTAAGAAAATGAATATTATAAAGAAAGTGTAAATGACGCGTTAGCAGTGCGTAATTTCGATCTACGTACCTCTGGGTTATCGGCCGAACACGCTTCCACTGCACCACTCTGTCGAATGCGTTGGTACAGTAATTATGCTTCGTCGCTCATTGAGATTTATTGATTTTTAGTAAGAAAATGAATATTATAAAGAAAGTGTAAATGACGCGTTAGCAGAGCGCAGTTTCGACCAACGAACCTCTGGGTTATGGGCCCAGTACGCTCCCACTGCGCCACTCTGCTGAATGCGTTGGTACAGTTATTATGCTTTGGCGCTAATTCAGATTTATTGATTTTTAATAAGAAAATGAATATAATAAGCAAAATGCAAATGACTCGTTAGTAGAGCGTAGTTTCGACCTACGGACCTCTAGATTAAGGGCCCAGCACGCTACCACTGCGCCACTCTGCCGAGCGCGTGGGTACAATAATTATGCTCGTGCGCTCATTTAGATTTATTGAGTTTTATTAAAAATATGAATATAATAATGAAAACGTAAATGACGCGGTAGTAGAGCGTAGTTTCGATCTACGGATATCAGGGTTATGGGCCCAGCACACTTCCACTGCGCCACTCTGCCGACTGCGTTGGCACAATAATTCTGCTTGTGCGCTCATTGAGATTTATTGAGTTTAATTAAAAATATGAATATAATAAAGAAAATTTAAATGAGGCTCTAGCAGAGCGCAGTTTCGAACTACGTACCCGAGGGTTATTGGCTCAGCACGCTTCCACAGCGCCAGTATGCCGAGTGCCTTGGTACAATAATTATGCTTGTGCGCTCATTGAGATTTATTGAGTTTTATTAAAAATATAAATATAATAAAGAAATCGTAAATGACGCGGTAGCAGAGCGTAGTTTCCATCAACGGACCTCTGGTTTATGGGCCCAGCACGCTTCCACTGCACCACTCTGCCGAGTGCGTTGGTACAATAATTATGCTTGTGCGCTCATTGAGATTTTTTGAGTTTTATTAAAAATATGAATATAGTAAAGAAAATGTAAATGACGCTCTAGCAGGGCGCAATTCCGATCTACGGATCTCTGGGTAATTGGCCCAGCACGCTTCCACTGCGCGACTCTGCTGAGTGCGTTGGTACAATAATCATGCTTGTGCGCTCATTGAGATTTATGGAGTTTAATTAAAAATATGAATATAGTAAAGAAAATGTAAATGACGCTCTAGCAGGGCGCAATTCCGATCTACGGATCTCTGGGTAATTGGCCAAGCACGCTTCCACTGCGCGACTCTGCTGAGTGCGTTGGTACAATAATCATGCTTGTGCGCTCATTGAGATTTATGGAGTTTAATTAAAAATATGAATATAGTAAAGAAAATGTAAATGACGCTCTAGCAGGACGCAATTCCGATCTAAGGATCTCTGGGTAATTGGCCCAGCACGCTTCCACTGCGCGACTCTGCTGAGTGCGTTGGTACAATAATCATGCTTGTGCGCTCATTGAGATTTATTGAGTTTTATTAAAAATATGAATATAATAAAGAAAACGTAAACGAGGCTCTAGCAGAGCGCAGTTCCGATCTACGGACCTCTCGGTTATGGGCCCTGCACGCTTCCACTGCGCCACTATTCTGAGCGCGTTGGTACAATAATTATGCCTGTGTGCTCATTGAGATTTATTAAAAATATGAATATAATAAAGAAAACGTAAACGAGGCTCTAGCAGAGAGCAGTTTCAATCTACCGACCTCTGGGTTATGGGCCCAGCACGCTTCCACTGCGCCACTCTGCTGACTTAGTCTGTACAATAATTACGCTTGTGCGATCATTGATATTTATTGTGTTTTATTAAAAATATGAATATAATAAAGAATATGTAAATGACGCTCTAGCAGAGCGTAATTTCGAACTACGGACCTCGGGGTTATGGGCCCAGCACTCTTCCACTGCGCCACTCTGCTGTGTGCGTTGGTACAATAATTATGCCTGTGCGCTCATTGAGATTTATTGAGTTTCATTAAAAATATGAACATAATCAAGAAATCGTATATGACGCGGTAGCAGAGAGTAGCTTCGATCTACGGAGCTTCCACTGCGCCACTATCCTGAGTGCGTTGGTACAATAATTATGCTTGTGTGCTCATTGATATTTATTGAGTTTATTTAAAAATATGAATATAATAAAGAAAATGTGAATGACGCTCTAGCAGAGCGTAGTTTCGATCTCCGGCCCTCTGGATGATTGGCCCAGCACCCTTCCACTGCGCCACTCTGCCGAATGCTCTCGTACAATAATTATGCTTGTGCGCTCGTTGAGATTTATTGACTCTTATTAAAAATATGTATATAATAAAGAAAATGTAAAAGACGCTCTACTAGAGCGTAATTTCGATCTACGGAGCTCTGGGTTATGGGCCCAGCACGCTTCCCCCTGCGCAACTATGCTGAGTGCGTTGGTACAATAATTATGCTTGTGCAATCATTGAGATTTATTGTGTTTTCTTAAAAATATGAATATAATAAAGAAAATGTAAATGACGCTCTAGCAGAGCGTTATTTCGATTTACGGACCTCGGGGTTATGGGCCCAGCACGCTTCCACTGCGCCACTCTGCCGATTGCGTTGGTACAATAATTATGCTTGTGCGCTCATTGAGATTTATTGTGTTTAAATTAAAAATATGAATATAACAAAGAAATCGTATATGACGCGGTAGCAGAGCGTAGTTTCGATCTATGGACCTCTGGGTTATGGGCCCAGCACGCTTCCACTGCGCCACTCTGCTGATTGCGTTGGTACAATAATTATGCCTGTGCGCTCATTGAGATTTATAGTGTTTCATTAAAAATATGAATATAATAAAGAAAACGTAAATGACGCTGTAGAAGAGCGGAGTTTTGATCTACGGACCTCTGGGTTATGGGCCCTGCACGCTTCCACTGCGACACTCTGCTGAGTGCGTTGGTACAATAGCTATGCTTGTGCGCTCTTTGAGATTTATTGAGTTTTATTAAAAAATATGAATGTAATAAATGTAATGTAAATGACGCTCTAGCAGAGCCTAATTTCGATCTACGGACCTCTGGGTTATGGGCCCAGCACGCTTCCACTGCGCCACTCTGCTGAGTGCGTTGGTACAATCATTATGCCTGTGCGCTAATTGAGATTTATTGAGTTTTATTAAAAATATGAATATAATAAAGAAATCGTATATGACGCGGTAGCAGAGCGTAGTTTCAATCTATGGATCTCTGGGTTATAGGCCCAGCACGCTTCCACTGCGCGCTGGTACAATAATTATGTTTGTGTGATTATTGAGATTTATTGAATTTTTAGTAGAATGAATGAATTCAATAAAAAAACTGAGTAATGCGGTAGAGGATAGCAGTCTCGATCGAAGATCCACTGTGTTATGAGCGTAGCATTCTCCCACTGCGCCACTTTGCGTTACGCCGTAGTAGAACAATTATGGTTGTGTTCTTATTGAGATTTTTGATTTTTGTAAAACGGATAAATATAATAAATAAAATGTAATTTATGCGCTATCAGAACGTAGTTTCGATCTAGGGAGTTCTGGTTATGGGCCCAAAACGCTTCTACTGCGCCACTCTGCTGAGTGCGTTGGTACAGCAATTATGCCTGTGCGCTAATTGAGATTTATTGAGAGTTATTAAAAATATGAATATAATAAAGAAATCGTATATGACGCGGTAGCAGAGCGTAAGTTCGATCTACGGACCTCAGGGTTATGGGCCCAGCACGCTTCCACTGAGCCACTCTGCTGAATGCGTTGGTACAGTAATTATGATTTGGCGCTCATTGAGATTTATTGATTTTTAGTAAGAAAATGAATATTATAAAGAATATGTAAATGACGCGTTAGCAGAGCGTAGCTTCGATCAACGGACCTCTGGGTTATGGGCCCAGCACGCTTCCACTGCGCCACTCTGCTGAATGCGTTGGTACAGTAATTATGATTTGGCGCTCATCGAGATTTATTGATTTTTAGTAAGAAAATGAATATTATAAAGAAAATGTAAATGACGCGTTAGCAGAGCGTGGTTTCGATCTACGGATCTCTGAGTTATGGGCCCAGCACGCATCCACTGCGCCACTCTGCTGAATGCGTGGGTACAGTAATTATGATTTGGCGCTCATCGAGATTTATTGATTTTTAGTAAGAAAATGAATATTATAAAGGAAATGTAAATGACGCGTTAGCAGAGCGTAGTTTCGATCAGCGGACCTCTGAGTTATGGGCCCAGCACGCTTCCACTGCGCCACTCTGCTGAACGCGTTGGTACAGTAATTATGATTTGGCGCTCATCGAGATTTATTGATTTTTAGTAAGAAAATGAATATTATAAAGAAAATGTAAATGACGCGTTAGCAGAGGGTAGTTTCGATCAACGGACCTCTGGGTATGGGCCCAGCACGCTTCCACTGAGCCACTCTGCTAAATGCGATGGTACAGTAATTATGATTTGGCGCTCATCGAGATTTATTGATTTTTAGTAAGAAAATGAATATTATAAAGAAAATGTAAATGACGCGTTAGCAGAGCGTAGTTTCGATCTACGGACCGCTGGGTTATGGGACCAGCACGCTTCCACTGCGCCACTCTGCTGAATGCGTTGGTACAGTAATTATGATTTGGCGCTCATCGAGATTTATTGATTTTTAGTAAGAAAATGAATATTATAAAGTAAATGTAAATGACGCGTTAGCAGAGCGTAGTTTCGATCTACGGACCTCTGAGTTATGGGCCCAGCACGCTTCCACTGCGCCACTCTGCTGAATGCGTTGGTACAGTAATTATGATTTGGCGCTCATCGAGATTTATTGATTTTTAGTAAGAAAATGAATATTATAAAGAAAATGTAAATGACGCGTTAGCAGAGCGTAGTTTCGATTTACGGACCTCTGGGTTATGGGCCCAGCACGCTTCCACTGCGCCACTCTGCTGAATGCGTAGGTACAGTAATTATGATTTGGCGCACATCGAGATTTATTGATTTTTAGTAAGAAAATGAATATTATAAAGAAAATGTAAATGACGCGTTAGCAGAGCGTAATTTCGATCTACGGACCTCTGGGTTATGGGCCCAGCACGCTTCCACTGCGCCACTCTGCTGAATGCGTTGGAACAGTAATTATGATTTGGCGCTCATCGAGATTTATTGATTTTTAGTAAGAAAATGAATATTATAAAGAAAATGTAAATGACGCGTTAGCAGAGCGTAGTTTCGATCTACGGACCTCTGGGTTATGGGACCAGCACGCTTCCACTGCGCCCCTCTGCTGAATGCGTTGGTACCGTAATTATGATTTGGCGCTCATCGAGATTTATTGATTTTTAGTAAGAAAACAAATATTATAAAGAAAATGTAAATGACGCGTTAGCAGAGCGGAGTTTCGATCTACGGTCCTCTGGGTTAAGGGGCCAGCACGCTTCCACTGCGCCACTCTGCTGAATGCGTTGGTACAGTAATTATGATTTGGCGCTGATCGAGATTTATTGATTTTTAGTAAGAAAATGAATATTATAAAGAAAATGTAAATGACGCGTTAGAAGAGCGTAGATTCGATCTACGGACCTCTGGGTTATGGGCCCAGCACGCTTCCACTGCGCCACTCTGCTGAATGCGTTGGTACAGTAATTATGATTTGGCGCTCATCGAGATTTATTGATTTTTAGTAAGAAAATGAATATTATAAAGAAAATGTAAATGACGCGTTAGCAGAGCGTAGTTTCGATCTACGGACCTCTGGTTTATGGGCCCAGCACGCTGCCAGTGCGCCACTCTGCAGAATGTGTTGGTACAGTAATTTTGATTTGGCGCTCATCGAGATTTATTGATTTTTAGTAAGAAAATGAATATTATAAAGAAAATGTAAATGACGCGTTAGCAGAGCGTAGTTTCGATCTACGGACCTCTGGGTTATGGGCCCAGCACGCTTCCACTGCGCCACTCAGCTGAATGCGTTAGTACAGTAATTATGATTTGGCGCTCATCGAGATTTATTGATTTTTAGTAAGAAAATGAATATTATAAAGAAAATGTTAATGACGCGTTAGCAGAGCGTAGATTCGATCTACGGACCTCTGAGTTATGGGCCCAGCACGCTTCCACTGCGTCACTCTGCTGAAGGCGTTGGAACAGTAATTATGATTTGGCGCTCATCGAGATTTATTGATTTTTAGTCAGAAAATGAATATTATAAAGAAAATGTAAATGACGCGTTAGCAGAGCGTAGTTTCGATCTACGGACCTCTGGGTTATGGGCCCAGCACGCATCCACTGCGCCACTCTGCTGAATGCGTTGGTACAGTAATTATGATTTGGCGCTCATCGAGATTTATTGATTTTTAGTAAGAAAATGAATATTATAAAGAAAATGTAAATGACGCGTTAGCAGAGCGTAGTTTCGATCTACGGACCTCTGGGTTATGGGGCCAGCACGCTTCCACTGCGCCACTCAGCTGAATGCGTTAGTACAGTAATTATGATTTGGCGCTCATCGAGATTTATTGATTTTTAGTAAGAAAATGAATATTATAAAGAAAATGTTAATGACGCGTTAGCAGAGCGTAGTTTCGATCTACGGACCTCTGAGTTATGGGCCCAGCACGCTTCCACTGCGCCACTCTGCTGAAGGCGTTGGAACAGTAATTATGATTTGGCGCTCATCGAGATTTATTGATTTTTAGTCAGAAAATGAATATTATAAAGAAAATGTAAATGACGCGTTAGCAGAGCGTAGTTTCGATCTACGGACCTCTGGGTTATGGGCCCAGCACGCTTCCACTGCGCAACTCTGCGGAATGCGTCGGTACAGTAATTATGATTTGGCGCTCATCGAGATTTATTGATTTTTAGTAAGAAAATGAATATTATAAGGAAAATGTAAATGACGCGTTAGCAGAGCGTAGTTTCGATCAACGGACCTCTGGGTTATGGGCCCAGCACGTTTCCACTGCGCCACGCTGCTGAATGCGTTGGTACAGTAATTATGATTTGGCGCTCATCGAAATTTATTGATTTTTAGTAAGAAAATGAATATTATAAAGAAAATGTAAATGACGCGTTAGCAGAGCGTAGTTTCGATCTACGGACCTCTGGGTTATGGGCCCAGCACGCTTCCACTGCGCCACTCTGCTGAATGCGTTGGTACAGTAATTATGATTTGGCGCTCATCGAGATTTATTGATTTTTAGTAAGAAAATGAATATGTTAAAGAAAATGTAAATGACGAGTTAGCAGAGCGTAGTTTCGATCTACGGACCTCTGGGTTATGGGCCCAGCACGCTTCCACTGCGCCACTCTGCTGAATGCGTTGGTACAGTAATTATGATTTGGCGCTCATCGAGATTTATTGATTTTTAGTAAGAAAATGAATATTATAAAGAAAATGTTAATGACGCGTTAGCAGAGCGTAGCTTCGATCTACGGTCCTCTGAGTTATGGGCCCAGCACACTTCCACTGCGCCACTCTGCTGAATGCGTCGGGACAGTAATTCTGATTTGGCGCTCATCGAGATTTATTGATTTTTAGTAAGAAAATGAATATTATAAAGAAAATGTAAATGACGCGTTAACAGAGCGTAGTTTCGATCTACGGACCTCTGGGTAATGGGACCAGCACGCTTCCACTGCGTCACTCTGCTGAATGCGTTGGAACAGTAATTATGATTTGGCGCTCATCGAGATTTATTGATTTTTAGTAAGAAAATGAATATTATAAAGAAAATGTAAATGACGCGTTAGCAGAGCGTAGTTTCGATCTACGGACCTCTGGGTTATGGGCCCAGCACGCTTCCACTGCGCCTCTCTGCTGAATGCGTTGGTACAGTAATTATGATTTGGCGCTCATCGAGATTTATTGATTTTTAGTGAGAAAACGAATATTATAAAGAAAATGTAAATGACGCGTTAGCAGAGCGTAGTTTCGACCTACGGACCTCCGGGTTATGGGCCCAGCACGCTTCCACTGCGCCACTCTGCTGAACGCGTTGGTACAGTACTTATGCTTTGGCGCTCATTGAGATTTATTGATTTTTAGTAAGAAAATGAATATTAAAGAAAACGTAAATGACACGTTAGCAGAGCGTAATTTCGATCTACGGACCTCTGGGTTATGGGCCCAGCACGCGTCCACTGCGCCACTCTGCTGAATGCGTTGGTACAGTAATTATGCTTTGGCGCTCATTGAGATTTATTGATTTTTAGTCAGAAAATGAATATTATAAAGAAAATGTAAATGACGCGTTAGCAGAGCGTAGTTTTGATCTACGGACCTCTGGGTTATGGGCCCAGCACGCTTCCATTGAGCCACTCTGCTGAATGCGTTGGTACAGCAATTATGCTTTGGCGCTCATTGAGATTTATTGATTTTTAGTCAGAAAATGAATATTATAAAGAAAATGTCAATGACGCGTTTGCAGAGCGTAGTTTTGATCTACGGACATCTGGGTTATGCGCCCAGCACGCTTCCACTGAGCCACTCTGCTGAATGCCTTGGTACCGCAATTATGCTTTGGCGCTCATTGAGATTTATTTATTTTTAGTAAGAAAATGAATATAATAAAGAAAGTGTAAATGACGCGTTAGTAGAGCGTAATTTCGATCTACTGACCTCTGGGTTATCGGCCCAGCACGCTTCCACTGCACCACTTTGCTGAATGCGTTGGTACAGTAATTATGCTTTGGCGCTCATTGAGATTTATCGATTTTTAGTAAGAACATGAATATTAAAGAAAACGTGAATGACACGTTAGCAGAGCGTAGTTTCGATCTACGGACCTCTGGGTTATGGGCCCAGCACGCTTCCACTGCGCCACTCTGCTGAATGCGTTGGTACAGTAATTATGCTTTGGCGCTCATTGAGATTTATTGATTTTTAGTAAGAAAATGAATATTATAAAGAAAATGTAAATGACGCGTTAGCAGAGCGTAGTTTCGATCTACGGATCTTTCGGTTATGGGCCCAGCTCGCTTCCACTGCGCCACTCTGCTGAATGCGTTGGTACAGTAATTATGCTTTGGCGCTCATTGAGATTTATTGATTTTTAGTAAGTAAATGAATATAATAAAGAAAATGTAAATGACGCGTTAGCAGAGAGTAGTTTCGATCTACTGACCTCTGGGTTATGGGCCCAGCACGCTTCCACTGGGCCACTCTGCTGAATGTGTTTTTACAGTAATTATGCTTTGGCGCTCATTGAGATCTATTGATTTTTAGTAAGAAAATGAATATAATAAAGAAAATGTATCTGACGCGTTAGCAGAGCGTAGTTTCGATCTACGGACCTCTGGGTTGTCGGCCCAGCACGCTTCCACTTCGCCAATCTGCTGAATGCGTTGGTACAATAATTTTGCTTTGGCGCTCATTGAGATTTATTGATTTTTAGTAAGGAAATGAATATTATAAAGAAAGTGTAAATGACGCGTTAGCAGAGCGAAATTTCGATCTACGGACATCTGGGTTGTCGGCCCAGCACGCTTCCACTGCGCCACTCTGCTGAATGCGTTGCTGCAGTAATTATGCTTTGGCGCTCATTGAGATTTATTGATTTTTAGTAAGAAAATGAATATTAAAAAAACGTGAATAACACGTTAGCAGAGCGTAGTTTCGATCTACTGACCTCTGTGTTATGGGCCCAGCACGCTTCCACTGCGCCACTCTGCTGAATGCGTTGGTACTGTAATCATACTTTGGCGCTCATTGAGATTTATTGATTTTTAGTAAGAAAATGAATATTATAAAGAAAATGTAAATGACGCGTTAGCAGAGCGTAGTTTCGATCTACTGACCTCTTTGTTATGGGCCCAGCACGCTTCCACTGCGCCACTCTGCTGAATGCGTTGGTACAGCAATTATGCTTTGGCGCTCATTGAGATTTATTTATTTTTAGTAAGAAAATGAATAAAATTAATAAAGAAAGTGTAAATGACGCGTTAGCAGAGCGTACTTTCGATCTACGTCCTCTGGGTTATCGGCCCAGCACGCTTCCACTGCGCTACTCTGCTGAATGCGTTTGTACAGTAATTATGATTTGGCGCGCATTGAGATTTATTGATTTTTAGTAAGAAAATGAATATAATAAAAAAGTGTAAATGACACGATAGCAGAGCGTAGTTTCGATCTACGGATCTCTAGGTTATGGGCCCAGCACGCTTACACTGCGCCACTCTGCTGAATGCGTTGGTCCAGTACTTATGCTTTGGCGCTCATTGAGATTTATTGATTTTTAGTAAGAAAATGAATATTAAAGAAAACGTAAACGACACGTTAGCAGAGCGTAATTTCGATCTACGGACCTCTGGGTTATGGGCCAAGCGCGCTTCCACTGCGCCACTCTGCTGAATGCGTTGGTACAGTAATTATGCTTTGGCGCTCATTGAGATTTTTTGATTTTTAGTAAGAAAATGAATATTATAAAGAAAATGTAAATGACGCGTTAGCAGAGCGTAGTTTCGATCTACGGACCTCTGGGTTATGGGCCCAGCACGCTTCCACTGCGCCACTCTGCTGAATGCGTTGGTACAGTAATTATGCTTTGGCGCTCATTGAGATTTATTGATTTTTAGTAAGAAAATGAATATTATAAAGAAAAGGTCAATGACGCGTTAGCAGTGCGTAGTTTCGATCTACGGATCTCTGGGTTATGGGCCCAGCACGCTTCCACTGAGCCACTCTGCCGAATGCGTTGGTACAGAAATTAGGCTTTGGCGCTCATTGAGATTTATTGACTTTTAGTAAGAAAATTAATATAATAAAGAAAATGTAAATGACGCGTTAGCAGAGCGTAGTTTCGATCTACGGACCTCTGGGTTATTGGCCCAGCACGCTTCCACTGCGCCACTCAAGGGGTGGGTTGGTGCAGCAATTATGCTTTGGCGCTCATTGAGATTCATTGATTTTTATTAAGAAAAGGAATATAATAAAGAAAATGAAAATGACGCGTTAGCAGAGCGTAGTTTCGATCTATGGACCTCTGGGGTTATCGGCCCAGAACGCTCCCACTGCGCCACTCTGCTGAATGCGTTTGTACATTAATTATGCCTTGGCGTTCATTGAGATTTATTGATTTTTAGTAAGGAAATGAATATTATAAAGAAAGTGTAAATGACGCGTTAGCAGAGCGTAGTTTCGATCTACGGACCTCTTGATTATGGGCCCAGCACGCTTCCACTACGCCACTCTGCTGAATGCGTCTGTACAGTAATTATGCTTTGGCGATCTTTGAGATTTATTGATTTTTAGTAAGAAAATGATTATAATAAAGAAAGTTTTAATGACGCGTTAGCAGAGCGTAATTTCGATCTACGGACCTCTGGGTTATCGGCCCAGCACGCTTCCACTGCACCACTTTGCTGAATGCGTTTGTACAGTAATTATGCTTTGGCGCTCATTGAGATTTATCGATTTTTAGTAAGAAAATGAATATTAAAGAAAACGTGAATGACACGTTAGCAGACCGTAGTTTCGATCTACGGACCTCTGGGTTATGTGCCCAGCACGCTTCCACTGCGCCACTCTGCTGAATGCGTTGGTACCGTAATTATGCTTTGGCGCTCATTGAGATTTATTGATTTTTAGTAAGAAAATGAATATTATAAAGAAAATGTCAATGACGCGTTAGCAGAACGTAGTTTTGATCTACGGACCTCTGGGTTATGGGCCCAGCACGCTTCCACTGCGCCACTCTGCTGAATGCCTTGGTACAGCAATTATGCTTTGGCGCTCATTGAGATTTATTGATTTTTAGTAAGAAAATGACTATAATAAAGAAAATGTAAATGACACGTTTGCAGAGCGTAGATTCGATCTACGGACCTCTGGGTTATAGGCCCAGAACGCTTCCACTGCGCCACTCTGCTGAACGCGTTGATACAGTAATTATGCTTTGGCGCTCATTAGATTTATTGATTTTTAGTAAGAAAATGAATATTAAAGAAAACGTAAATGACACGTTAGCAGAGCGCAGTTTCGATCTACGGACCTCTGTGCTATGGGCCCAGCACACTTCCACTGCGCCACTCTGCTGAATGCGTTTGTACAGTAATTATGCTTTGGCGCTCATTGAGATTTATTGATTTTTAGTAAGAAAATGAATATTATAAAGAAAATGTAAATGACGCGTTAGCAGAGCGTAGTTTCGATCTACGGACCTCTGGGTTATGGGCCCAGCACGATTCCACTACGCCACACTGCTGAATGTGTTTGTACAGTAATTATGCTTTGGCGCTCATTGAGTTTTATTGATTTTTAGTAAGAAAATGAATATAATAAAGAAAGTGTAAATGACGCGTTAGCAGAGCGTAATTTCGATCTACGGACCCCTGGGTTATCGGCCCAGCCCGCTTCCACTGCACCACTCTGCTGAATGCGTTGGTACAGTAATTATGCTTTGGCGCTCATTGAGATTTATTGATTTTTAGTAAGAAAATGAATATTAAAGAAAACGTAAATGACACGTTAGCAGAGCGTAGTTGCGATCTACGGACCTCTGGGTTATGGGCCCAGCACGCTTCCACTGCGCCACTCTGCTGAATGCGTTTGTACAGTAATTATGCTTTGGCGCTCATTGAGATTTATTGATTTTTAGTAAGAAAATGAATATTATAAAGAAAATGTAAATGCCCCGTTAGCAGAGCGCAGTTTCGATCTACGGATCTCTGGGTTATGGGCCCAGCACGCCTCCACTGCGCCACTCTGCTGAATGCGTTTGTACAGTAATTATTCTTTGGCGCTCATTGAGATTTATTGATTTTTAGTAAGAAAATGAATATAATAAAGAAAGTGTAAATGACGCGTTAGCAGAGCGTAATTTCGATCTACGGACCTCTGGGTTATCGGCCCAGCTCGCTTCCACTGCACCACTCTGCTGAATGCGTTTGTACATTAATTATGCCTTGGCGTTCATTGAGATTTATTGATTTTTAGTAAGGAAATGAATATTATAAAGAAAGGGTAAATGACGCGTTAGCAGAGCGTAGCTTCGATCTACGGACCTCTGGGTTATGGGCCCAGCACGCCTCCACTGCGCCACTCTGCTGAATGCGTCTGGACAGTAATTATGCTTTGGCGCTCTTTGAGATTTATTTATTTTTAGTAAGAAAATGATTATAATAAAAAAGTTTTAATGACGCGTTAGCAGAGCGTAATTTCGATCTACGGACCTCTGGGTTATCGGCCCAGCACGCTTCCACTGCACCACTTTGCTGAATGCGTTGGTACAGTAATTATGCTTTGGCGCTCATTGAGATTTATCGATTTTTAGTAAGAAAATGAATATTAAAGAAAACGTGAATGACACGTTAGCAGAGCGTAGTGTCGATCTACGGACCTCTGGGTTATGGGCCCACCACGCTTCCACTGCGCCACTCTGCTGAATGCGTTGGTACAGTAATTATGCTTTGGCGCTCATTGAGATTTATTGATTTTTAGTAAGAAAATGAATATTATTAAGAAAATGTCAATGACGCGTTAGCAGAGCGTAGTTTTGATCTACGGACCTCTGGGTTATGGGCCCATAACGCTCCCACTGCGCCACTCTGCTGAACGCGCTGGTACAGTAATTATGCTTTGGCGCTCATTGAGATTTATTGATTTTTAGTAAGAAAATGAATATAATAAAGAAAGTGTAAATGACGCGTTAGCAGAGCGTAATTTCGATCTACGGACCTCTGGGTTATCGGCCCAGCTCGCTTCCACTGCACTACTCTGCTGACTGCGTTGGTACAGTAATTATGCTTTGGCGCTCATTAAGATTTATTGATTTTTAGTAAGAAAATGAATATTAAAGAAAACGTAAATGACACGTTAGGAGAGCGTAGTTTCGATCTACGGACCTCTGGGTTATGGGCCCAGCACGCTTCCACTGCGCCACTCTGCTGCATGCCGTAGTACAGTAATTATGCTTTGGCGCTCATTGAGATTTATTGATTTTTAGTAAGAAAATGAATATTATAAAGAAAATGTCAATGACGCGTTAGCAGAGCGTAATTTCGATCTACGGACCTCTGGGTTATCGGCCCAGCACGCTTCCACTGCACCACTCTGCTGAATGCGTTGGTACAGTAATTATGCTTTGGCGCTCATTGAGATTTATTGATTTTTAGTAAGAAAATGAATATTAAAGAAAACGTAAATGACACGTTAGCAGAGCGTAGTTTCGATCTACGGACCTCTGGGTTATGGGCCCAGCACGCTTCCACTGCGCCACTCTGCTGCATGCCGTAGTACAGTAATTATGCTTTGGCGCTCATTGAGATTTATTGATTTTTAGTAAGAAAATGAATATTATAAAGAAAGTGTAAATGACGCGTTAGCAGTGCGTAATTTCGATCTACGTACCTCTGGGTTATCGGCCCAACACGCTTCCACTGCACCACTCTGTCGAATGCGTTGGTACAGTAATTATGCTTTGTCGCTCATTGAGATTTATTGATTTTTAGTAAGAAAATGAATATTATAAAGAAAGTGTAAATGACGCGTTAGCAGAGCGCAGTTTCGACCAACGAACCTCTGGGTTATGGGCCCAGTACGCTCCCACTGCGCCACTCTGCTGAACGCGTTGGTACAGTTATTATGCTTTGGCGCTAATTCAGATTTATTGATTTTTAATAAGAAAATGAATATAATAAGCAAAATGCAAATGACTCGTTAGTAGAGCGTAGTTTCGACCTACGGACCTCTAGATTAAGGGCCCAGCACGCTACCACTGCGCCACTCTGCCGAGCGCGTGGGTACAATAATTATGCTCGTGCGCTCATTTAGATTTATTGAGTTTTATTAAAAATATGAATATAATAATGAAAACGTAAATGACACGGTAGCAGCGCGTAGTTTCGATCTACGGATATCAGGGTTATGGGCCCAGCACACGTCCACTGCGCCACTCTGCCGACTGCGTTGGCACAATAATTCTGCTTGTGCGCTCATTGAGATTTATTGAGTTTTATTAAAAATATGAATATAAGAAAGAAATCGTAAATGACACGGTAGCAGAGCGTAGTTTCCATCTACGGACCTCTGGGTTATGGGCCAGCACGCTTCCACTGCGCCACTCTGCTGAGTGCGTTGTTACATTAATTATGTTTGTGCGCTCATTGATATTTATTGAGTTTAATTAAAAATATGAATATAATAAAGAAAATTTAAATGAGGCTCTAGCAGAGCGCAGTTTCGAACTACGTACCCGAGGGTTATTGGCTCAGCACGCTTCCACAGCGCCAGTATGCCGAGTGCCTTGGTACAATAATTATGCTTGTGCGCTCATTGAGATTTATTGAGTTTTATTAAAAATATAAATATAATAAAGAAATCGTAAATGACGCGGTAGCAGAGCGTAGTTTCCATCAACGGACCTCTGGTTTATGGGCCCAGCACGCTTCCACTGCACCACTCTGCCGAGTGCGTTGGTACAATAATTATGCTTGTGCGCTCATTGAGATTTTTTGAGTTTTATTAAAAATATGAATATAGTAAAGAAAATGTAAATGACGCTCTAGCAGGGCGCAATTCCGATCTACGGATCTCTGGGTAATTGGCCCAGCACGCTTCCACTGCGCGACTCTGCTGAGTGCGTTGGTACAATAATCATGCTTGTGCGCTCATTGAGATTTATGGAGTTTAATTAAAAATATGAATATAGTAAAGAAAATGTAAATGACGCTCTAGCAGGGCGCAATTCCGATCTACGGATCTCTGGGTAATTGGCCCAGCACGCTTCCACTGCGCGACTCTGCTGAGTGCGTTGGTACAATAATCATGCTTGTGCGCTCATTGAGATTTATTGAGTTTTATTAAAAATATGAATATAATAAAGAAAACGTAAACGAGGCTCTAGCAGAGCGTAGTTTCAATCTACCGACCTCTGGGTTATGGGCCCAGCACGCTTCCACTGCGCCACTCTGCTGACTTAGTCTGTACAATAATTACGCTTGTGCGATCATTGATATTTATTGTGTTTTATTAAAAATATGAATATAATAAAGAATATGTAAATGACGCTCTAACAGAGCGTAATTTCGAACTACGGACCTCGGGGTTATGGGGCCAGCACTCTTCCACTGCGCCACTCTGCTGTGTGCGTTGGTACAATAATTATGCCTGTGCGCTCATTGAGATTTATTGAGTTTTATTAAAAATATGAACATAATCAAGAAATCGTATATGACGCGGTAGCAGAGAGTAGTTTCGATCTACGGAGCTCTGGGATATGGGCTCAGCACGCTTCCACTGCGCCACTATCCTGAGTGCGTTGGTACAATAATTATGCTTGTGTGCTCATTGATATTTATTGAGTTTATTTAAAAATATGAATATAATAAAGAAAATGTGAATGACGCTCTAGCAGAGCGTAGTTTCGATCTTCGGCGCTCTGGATGATTGGCCCAGCACCCTTCCACTGCGCCACTCTGCCGAATGCTCTCGTACAATAATTATGCTTGTGCGCTCGTTGAGATTTATTGACTCTTATTAAAAATATGTATATAATAAAGAAAATGTAAACGACGCTCTACTAGAGCGTAATTTCGATCTACGGAGCTCTGGGTTATGGGCCCAGCACGCTTCCCCTGCGCAACTATGCTGAGTGCGTTGGTACGATAATTATGCTTGTGCAATCATTGAGATTTATTGTGTTTTCTTAAAAATATGAATATAATAAAGAAAATGTAAATGACGCTCTAGCAGAGCGTTATTTCGATTTACGGACCTCGGGGTTATGGGCCCAGCACGCTTCCACTGCGCCACTCTGCCGATTGCGTTGGTACAATAATTATGCTTGTGCAATCATTGAGATTTATTGTGTTTAAATTAAAAATATGAATATAATAAAGAAATCGTATATGACGCGGTAGCAGAGCGTAGTTTCGATCTATGGACCTCTGGGTTATGGGCCCAGCACGCTTCCACTGCGCCACTCTGCTGATCGCGTTGGTACAATAATTATGCCTGTGCGCTCATTGAGATTTATTGTGTTTCATTAAAAATATGAATATAATAAAGAAAACGTAAATGACGCTGTAGCAGAGCGGAGTTTTGATCTACGGACCTCTGGGTTATGGGCCCTGCACGCTTCCACTGCGACACTCTGCTGAGTGCGTTGGTGCAATAGCTATGCTTGTGCGCTCTTTGAGATTTATTGAGTTTTATTAAAAAATATGAATATAATAAATGTAATGTAAATGACGCTCTAGCAGAGCCTAATTTCGATCTACGGACCTCTGGGTTATGGGCCCAGCACGCTTCCACTGCGCCACTCTGCTGAGTGCGTTGGTACAATCATTATGCCTGTGCGCTAATTGAGATTTATTGAGTTTTATTAAAAATATGAATATAATAAAGAAATCGTATATGACGCGGTAGCAGAGCGTAGTTTCAATCTATGGATCTCTGGGTTATAGGCCCAGCACGCTTCCACTGCGCGCTGGTACAATAATTATGTTTGTGTGATTATTAAGACTTATTGATTTTTAGTAGAATGAATGAATTCAATAAAAAAACTGAGTAATGCGGTAGAGGATAGCAGTCTCGATCGAAGATCCACTGTGTTATGAGCGTAGCATTCTCCCACTGCGCCACTTTGCGTTACGCCGTAGTAGAATAATTATGGTTGTGTTCTTATTGAGATTTTTGATTTTTGTAAAACGGATAAATATAATAAATAAAATGTAATTTATGCGCTATCAGAACGTAGTTTCGATCTAGGGAGTTCTGGTTATGGGCCCAAAACGCTTCTACTGCGCCACTCTGCTGAGTGCGTTGGTCCAATAATTATGTTTGTGTGATTATTGAGACTTATTGATTTTTTGTAAATATTATGAATATAACAAAGAAAATGTAAATGGTGCGCTAGCAGAACGTAGTTTTGATGTACGGACCACTGTGGCATTGGGGGGGGGGCAGCATGCTTCCACTGCGCCACTTTGCTTTATGGGTTGGTACAATAATTATGCTTGTGCGCTTATTGAGATTTCTTGATTTTTAGTAAAAAGAATGAATATAATAAAGAAAATGCAATGGATGAAATAGCTCAGCGTAATTTTGATATACAGACCTCTTGGTTATGGGCCTATCTCGTTTCCACTGCGCCACTATGCTGTATGCTCACGGTTAATAATAATAATGGTTGCGTGCTTATTGAGACTTATTGATTTTTTATAAAAATAATGAATATAATAATAAATGTATAACGGTGAACTAGCAATGCGTAGTTACGATCTGCGGACCGCTGGGTTGTAGGCCTAGCTCGCTTTCACTGCACCACTCGGCTTTATGGCCAGATGGAGTATGTATGTTTTTTTGGTTATTGAGACTTATAGATTTTTGTAAAAAGAATGAATACAATAAAAAAAATATGTGCGTGATGAGCTAGCAGAGCGCAGTCTCGATCTCAGGTCTTCTGGGTTATAAGCCGATCACGCTTCCACTGCGCCTCTCTGCTTGATACGCTGGCCGAGTAATTACGGTTGTGTGCTTATTAAAACTTATGGATTTTTAATAAAATAATGAATATAGTAAAATAAAATTTAAATGATGCACTAGCAATAGCGTAGTTTTGATCTACGGACCTCTGGGTTATGGGCCCAGCAGTCTTCCACTGCGCCACTGGGCTTTATGCCTTATTCGAATATGTATGGTTGTGTGGTTATTGTGACTTACTGATTTTTAGTAAAAAGGATGAATATAATTAAAAAAAATAAATGACTAGATAACAGAGCCTAGCTGCTGATATACGGTCTTCTGGGCTATGGGCCCAGCACGCTTCCACTGCGCCACTCTGCTGTATGCGTTGGCAGAATAATTATGGTTGTGTGCCTATTGAGAATTATTGATTTTTAGTAAAAAGAATGAATATAATTTAAAAAATGATGAGTTAGCAGAGTGTAGTTTCGACGTCCGGACCTCTGGGTTATGGGCCCAGCACGCTTCCACTGCGCTACTTTGGTTTTTGAATATGCTGATGTGATCTTTTATAATAACCTTCAGTTATCTCTTGTCTAGCATGTTTGTTAACAGGACAATGGCTACTCTTGAATAATAAATAATAATATAATATCTATAGTATATTCTAATTTTGTCTGGTTTTATAATATTCTATTTTTAAAATGAACCCACGAAGGATAGTCAATTTTTTTCCTTATATAACCCTTTTGATTTTTCGGAGGAGTTTATCACACAAATTTCAAGAAGGCCCGCTGGAGCCCCTTTGCTTCTTAAGTGAAAGCCCAGTGGATAATCTTTAGAAGGTAATCAAATTAAAAAAAAAAACGGTGATCAAATTTTCTTCAAAGATAAAAGTAATAATTAAAATCTTTTGAACCTGAACTCAAAGAAATTGTCGAGAATAAAATAGACAATTTTTCAAGTAACTCAGAAGACCAAGTGATACAAAATTTTCGTTCCACATGCAGAATCATCAGGACCGAGAAAAGAAAAAGCAGTTTTTGCTTGCTACCTGAGAAGTCTACATAAAAGATACTGAAATCAGTGAATAGAGCTGTATTCTACAAAGGACAGATTGTTAAATGTCCACGTGAAATCTGTAAAATTTGACAAATCTCACTTCTCTGTGTTTTATTTACGTTTTTTGACGATTGAATGGGTGCATCTATTTACTTCAGAGTGCATTCTCTGATTTAGTCAAACTTTGTATTACCTTCTAAAAATAGGTTTCTTTTTTCGAAGATATTTTTGAAGACTTTTAAAAATAATTGATATATATTTTCATAAAGTTTTGTGTAACAAAGTATGAGACGATGATTTGCCTTGTTTTTTCCCATAGAAAATAATGTTTGAAGTTTTTCCTTTGGTAGCACCCTAAGAACATAATAATAATAATAATAATAATAATAATAATAATAATAATAATAATAATAATAATGAAAATGAAGTCCTATCAACTAAGGAAAAAATAAAGCAAAATATACAACTGAAGGCTCAAAGAATAAGACGCTATGAGAAAAGATCAAGATTCTACAGACAAAACAAGATTTTTCAAACCGATGCAAAAGAAATTTTAAAGGAAAATGGGTAAAAAAAGAACTGAAATGACAGTATCCCCCCCAGAATGGAAGAAGTTACACAGTCTGGGAAAATATATGGGCTTGCCCTAAAGAACATAACAACGAAGTACATTGGATTGCACAAGAGATAGAACGAATAAAAAATAAACCAGAACAAACATGGGCTGGAATTACAGAAGAGGATGTTAAATTTGCACTAAAAAAGCGCACAATTGGAAATTTCCAGGTATAGATAAAATTCCTAACTTTTGGCTATATTATTTAAATACAGCTCATAAAAAACTAGCCAAAGAACTTCAAGAAATAGTTGTCGATCCCACTAAAATTCCTGCATGGATGACCAAAGGAATTACATTTCTTCTAACCAAGAATGGCGACACAATCAACCCGAAAAACTACAGACCAATTACATGCCTTCCGACAACAGATAAACAATTAACATCTATTTTAACAAAGCAGACATATTTATTCTTGGAAAGAAATGACATGTTACCACTTGAAGAAAAAAGGGTGCAAACGTGACTTATGAACAAAATGATCCTGGAAAACTGCTACAGTACAAAGAAAAATCTTAATACTCCCTGGATAGATTATCGTAAGGCATTCGATAGTATGCCACATTCCTGGATTTTAAAGACTTTAAATATATACAAGATATCACCCGTCATCATCAATTTCATGAAAGTGTGCATGTCTATATGTAAAACAACCCATTACCTCAATCATATAATTGGAACCTATAGGTCTGATGAAATAAACATCAAAGGATGTATATTTCAAGGTGATTCTTTGTCTCCCTTACTATTCTGCATAACATTAATAGCACTAACCAGTCAACTTAATAAGACAGAATGTGGTTATAAAATAGGCCAAAAGAAAATAAGCCATCTATTTTACATTGATGACTTAAAGTTATATGCTAAGAATGATAATGAGCTGGAAGGTCTTCTGCAAACTGTAAAAAGCTTCAGCGAAGACATTGGAATGAAATTCAATTTGAATAAATGTGCTAAAGCTACAGTTTTACGTGGATCAATACAAGAAACATCCTCAATTAGCTTAGACCCTGCTGTAACAATAAAAGAATTGAAACCAGAAGAAGCTTATAAATACGTAGGTGTAAATGAGAGTGAAAACATTCACCATAAAAAAAATGAAAGAAATAGTGCGTAAAGAGTACTATAGAAGGCTACGAATGATATTAAAAACTGAATTGAATTCTCAGGACAGAGTTATGGCCATTAATAGCCTTGCAATCCCAGTTGTCCAATATAGCTTTAACATCTTAAACTGGACTCTAAACGACATCAGGCGAATGGATTCTAAAACAAGAAAGCTTCTTTTTAAGCATAAGATGCATCATCCAAAGGCTGATGTAGACCTTCTATACATACCCCGTAAAGAAGGTGGAAGAGGTCTTATTCAGCTGGAATTGTCATACAAGACAACAACTATTGGCTTACTAACATACATAGAAACAACAAAGGATTGGATGATACAATTAGTAAGGCAACATGAAGACAGAAAGAAAAAATATTCAATAATAAAAGAAGGCAGTAAATACAAACAAGATTTACAGTTAGTAGATTCTGTAGAAAAGCAAAACAGAAGTCAAGAACCAACTATTGCGGCAAAAAATATGAAAATGAAAGCCAAAGATAAAGCTCTTGAACAGATGAAACAACGCTGGCAAGACAAACCTCTGCATGGCCAATATACAGAACGTGCCAATAAATCCGATGTTGATAAAGTTAATACTAAAGTTACTTCAAGCTCACGACCGGCTGAACTCCCTTCACTTAACTTAACTGATTCGGAAAAATTACCTGAATTTATCCAAAATTGACCGGAAATGCCTTAGACCACCGGTGACAAACACCGGCGACTGTAAGTCTGAAATTTCAGTTATCTTTTTTTTTTATCTTAATAAGGCTTCCGCCGGAAAAAGCTTAATGTGTGGTCAAGATACAGTAAATGACAGCCTTTGACCGGGTCATTGAAAACCCACCTGCTGAACTGTATCTCTTTATCACATTAAATCACTGAGTCAAATATTTACCGGAGGACAATTTTCCTCATAAAAGAAAAAGCGTTTATTTATTTATTTTTTTCCTCTTCTTTTTCACTTTTGTTAAATATGTTTCCAAACTATTTTCCATCCCTAACCATCCTCCATCCTAATCCATTACAACAAAATACATATATGCCTAGTTATCGTGTTACATGTGTGTGTGTCTGTCTGTCTGTCTGTACACATACATCGTATTCATGTAGACAATTAAGTTTTTTCTAAGTATGTAATGTCTTTTTTTTTTTTGTATTTTCATTTTTTGATAAAGAGCAGACTTTCGATAACTGTGAGTTTTGTTTTACAAAGAGAAATTAATGATTTAAATTTTCCAAAGAGCTCAGCTTTTAGCTAATATGAATATTAATCTCTTCCTAAATTCAAATTATCAAAATTTCATAAAATTGAACAAACTGGAGAGCGTAACAAATGCAAAAATACTTTTTATTAAGATTTTTTAAAAAACTAAAACAATTAAAAAATTTCTAAAATAATTTTCTTTCATTTGTGAATGAGTCTTGAAAGTATTATTAAAATCTGATAATTATTTGATTTTTTAAAGAATTTCCAAATCAGTATTTTTTCAACGCAAAACGCTAAAATTTTCTATACAATATTCTCTCGTTGACGAAAAAAAAAAAAAAAGAAGATTATTAACCATAATATTGAAAGTTCTAAAAAGGATAAAAATAAAGTTTAATAATAAAAAATCATTTGGTCTTTCTTTTAAGAATAAGAAAAATTTCCACGATACATCTTAGTTTTTATTGAGTTTGGAGGATTTTTTCACCATGGTATTCTCATTTTTTAGCGAATCAGAGAAAGAACTAAGACTCCTCTCTCTTCTATCACTTCCTTCTTCCCTCTATGTATTTTCTTGCTTCTTACTCGTTGTTAAACCCAAACGCCGGGTCATCAAAGGTTCGTATCTAAACTTATGTATAAATGGAACTTTGTCTCTGTGTGTGTGTGTCCGTTACCTATAGACTCCGAAACGGCTGAACCGATGTTCTTGAAAATTTACACAGTTGTACTATAAGCGTCTGCAAGTGTTCTTAGCTAGGTTTTGTGTCGAGGTACCCCCGATAAATATCGAAAATCGATAATCGAAAAAATCGGGTTATAGAAAGAGTGGTCCAATTTTAATCAAATTTGATACACTCATAGACATAAGAAACGATATTCAGAAGTTTCAAGGTTGCAGTTCTTACAATAGAGCAGAAAATCTATAATATATATATATATATATAAAAGGCAAGATGTTTATGTGTGTGTCTGTTTATCTGCCTGTATGTCTGTATTTTTTTTCAGCACTTTTATTTTAGTTTTTGCTTCGGGCTTGGCTCTAAGTAGGTATAATTGTAGTTCTTAGTCTCAGCCATGATACTATTTACTCAGAGGACTTATTTAAGCTTTAAAATTCACTTTGCGACGAAAAACACTTAATTTGATATCGATACCAGGAAATCAAAATTTGACTTACATTCATTTATTTTTCTTTCAGTCAACTGTTTCGCTTTAACTGGAAACAACTATTGCTTTTTAGTCTTTCGTGCCAACGTCCAAAGAGTCTGAGCTCCAGGACCATGGATTAGTTTTAAAGCTATCATTAATTTAAAGCTAAATTTATTTTACTTTATATATATATATAAATTTTTTAAAATTTTTATTTCTTCTTTCTTTTTTATCTTTCTCTCTTTTTATTCTTATTTTTATTTCCATTTTGAAAGATGTACTGTTACTGAGGAGATGTAGAATCACTCTTAGGGATTTTATGTTGAAATATTCATTCAACATCTTTGAATATTGAAAATTTATTTTATTACATTGAGCTCTTCTCCTGTATCATTTTTTAATATTAATTTTTTTTTAATATTAATTAGGATCAGGTTTTTGGGATTTACCTTCCTACTTTTCCGTTTTGGATTAAAATATTTTAATAATATATATATATATATATATATATATATATATATATATGTGTGTGTGTGTGTGTGTGTGTGTGTGATTGTTTCATGTGTGTGATTTGTATGTGTGCGTGGTAAAATAACGCCTCGTTCCCGACAAATTACTAAACGCAAATCTAGTTGAATCAACCTCGTTCTCGGCTGAAATATTTATCACTGAGGGAAAAATCTTTTTCTTTCGAGAAAAAAAAAATCAAAGAGAAGAAAACGTAAAAAAAAATCGCCTTTCTTAATGATTTCGCACTGTCGTCAATTTTCTTTCACCTCACTGTCATTCAACTGACAATGGCATAAACCTCACCAAAAGCACAAAACATACGACACTCAAGACATTTATCCGCCCTGATGTAGTTTATCACAATTATGGTTTGGTGGATAATTGGACAAAACGAAAAAGAAACGAAAGAAATCAGAGTTAAATTATTCATTTCATTTTTCTAACCATCTGTTCACAAACTTTAAAATGTCTTCCTCACCCTGACCAAGAAGCAAGGGAGAAAACTGCGTAAAGTTAGTTGTAGGTGGCGCTCTGTTTGCTAATCAAATAAACATTGCACTTCGTAATTATTTCTAGTATAAAAGGCGTGAGGAATACGTTGATTAGATTCGGATGTCTAATCTGAAAGCGAGGCCAACTGGTCCTTCAAGTTACCATTTCTTCAACTGTTTCTCTGTGGAGAAAAACGAAAAGCTGCATTTAATTTAATATTTTCATTTTTCTTTCTGACATTTTAAGCTGGAATGTAAGTTTTAAAAAAGGTGTCCTATCATTTTCCACCGGGAAATTGCTATTCACAAGTAGAACAAAACATGCGAACAAGAAAGATTAATTTGTAGAATCTGCTAGGCTTTTGGATTAAAGATTAACATATTATTTAATATGGATCAGACCGAGAACTCTCACCAATTGTGATGAACGGATATTCCCTTAGGGACTTACTGAGGCAGTTACGAGGGGGTATCTAGACCGAACGCCGAGAAAAACTGACGAAAGGGGACATATTTAATCAGGACAACGTTGCAGTACACAAGCCCTTACTTTCAAAGAATGTTTTGCAGGACTGTGGCTCTGATCTTTTTTTTTTAATCATCTCACCCCAAGCAAGGCATTCCACTGCCACTATTGCGTATGGGGCTACATAGGGGAAGGTAAAGAGAAGGAGTGGTTAGACATAGGGAATGTCAGGAGGAAGGTGACAGATGAGTAAGGATACCGAGCATGAGGTTTGGGCAGATGGGAAGAGTGTTTGATAGAATGGGAGCAGGTTAGTGTGTTAGGAGGTGTCTATTGACCTTACATTTAAACTCCTGGAGATTGTAGCCGTCGGGGAAGCAATCGTGTGGAAGAGAATTCCACAGTCGGGAAGTGCGAGGCAAGAAACTGTTGGAGTAGAAGTTACGGTTGCATTTTATCGGTTTCACTGTAAAAGGTTGGGACCTAATTGCTAATCTAGTATCTCGTTCAAATTCGTATTTAGCGGGCACCAGTGATCTAAGTTCATCGGAGCAGAAGCCGTGAAAGTATTTATAGAGATAAATTAATTATCCTGGTTAATTATCCTACTTATTTCCTTAATTTTACCATAATGTTTTGACAACACATGAAAAACAGTATCGCAGTGATGATGACGCTATATCTGCTTGTGATGACGTTTTTCACTCACAGGATGAACAGTCTTTTTGAACAGTCAGATATTTACTTCAACAGGAACAACGCATTTTTTCAAGAAGGCCCAGTGCCTTGAGCGCCGCCTATGACTTCATATTCCATTGGTGAGATGGAAGTTCCACTCAAGCAGCTTCTTCCCACGAATCGCTACCTTGTGAAACCGACGTCAAAGAGGACGCTTACCCGATTACTACAATCTTAACCTGTTCAAGTCTAGGGTGAAATGTTATTTTTCATACATATTTGCATAAGCTGTGTCTCTTACTCTGTAAGACCATACCACGAGTGACCCTCGATCCTTGTACAGTACACTAAAAAACAAACAAAAACGGACATCTCCATCGCTATATCTATGAAAAGTGTTTCAGATGAATTACATTCCTTAGTTCGACCAGTTCTAACCTTCACGTCTAAGCCCCGCCATGACATGCATATTGTAGCGAACTATCCTTATTCCATTGGTATTCCGCTCGAGCAGCTTCTCACAAATCATACAACATCATTCAGTACTCTTCTACATTGAGTGGTTCTTGAGTCTTGTATTGGGTAGAATAAACATAAATGAGTAAGATTTTCGCGTAGTTTTTTAAAACGTGTTTAACTGTGCGTTAGTCTCATCGGATCTTCGAAAATATACTGTCCCGCGGAGTTTTTACATATCCCAAAATAAAAAAAATGCTTATAGTGTTACAATTTTATAAAATATTGTCATACCGCTGAAAGAAAGTAACCTGACAGGCTGTCCCCTTACAATAGTCATTTTACCAAAATTTTGGACCTGTGAGTAGGGATTAAAACATTTTAAAATATAATCAAAAAATACTTTGATCTTTTTTTCCTAATAACATAAACATTTTGATGGAAAAATTTCGTTTTTATTAAGTTTGGAGCCTTTTTTCTTGATACTATGCTGTTTTTTGCAGCGATTTAGTGTAAGTGGAGGTACCTACTGAATGAATCGATGGCCATTATGTGTGTGTGTGTGTGTGTGTGTGTGTGTGTGTGTGTACTTATTTTTCTAGCTTTCTTTTTTCTTCATTTCCACGTTCAGTCAGTTAGTTAAGTGCCATACGTGAAACACGCTTGGGCGATCATGTCTAGAAAGAGACATGACTGACTGGGCAGAAGATTATCCCGCAGTAGGTTGCCATTGCTTTCTGCGGTAGACTGGTTGCCGACCAAGGCTATAGAACCCAATCTGTCCTGTTATTTAACCCATAACTGGAAGGAATAGATGGATTAATACCTTTCCCAAGGGTATTAGCGCGTAAGTGAATGCAAGGAATTCAACTGGAATTCCAACTCGGCTCTCCGATTTCTCGTTCCACTGCGCCACAAACATTAACTCAAAACTTGAACCGAAGATATCATTATTTATTGAAATTAAAATTATAATAAGTTTGTTGCATATACAGTGCGATGAATAAATTGTCGCTCTTTTTAATTTCAACTTCGCACATGCGCTTTTTAAAAAATTTTTTTTTTACTCGACAGCATAGTAGAGTCTGATGGGCACCTTCTGACAAAAAGAGCATCATGACGTTATTCAGTCCGCCAGAAATTTAATGTACTGCTTGGCATTCGCGCCAGAAGCTCCAATACGAACATTTCATAGTGTTTGAGTGTCAATCTGAGGACAGCGCAGAGGATTCAGAAAGAGTTGGATGAGACTAATAGTAATAACGAAGATACGGCAGCTCGGAAAACCTACACTTTCTGATAAGAAAAAACTCCCTAATTTGTTGGTGGGGGCCTCAGGCTCAACACGTAAAACATCTAGGGTCAACCGTTATCAGTCCTACATATCCTCATAATACACATTTAGTTACTCTTAAAGCTTTATAAAAAAAAGAAACTCATTTAGTAACCCGCTACCTTGGTCCTTTTATTTGGGTGAACATTTCAGATAGAAAATTAAAACAAAGCAAAAACAATCAATACCTAACGGGTTGAATGTGTGGCCTTTATCTCTCATTTGGAGCTCAGAGGGTTAACGTACAGACGTACATTATAAGACAAAAGATTAGGACCACACTCTCGATTTAATAATTAATACGTTTCATGCCTTCTTTGGTTCAGTTGACTTTTGCTTTGCTATACTATTTAATCCGTTAGTGCACGGCATCCATTTTTTAGACTTGGTTTATTTAAAATTTTAAATCCACCAGGCCTATGATTGGTATTAATTAGTAAAGGAGATTAGGTATAAAAATGTGTACATCTGCCGTTAAAAATGACGGCAAAATATTTGACAGGATTATTAGCTCTTTCCTTACAGGTTATCTCCCACTGAGCATGACAGGCAGGTATATATATATATATATATATATATATATATATATATCGTATAGTACCTTTTTTGTTTTGGTCTTTCTCTTCCACCCCTCCCCCTGAAAATTAAAAATTAAAAGTAATAAAATTGTTAATCTCCTCCCCACCTTGTGTTATGTAGTGTCTTTGATTTCTAGGTCACGTGAGTTGTCTTAATTACCTTTTTATATGTCGTTTTTTCTTTTCCTCTTTAGCCAGCTTTCACTGACGATCCATTTAGGTGAAACCTAGGTAAGTTCGTCTGGCTCATTAAGTGTGGTAGACTTTGTAAACAGTAGCTACTCCGGCATTTACGCACCGCTCATTCGATAATGAATTGGATCACTCTACCTATTGGGCGTGGTTATACGAGCTAAAAAGCCTGCCTTCTTCTACTGGACGCTCGTGGCTTAGGGGTAGAATCGCCGACTGACGCCAATTCGCCAACTGGCGTATATATACATAACACGCTAAAATGTCCCTTTGCTGATTCCATGAGCCTAAGGCTTAGGGGTTAACAACTTCGACTGACACCAAATCGGTCGAGTTTCGATTCCGGCCAGAAGCAAGTGGATGTCTAGCCACACTGATGAGCTGTGTTACAGCGAAACAGGCTTGGATGTCGAATAGATATATACAACGGTCTTTATTATAACAGAGTAAATTATTATTATTGAATATATAAGACCATGGTTCGAAGGAAGCTAGAAAATTAGTTTCGAAAAAGGCATGCCACGTTCAATTTTTAAGTGCTTCATTTAAACCCAAATGCAGTCCAATTTGGTAATCTTCCGAATTTTTGCCATGCGCATGCAAGATTTTTTCAGCTTGCTTGGGGTGAAATTATAAAAAAAAATATTTGCTTATATTAACATTTTACCTGGTTTTGATGTTAGGAACTCGTCCCAATGTTTTTAAAAGTATTTTTGGATTGTATTTTTAGTTTATTGTTTTTTTTTAAATAATCATTTCATCCTAAGCTACGGAGAAGTGTCACTGGTACGCAGGGGATTTACAACGAGAGAATAAAAAGTTACAGGGGATGTTGAAAGAAAGGTAAAAGATTGATAGGAATCTAGTGGATAAAAGATAGCAGTTGACGTTGTATTTAAACGTTTGGATTATTGTAGCTTTCAGGGAAGAAAAAAAATAGAAGTGAGTTCTACAAATAGAAAGTATGAGAAAAGAAACTCTTAGAGTAGAAGAGGAGATTACATCTAACGATTTCGACGGTAAAAGAGTGGGACCTTGATGTCAATCAAGCAGCATGGGTAAATACACCTGGTCGGAATCAATCAGTTATGTGCCATACGTGATACACGCTTTGGGCGATCATGTCTCGAAAGAGACATGACTGACTGGGCAGAAGATTATTCCTCACTAGGTTGCCATTGCTTTCTGCGGTAGACTGGTTGCCAGCCCAGGCTATAGAACCCAACCTGTCCTGTTATTTAACCCATAACTGGGGGGAAGAGACTGATTAATACCTTTACCAAGGGTATTTGTGCGTAAATGAATGCAACGAATTCAACTGGAATTCGAAATCAGCTCCCCGATTTGTCATTCCGATTTGATATCCACTGCGCCACAACGCACATCCGGTCGGTGTCCCTGGGGAAAAAGCTCATCTTAACAGTTGCCATGAAGATACTTGTAGTAAACGACAGAGGGAAGCCACCTCACGTCAATGAGAAAGTGACTGAAGGTGAGTTGCTAAGTCAGGGTCGATTATATTGCAGATTCTCTTTTTGAATTTTGTTGAAAACTTCAAGATTAATAGCAGGAGCACCCGACCAGATATGGCAACAGTGTTCAATGCACGGACGAATGGTAGATTTGTAAATGTGAAATATGGATTCTGACGAGAACCTCAAGATGAAAAACAGGAGCACCCGACCTGGTATGGCAACAGTATTCCATGCACGTACAAATGGTAGATTTATAAATGTACCTCAAGATAAATAGCAGGATCATCCTACCAGATATGGCAACAGTATTCAATGCACGGACGAATGGTAGATTTATAAATGTGTAAAATGGATTCTGACGAAAAAAACTGCCTGGTCCGACACAATAAACCAACTTTCCTTGCAATAGATACTGCTATGGATTCAATGGGGGGGTCATTCTATTTGAGGTCAATTGAGAGAGAGAGAGAGAGAGAGAGAGAGAGAGAGAGAGTGAGACCTTCTTGGCTTATATGATTATGATCATTTTTCTTACCTTCACTCTCTCAAATGTATCTTGGATTGTACACTTAACAGCGTCTACAGTAAACTTTAAAATTAATAACTCAAAAACAAAGGGTTTTGCGGACAAATGTTTATATGGAGTGACTTTGTTTTCGTGTGAGGAACTCGTCTTCAAAGTTTTTAAAAGTATTTTGATATACCCGGTACATATATGTATACGTGGAATCATTCGTGGTCGAGCGGCCCAAGACACACCAGATCAATTGGTGTCTTCCCCTACGCTGTTAGGGGTAGCGCAGATTCGAATCCTGATAAATGACACACATTTTCGTCACAATAATTTATAAATAATCAAGCCGGTATATATATATATATATATATATATATATATATATATATATATATATAACATGTACAAAATTTTTTAAAAATATATCCACTTCACTATTAGGTCTTCTCTATTCACAGCTCTAAATAATTATATATCGAGCACTGTTTTAAATTAATGTTTTGGACGTTGTAAAAAAATTTTTCTTCGTTCTGTATTCACTCGGATATATATATATATATATATATATATATATATATATATATATATATGTGTGTGTGTGTGTGTGTGTATGTGTATATATATATACTGAATATCTACTTAAATATGAGTAAATGATAATCAAATAAATTTTATATATATATGTATATATGTTTCCAGATTTTTTACCTCGACATCAAGCAATGTTAGCTCATTGTTGTGAAAAAGATTTTCATTTGAATATAAGAAACAATACGTTTGTTATTTATGGATGTGGGAAGACAGAAAAATTTATGTGTGTGTTCAATTTAACTAATCAGAAAGGTTATATTTTTGAGAAACACAGAATTTCTTCTTTCAATCTTAACGGCAACAAAAGTGTCAGTCGATCAAAACCCTTGTCTAGACTGCACTTCCGTTGATGTTTCCATTATTGTTACAAAATTATTCTCTTAGTTTTCTCTGTATCTCATCATTTTCTAAAACAAAAAAGAAAGAAAGAAATTTTTTTTATATTTTTGATCTAATTTAAAGAGATCTTTGAGTGTAATTATACTCTTAAGTTGTAAAAGTTTTAATATTTATTAAAAATTAGAAAATTTATTAAAAGATAGATAGAAAATGAAGTGAATTAGATAGATAGATAGATAGATAGATAGATATGCAACATATTAAGATAGATAGATAGATAGATAGATAGATAGATAGATAGATAGATAGATAGATAGATAGATAGATAGATAGATATTCTTAAATACGGTTTTTTTTTTTTACTTACAAACGCGAAAATGCATTGAAAACAGGAAAAAAATATATGCTTAAGTTAACATCTCCAAAGCATTGGAGAGGAGGTGATCAGAGAAATAAAAGGAACAATTTGTATGAAATGAGAGAGAGAGGGGGGAGAGGGAGAGTGAAGTGTGAGTGACTATAACAACGGATGAAATTGAGGCGAAATTCGGGCCAAAACCGAAAAGAAATGAGCAGAAAATAAAGATGAAAACAAGAACAGAGACGATGAAACAAGAATCAAGAACAAAGTGGAGGGAAAGAAAGAAAGAAAGAAGAAGAAGAAGAAGAAGAAGAAGAAGAAGAAGAGTCGCAGCTGTAGAGCCCAATAAGTGTCTCAGTTGTAATTAAGAGACTAGAGTAATCTCCCCTGCCAATGTCACCTGTCAACGCTAATTGCTTCTAACTGGCCTTAATTTCAAACTCATTCAGTTGTTAAATTCATCTTCTAAACCGTTTATTTGGCCTGTTCGAAAAACGACCTTCTCCAGCGTTTTGACTACAAGCTTCACCTCTTTCCTCCGCCAGTTTACTTGTGCAACTGATACCATTTCCCTCTAAGCCACACCCATCCTTATTGTTCAGGTTTAGCGGCATTCTAGACACGCCTATTTCCAACAATGTTTTCCTCCTCCCACTTTCGTTGTTGCATGGGCTTTATTTCTTCTGCGTTTTTTTCTTTTAACATTCGACTTTGTTAGACGTCGATAAGAACAATCTCATTATTGTTATTAATCTTTTCATTTGTTAACACTCCTACCGCTACCCCCTTCTCTCCTTCCTCCTGCTGCCTTTTCTCCTCTTACCCCTTCTTTTTGCAACTCTTTTTTCGCTTCCTCCTGCTACACTCCTCTCCTCCTGCGCTTGCCATCATGGTTGGCGTTTAGCATCTGGGATTTTATTTCTTTCAGCCGTAGAAGGAAATATTAAATTATCATTACTTCAATTCCTGTCAGTCAATTTTATCCATATGATAACTGTCGATTCTTTTCTTTTCGTGTGGAGCCCTTTTCTCCAGTTCAGTAAATAGAAACACCCAAACACCGTACATCGCATTCGCATTTCTATCTATCTATCTATCTATCTATCTATCTATCTATCTATCTATCTATCTATCTATCTTTTTTCATCTATCTATCTATCTATCTATCTATCTATCTATCTATCTATCTATCTATCTATCTATCTATCTATCTATCTATCTATCTATCTTTTTTATCTATCTATCTATCTATCTATCTGTCTATCTATCTATCTATCTATCTATCTATCTATCTATCTATCTTTTTTCATCTATCTATCTATCTATCTATCTATCTATCTATCTATCTATCTACCTATCTATCTATCTATCCTAATATGTTCCATATCCATCTAATTCTGTTCTTATCTATTCTATCTCTCTATCTATCCAATACTGTCCATCTCTCTCTCTCTACATATACAGGGTGTCCATAAAGTCCATGTGCAAATATTTCATTTGTAATAGAAATAATCTGTAAAAAATGTTATAAAGTTTAATGTGCCTAGTTTTAAGTATAGTTAATGAATAATTCTTTACCACAAAATTTGCAACAAGTTTTAGATAAGTAAAAAGAAAAAAAAATTCAGAATCAATTCCTTCCATGGCTTCAATTGAGGAAAAAGTAAAGTGTGTTCTTTGGTTGGCTGAACTGAAATCTACTCTTGCTGTACAAAGAAAGTTTAGAACTGAATACAATAAAGAACCACCTCATCGGAACACTAATGCTAAATGGATGAAAAACTTTAAAGAGACAGGCTCGGTCCATTATAAACCACGATCTGAAAGGTCATGTATCAGTGACAAAACTTAAATAAAATTTCAATAAAACCTTAAAAAATATAGATTTACTTCTTTCTAATCCTTTTTGCATATTATTTCTGTTGCAAATACAAATAAAGTTATAAACTTTTTAAAGTGCACACGATATATATATATATATATATATATATATATATATATATATATGTTTACATGGTATATCACACGCTGAAAGGCTGCCTCCTTCTACCAAGCGCCTATTGCTCAGCGGTAGAATCACCGAATGTCAATTCGGTCGGGTTTCAATCCTAGCTAAAGGCAATGGGATGTCTAACCGTACTGATGAGTTGTGACTCAGCAAAACAGGTCTGTCTGCGAATGACTATTATATATATATATATATATATATATATATATATATATATATATATATAGAGAGAGAGAGAGAGAGAGAGAGAGAGAGAGAGAAAGTTAATAGAAAAACTTACCCAATTGATGTTATGTTTAGCACCCCAAATCCAAAGTTTCGTATAAAAAAATTTTTTTGTGGAGACAGTCACTTTTCCATGCGACTTGAGGTTAAAATCGTACTAGGTTAGTTCCAGACTTGAGTCTTAGAGTTGTGAGTTCAATACCAGGCTACTGCAGTGGTGAACAAGTAACTTGCAGGATTAGAGGGAGATAGTTCATGTCTTCCAATCGAGGCTTTACGCAAGGAATGAAGGTAATATACCCTAGTGATTGTAATAAAGAGTTCGATTCGAAATTCCTGGCACATGAAGAAGGCCGGAGCGTACAACGACCGAAACGTAGTACGAATGACAACAAAGATGAGGACAATAGTCCGAATAATGTAAATACTATTTCTTAATAATTCTAAAAAAAAAATGCGAAGATATTTCAGTAAAACGTTTTTCAAAATCAAATCAGAGGATTTTGAAATTTTATCCTGAAACCTTAGCTTATGGCTACATCACTTTGAAGCATCGGTCCCTATACGATCACCGAAGTTAAGCAACTTCTATCCTGGTCAGTACCTAGATGGGTGACGGCTTAGGAATAGAAGGTGCTGTAAGTTTGGGTGGGCAAGTTGTCTAAAGGGCTTATTTTGACGCCACATTATAACATTGGTTCCCGTATGATCACTGAAGGTTAAGCAACTCCGAACCGGGCCAGGACCTAGATGGTGATCGCGTAGGGATACTAAGTGCTATAAACTTCAATGAGTGGGTTCTGTTACGAATAATGACCCAGAATTCTTAATTGGAGAGCCGAGTTCCAATTCCAGTCGGGTTCGTTATATTCACTTAAGTTTAAATACTTACCGGATAGGTATGAATCCACCTCTTCCCCCTGCTATGGGTTAATTAGTAAGACTTGTATTACTAAACCATTATTATTTCTTAAAATAAAATTGTGTACAAAAATGTTTACATTTTAGTATTAAATAAGTCATAGATATGCCGCTAAACAAAAACAACCAATCAACATGAAACCCCCGCAAAAATATATTCTTGCTTTCCTGACAGCTACAACCTCTAGGAATTTAAATGCAATGTCAGTACCCATCTCTTAGCCACTTGACTCCAGTTTTTTCAACATCAACCTGTATATCTTTTCCTTTCTCTCTATCTTTACAACTGTCATCACCCCTGTATCCCCATCCCTCTCTTGCTCCTTTCTCTGATACCCCCTGTAACTGGTTCTTCTTTCTCTTTACTCTCTTCCTATTTAATCTTTTATTCTTACGTAGCCCCCTGCGCATCAGTGGCGTTACCGCCTTGCATGGGGTGAAACGAATAAAAAAAACATTAAAAATAACAGATTTCATTTTTAGTTCATTTTTCCTCTTTAATATTTTGATATTCTTCTTCTTCTTCTGTTATATGCCTTGTCCCTTCAGGTCGTAGGCGATCATGTCTTTCCACATCTCACTGTCCCTGGTGGCTCTTAGCACGCTTTCTTCTGTTGCAACATGTGGCCCTCGTTCCGTCATCCACTTGATCAGGTCCTTCAAATATGTTATCCACTGCTTTCCTTTATCTTTTTTTCCCTTTATCTGACCTGTTAATAACAGGTTCTCCAAGCCCTCCTTCCTCATTGCAAGTCCCAGGAACTTTAGTTGTCTCTTCCTGATGCTCAGTATTAATTTCCTTTTCGTTTCCATCATTATAATGATCAGACTGGTAACTGGGTCCCACCCATTCACAGTTAAATCAACCAAATGCAGACAATGAGCTTCTTTTTTCGCACTTCCGGCCTGGGGAACTCACTTCCATATTCTTGCTTTCCTGACGGCTACAGACACGAAGAATTTAAAATGCAATGTCAATACCCATCTCTTAGCCACTTGACTCCAGTTTGTTCAACATCAACCTGTATATCTTTTCCTTTCTCTCTACCTTTACAACTGTCATCACCCCTGTATTCCCATCCCTCTCTTGCTCCTTTCTATTACAACCCCTGTAACTGGTTCTTCTTTCTCTTTACTCTCCTCCGATCTAATCTTTTACTCTTATGTAGTCCCCTGCGCATCAGTGGCGTTACCGCCTTGCTTGGGGTGAAACGATTAAAAAAAAAAATTCAGTAAACCTAAAAAAATAATTTTTCTTGAGAGTTGGTGTTCGCAAAGTTTAATAAAAAACGCTATTTTATTTCTGATTTGATCTACAACAAATACTTATTTAGGAAAATTTACATGCACCATTTCAGTTGAAAATTTTTCGGTTGCTGATGTCGATGAAAGTCGATCTCTTTTTAAATAAAGAAGAATCGAAAATGTAAACTCTGATGACATTTCCGCTTCAGAAATATTCTTAAAAGAATTTTCTTTTTACCTTTTCACGACTGTCAGATTATATTTTGTACTGAAAATCAAACCTAAACTTATTTATAAATGGAACTTTGTCTGTGTGTGTGTCTGTTACCTATAGACCACTCAATAACCACACTCCCATGATTAATGTTTTTTATGCATTCTTTAATACATGAAGCTTAGCAAATGTAAATTAAATTTAAATTTTTTTTTGTAATATTAAGATTTTCAGCATAAATCAATAATCCACAATAACAACACTCCCACAATCATATTTTTTAAAACTATCTTCAATAAATGAAACTTAATAAATGCATATTTAAACTTATTTATAAATGGAGATTTGTCTGTGTGTGTGATAATATAGAAATCGATAATATATATATATATATATATATATATATATATATATATAAGGCAAGATGTTTGTGTGTTTGTGTGCGTGTCTGTTTATCTGCCTGTATGTCTGTATTTTTCCAGCCCTTTTATTTTAGTTTTTGCTTCGGGTTTGGCTCTAAGTAGGGATAATTGTAGTTCTTAGTCTCAGCCATGATACTATTTACTCAGAGGACTTATTTAAGCTTCAAAATTCAGTTTACGAGGAAAAAATTTATTTGATATCGATACCAGGAAATCAAAATTTGACTTACATTCATTCATTTTTCTTTCAGTCTACAGTTTCGCTTTAACTGGAAACAACTATTGCTTTTTAGTGTTTCGTGCCAACGTCCAAAGAGTTTGAGCTCCAGGACCATGGATTAGTTTTAAATCTTTCATTACACCCGAGCAACGCCGGGCTATACTGCTAGTATATATATATATATATATATATATATATATATATATATATATATATATATTAGGTGCGATTGGTAAATTGTCGCAATTATTTTATTATTATTTCAAATATTCTTTAGGCTGCGTCTGAGCTCCAGGACCATGGATTAGTTTTAAATCTTTCATTACACCCGAGCAACGCCGGGATATATTGCTAGTTGGTAATAATGCAATAATTTCAAATTACCTCCTTTGATTGTTATTCCAGATAATATAGCAAATAAATTGATAATTATGATCAATGGAGAATTCATTGAGAAATAAAGAATGTTTAAAAATATCTAAAAATATATAAAATTTTCTTCTGTTTCTGGAGACAATGTTCAAATAAAACGAAAATAAAATTATTCTAAATTCGTTTTTATACGTTTATTTTTGAGACAAACGAGATGTCGTGTGACCACGTATGACTAACGAAGTTAATCTTTCATGATTATTACATATATATATATATATATATATATATATATATATATATATATATATCATGGACTTTCCCATCGATTTCGACGTGTGAGTGTCTAATTCCGTTAGACTGCCACACAAAGAATTGTTTAGAATGGTGAAGGCTTGTGTAGCACATTTTTGGAACTGCTGATAACAAACAATCGGTTGACCAAAGATCGCGTGAACACCAGACCTTAGTTATTTAACCTATAACTGAAGGGTAGGGACGGATTAATCTCTTTCCCAAGGGTACCAGTGTGTAATTGAATGCAGAGTGTCCGACTGGAATTGGAACTCGGCTCACTGATTTCCCTTTCCAAGCCGACATCCACTGCACCACAACACACATCAGTTTACAGCACCTGGTATTCCCAAGCGGCCACCCATCTAAGTACTGACCAGGCCCAACGTTGCTTAACTTAGGTGATTCAACGTGATATGACCGTTATATATATATATAATCAAGTTTGTTTTTTAATTAAAAATACATTGCGACACGGAAATTTCTATGTTTCGAGATTTCTAACTCGTCATCAGACAATCTTATATAATTATGAAAGTGATTTTATTTGAATATAAGAAACAATACAGTTGTTATTTATAGATATGGAAAGACATAAAAATTATGTGTACGTTCAATTTAAGTAAATTGGAGTAGATAGATCTATCTATCGCCCGGTTCACACTCCACCCACGTCTATTGAACAGGTTAAGAGGCTCATCCATTCTTCCCTGTTGAGGATGTGGTTTCGGCTTTCTCTTTTCCAATCTTCTCACTTTGTTTTTTTTTTCAATTGGAGTAGATAGATCTATCACCCGGTTCACACTCCACCCACGTCTACTGAACAGGTGAAGAGGCTCGTCCCTTGTTCCCTGTTTAGCATGTCGTTTTCGGCTTTCTCTTTTCCAATCTTCTCACTTCGGGTTTTTTTTCAATTGGAGTAGTTAGACTAAACTATCGCCCGGTTCACACTCCAGCTACGTCTATTGAACATGTGTAGAGGCTCATACCTTGTTTCATGTTTAGGATGTGGCTTCCGGCTTTCTCTTTTCCAATCTTTTCACTCTTTTCTTTTTTTTTTCAATTGGAGTAGATAGATCAATCAATCGCCCGGTTAACACTTCACCCACGCCTATTTTACAGTTGTAGAGGCTCATACCTTGTTCCCTGTTTAGGATTTGGTTTCTGGCTTTCTCTTTTCCAGTCTTCTCCCTTTGGTTTCTTTTTTTTCAATCGGATTAGATAGATCAATCTATCACCCGGTTCAAACTTCACCCACGTCTATTGAACAGGTTAAGAGGCTTATCCCTTGTTCCCTGTTTCGGATGTGGTTTCCGGCTTTCTCTTTTCCAATCTTCTCACTTTGTTTTTTTTTTCAATTGGAGTTGATAGATCTATCTCTCGCCCGGTTTACACTCCATCCACGTCTATTGAACAGGTTATGTGGCCCATCCCTTGTTCCCGGCTTTTTTCTTTTTTTCTCTTTTCCAGTCTTCTCACTTTGGTTAAGAGGCTCGTCCCTTGTTCCCTGTTTAGGATGTGTTTTCCCGCTTTCTCTTTTCCAATCTTTTCACACTTTTTTTTTTTTCATTTGGAGTAGATAGACTAAACTATCGCCTGGTTCACACTCCACACACGTCTATTGAACAGGTTAAGAGGCTCATCCCTTGTTCCCTGTTTAGGATGTTGTTTCCGGTTTTCTCCTTTCCAATCTTCTCACTTTGCTTTCTTTTTTTTTATAAGTTTATATTTTTGAAGAATACATGATTTGTCCTTCCAATCTTAGCGGCCAAACTGCCAACTCCATTTTTAAAACCCCTGTCCAGACTCTATTTCCATTTGTGTATCCATTATTGTTACAATTTCTTTTTCTTTCAGCTTTCTCTATATCCCAACATTTTCTAAAGCAAAAAAGAAATGAGATGAAGAAAAAAAAAAAAGAAAACATTTTATATTTTTGATCTAACTTAAAGGGACCTTTGAGTGTAATTCTACTATTTTTATTTCGATTCAGAATGCATTTTATGCTAATTTTTCAAAACTTTAATATATAAATAACATTTTTTAATATCCATTTATTTATTAAACAATTTTTTTAACTTCATTTTATATCAAATCTAGTTAATTATTATTATATTATAATACAATTCTTAATATCATAATACATTAGTTTAAATATCTAATTAATTATTAATAAATTAAATATCTATTTAATCATTATTTTTCTGAAACAAATTATTAGGTATATGCAACTTAATAAACATAAAGCTTTTTTTATTTTTTCATCCATATTTTAATGTGAACATTTTGCAATGTTTACATATGATATTTATTCCATTATATTTATTTAATGGATTTTTATTCTTAAGAAATTTAATTATGTATAGTTTTTCATTAATATTTTTCAAATATATATATATATATATTGCATAATGTATATTTATATATATATATATATATATATATATATATATATATATATATATATTAATAAATATACATATTGTCCTACGTCTATGGCACGATTCGGAGTTTCATGCGTTATGCAATCATCAGGTGCTTATTTCAAACTGACGGTTTAATAGATTTGGCTCGATGTCAAACAGATTTCACTCGATTTTCATACGAATTAAATCTTATAAAGTTAAGTACTTTTTTTTAATAACAAGATTTAAAAATTTAAATATTCTAAGATTACATGTAGATAAAATTCAAGATTAAAATTAAAATTTGAAATTAAAATATAAAATAAAAAATATTAAAAATATTAAAATACGGGGAGAAGGAATCAAAGGGGCGTAAATCTTGAAACGTAAACATTTAAATATTCTAATATTACATGTAGATAAAAAATTAAAATTTTAAAATTTTAAATAAAAATAAAATTAAAATTAAAATTAAAATTCTAAATTAAAATTTAGAATTAAAAATTAAACAATGTAGAGAGGAAAAATTGAAGGTGTTTACTTCATAATTTTTAATTTTAAGTTATGTTGCGGGAGAAAGAAAGAAAGAAAAGAGGCAAACGTATAGAAGAATCTATATCAATCTGGGTCTAAGAATTTAAGTATTTAAATTAAAATTTTAAAATTTTCAATAAAAATAAAATTAAAATTTAGAATTAAAAATTAAACAATGCAGGGAGCAAAAATTGAAGGGCTTTAATTCATAATTTTTTATTTTAAGTAATATTGCGGGAGAGAGAAAGAAAGAAATAAGGAAGAAAGAGGGAAAGAAAAGGGGCAAACGTATAGAAGAATCTATATCAATCTGGGTCTAAGAATTTAAGTATTTTTTTCTATGACAGCATGTGATCATTAAATTACAAAAATTGTCTATTATTTGAAAAAATTTTGGTCATTATGCTTAGAACCAGCATAATGAAAAATTAACCAAATTTTGAAGAATTTTTGTTTATATTTTCACCTGAAATTAAAGCCAAAATACGATGTTTAGAACGGCTCATTATTAAGCATAATATACATTAATTGTTATATTTAACAGTGTATGTTTAATATATATATATATATATATATATATATATATATATATATTAAGCTGTCACACCCTGATTGAGAACTCTGGAAGAATGGCAGACTTTGAAAAACAGTAGCTACTCTAGCATCTACGCATCGTTCATTCAGCAATGAATTAGAACACTCTCAGCTATTGGGCGTGTATAATGATAATATACACGCTAAAAAGTCTGCCTCTTTCTACCGAGCGCCCGTAGTTCAGAGGTAGAATTGCCGACTGACGCCATTTCGTTCGGGTTTCAACCATGGGTAAAAAGCAATCGGATGTCTAACCGTAATGATGAGCTGTGATACAGTGAAACAGATATGTCTGCGGATATATATATATATATATATATATATATATATATATATTGAGCCGTTATAGGTCTGATTTAAATTAGATTAGACTAGTAAATATTAGGATTTCCGAAAAGTTTCGTAAACACTTGCGAAATGGGTCTATCTGGTCCAGTACAATCTAGACAAGCGATGGGTTCCCTCGTATTACACAGGATCGAAACAGACAATAACTTTGTTTTACTAACGCCACCCTAATTAACAAAAAACATAATTCTTTAAGGTGAAAATACTTTGAGAGTCTAATAATATTACTGTGAAAAACTATAAACAGATGTGAAAAACTATAAACAGATGTGAAAAACTATAAACAGATGTGAAAAACTATAAACAGATGTGAAAACTATAAACAGATGTGAAAAACATATTACGAATCTAAACTTTACTGAATCCATTCCTAAAGAACCTAACGTATGTTTATCTAAAATAATTTTCAGAAGGGTAAAAGCCCCTAGACCGTAGGTTCCCAAACTTTTTACTGCGATTACCCCAAAATAAAATTTCACTATTATCCATTACCCCAATGAACAAATACCCGTAATATAGGAAAAGAAGTAATTATATTTTCATACATCAAAAGCAGACAAAGTTAATGGAAATTATTCAATACAATAGTACCAATCTATAATAATCAGAGGTATAGTAGCCGTAACCTAACCGTGATTCTTAATGTGAGTGTTGTTCTTGTATTGCCTGTGCCAGTTTATTTATTCTTGGCTTTGTGACTGAAAGGGCTATTCGGGCGTCGTTTGCCACGTTGAGTCTGCTACGTTTCTTGGTCTTCATTCCAAGGACACAGTTTGAAATTATAAGCTGATTGCCTCTTCCCAAACCAAACATCCATTACCCATAAAATATGGGCTCATTACCTCACTGGAGTAATTTACCCCGGGGTTGGGAACCATGGCCCGAGACAAAAGATATTGCCACCTTCTAAATCGATACTTTACCTTTCTGCCTTAAGTGCAAAATAAGCTCATGTTCATTATTTGCCAGTCAGTTAAGTGCTTTGAGCGATCATGTCTCGAAAGAGACATGACTGACTGGGCAGAAGATTATCCCGCAGTAGGTTGCCGTTGCTTTCTGTGTATGGTACTTAACTGACTGACAAACCAAACCTATATCTACCTTGTTTTTACAAGAGTTCAAACCAAACCAATATCTATCAGTTTTTAATCGTGTGAAAACCAGACTTGTCTTCATTTTTTACACTTAGTGCAAAGCAAACCTGTGTTTACTTTTTTTTACTCGAGTGCAGACCACACCTGTGTCTACCTTTCTGGCCTCTAGTGCAAATCAAACCTATGTCTACCGTTTTCTAATCGAGTACAAACCAGTTCTATATCTACCTTTTTGACTCGAGTGCAGATCATACGTGTGTCTACCTTTCTGGCTTCTAGTGCAAATCGAACCTATGTCTACCCTTTTCTAATCGATAACAAACCAGTCCTATATTTACTTTTTTGACTCGGGTACAAGCCAGACTAGTATCTACCTTTGTGGCACCTAGTACCAGCCAGACCACTGTCTACCTTCTTGCAGTCGAGTACAAACAAGACTTATATCTACCTTTTTGCCTCGAGTGTGAATAAGAACTGTGTCTACCTTTGTTTTCAATTAGATACAAACCAAACCTCTGTCTACCATTTTTTTTATTCTAATGTAAACCAGATGTATGTATATCTATCCATTTATTAATTTTGATATTTATCCTATAAACCTTACATTTGGTATTAAAATGACCCAAGAGTTGATATGTAGTTAAATTAACCAACTTAATCTAATTATTTCTCCCCATCACATTTTTCATGTATTTAAAACTTTCTCTTCTCTCTTTTCTTCCCTTTGCGTTTCTTGCCTTTTCCTCCTCCTCCCGATCATACATTTTCCCCTCCCTATCGACAACTGGCCTGTCCCATCAGAAGGAACACATCGCAAGTGTTAACATGGGAATGAAAAATTTACAAAGCGTTTCTCGAGAGGATTCGCTATTAATAAATGAAATTGGTCGTCATTCTTCACCTTTTTTAATTGGAAGATCCTCAGCTGCTTCTTGTCTTTGTGCAACAAAATGGCGAATTTCCATAAGTGGCAAAGAAAGAAGAGAAAAGTAACTCTGTTATAATTCGGAGATAAAAAAAAAAAACGAAAAAAAAAAAAAGAATGGAAAATGGACAGGAGGCTAGCGATAAGAAGTGGTAAGAAAGAAACCATTTTGAGAGATAGGAGCGTATAAAATTTTGTGTCGCTATGCTTTCAACTACAGAAAATCCGACTGCTTTGAAAAACTGGAATCCGATAAAATCTTATCTACATTATTTGCATTGTTGCCCTCATCTTTATTGCCATTTTTATGATGCTTCGGCCGTTGTACGCTCCGACCTTCTTCAGGTGATTGTAATTTCGAATGCCTTTATCTCGATCACTGGAGTATATTGTTCTCGTTCCATGAATCATATATTTCCAGATATCTTAGTTGTCTCTCTTTAACTCAACTCTCTAAGTTATTTATTCACCACTGCTGCAGCCAGGTATTGAACTCACAACTTTGGTGGTGGTTACATTGAACTATTTAAACGGTAAAAGGGTGGGACTTAGATTTCAATCTAGTAGCATGTTTAAATTCACTTGGTCGAGGCACCAAAGAAAAAAGCTCGTCAGAGCCGTTGCCATTAGAATACTTGTAGAAAAGACAGAGGGAAGCCACGTCACGTCGGTGGGAAAGTGACTGAAATTGAGATGCCAGATCAGGATCGATTACATTGCAGATCTTTCTTTTGATATTTTCAAGAAACTCGAGATGAATAGCAAGAACATCCTGACCAGATATGGCAACAGCACTCAATGCAAGGACGAATGATAGATTTATAAATGTGCAAGACAGATTCTGATGAGAACCTCGTGATGAATAGCAGGAGTACCCGACCAGATATGGCAACAGCACTTAATGCACGGTCGAATGATAGATTTATAAATGAGCAAGATTGATTCTGACGAAAAACTTTTTGGCACGACACAGAAACCCAACTTTCCTAGCAGTAGATGCAGTTATTGATTTGCACTAGACGAGTGGCTCCCAACCTTTTTTGTCCCGTTCCCCGTTTTCCAGTCACTTATTCACTTGTTGACCCATTGTGGACCCCTACAACGGAATAAGTTAAACCAGCAAAAATAAAAGATTTTTCCGTAAAAAGATATATTCGTGTAAAATGCTCTACGTTGACCCATTGTGGACCCCTACAACGGAATAAGTTAAACCAGCAAAAATAAAAGATTTTTCCGTAAAAAGATATATTCGTGTAAAATGCTCTACGTTGACCCATTGTGGACCCCTACAACGGAATAAGTTAAACCAGCAAAAATAAAAGATTTTTCCGTAAAAAGATATATTCGTGTAAAATGCTCTACGTTGACCCATTGTGGACCCCTACAACGGAATAAGTTAAACCAGCAAAAATAAAAGATTTTTCCGTAAAAAGATATATTCGTGTAAAATGCTCTACGTTGACCCATTGTGGACCCCTACAACGGAATAAGTTAAACCAGCAAAAATAAAAAATCTTTCCGTAAAAAGATATATTCGTGTAAAATGCTCTACGTTGACCCATTGTGAACCCCTACAACGGAATAAGTTAAACCAGCAAAAATAAAAGATTTTTCCGTAAAAAGATATATTCGTGTAAAATGCTCTACGTTATTATGCTGATTAGGCTTTAAACTTACTCATATAAAATCAAAAACATTTCATTCAGCCCTCCTTTATTTAAGTAAAACACCTAATAAAAATGTTATGTTAACGTTTTTATAGCTGGAGGTATTGTACACAAAAACTATCTTTATAAAACTGGCTTTATTTTTGAGCTAACCAGTGAATGTATGAACAATAAAATCATAAAACCTGTATAAATGAAACACATGTATGAAAAAATAATACTAAAAAATCCCAATACAGAAGTGAATGAAACTCTTTATTTATTGAAAAAAAAATACTCTATATTTTTCAATGAGACTTTTGAGGTTGTTTTAGAATTAGAATCTTGTGGACCCCTTGAAATTCTTTCATGGACCCCATAGGGTCAATATGGACCTCTAGCTGGGAACCAATTCTGTAGACGTTTCACTTCAGATCTGTTGAAAAAATGATACCAAGGAGATTAGCATCAGCCATATTGATGGAGGACAGGAAAGTTTCTCAATAGTGGTTAAAGAAGAGCGGTTTTATTTTGGCGGCATTAAATTTTACGAGCCATTTCCTGCCCAAGTTAACCACTGATTGGAGGTCCATTTTTTAAGAGCAGCCAGGTTTATTTTATCAGCTTCAGCGAGTTTTCTGTTGAAACGGGAGTAAATGGTGGTGTCATCTACATAAATGCCTACTTGGGAACTGATGGCATAAGAAAAATCATTGATGAAGGTCTGAAACAGCGTAGGACCTAAGATAGAGTCTTGAGGAATACCCTCGTTCGTGTGAAATGATTTAGAAGCGTACCCGTTCAAAACGGCGTTCATTTCACGATTTGATTAAATCAATCACTCGTCCAGTAATACCGTATCTTTGAAGCTTGCGTGGAAGGCCAGTATGTCAAACCATGTCAAACGCTTTCGAGATATCTAGAGCCACATCACGAGTTTCACCATTATTAGCAAGAGCCTTGTATGCATATTCAGTGATGGCCGTTAGCATATCAGCGTGAAACGAAAGCCATATCGTTTGTCAGGGAATAGGTCGTGAGAGGTGACTAACTACTTAAGCCTTGAATACTTTGCTGAAAAGTGGCAAGAGGCTAATAAGGAGATGGAGGGATCACCAGAGTTCTTAAAAACAGGAACCACCGATGAGGCCTCCAAACAAGCCGGAAGCAGGATGGCAGTAGTTGTAGTGTTTGGAGAGGACTGGGGATAGCTCAGGGGTACATTTCTTATGTATATACTGATATTCCATCACCTCCGCTTGTCTTATATCTTAGCACGCTTTCTCCTGTGACATCTCCCAACCCCCGTTCTGTCATCCACTAGCTCAAGCTCATAAATCTTGAATATAAATGTATAGAAACTAGCATGATCACAAAATGAGGGATCAGTTTATATATTGATTATAATATAGAATTGATCCCCCCTTTTATATCACCATTATAATTTCTCATAAACAGTTGGCATATATATTCTTCTTCTATGTGCCTTGTCCTTTTAAGGCCGTAGGCGATCATAGCCTTCCACGTCTCTCTATCCCTGGTGGCTCTTAGCACGCTTTCTCCTGTAACATCTCCCAACCCCCATTCTGTCATCCACTAGCTTAAGCCCATAAATCTAGAATATAAATGTATAGAAACTAGCATGATCACAAAATGAGGGATCAGTTTATATATTGATTATAATATAGAATTGATCCCCCCTTTTATATCACCATTATAATTTCTCATAAACAGTTGGCATATATATTCTTCTTCTATGTGCCTTGTCCTTTTAAGGCCGTAGGCGATCATAGCCTTCCACGTCTCTCTATCCCTGGTGGCTCTTAGCACGCTTTCTCCTGTAACATCTCCCAACCCCCATTCTGTCATCCACTAGCTTAAGCCCATAAATCTTGAATATAAATGTATAGAAACTAGCATGATCAAAAAATGAGGGATCAGTTTATATATCGATTATAAATATAGAATTGATCCCCCATTTTATATCCACATTATAATTTCTCATAAACAGTTGGCATATATATTCTTCTTCTATGTGCCTTGTCCTTTCACGTAGGCGATCATGGTTTTCCACTTCTCCCTATCCCTGGTGGATCTTAGCACGCTTTCTACTGTAACACCACGCAATCCTCGTACTGTCTCCTGCTCAGACCCTTCAAATATGTTATTCGCTGTTTTTCCCTGTCTCTTTTTTTTCTTCTATCTGGCCTGTTAGTATCAGGTTCCGCAAGCCCTCCTTTTTCACTGCATGTCCCAGGAACTTTAGCTGTCTCTTCCTGATGCTCAGTACTAATTTCCTTTTCGTTTCCATCCTTTCCAAAACCTCATCATTGCTCACATGCTCGATCCATGATATTCGCAGCATCCTTCTGTAGAACCACATTTCAGCTGCTTCAAGTCTTTTTCTAATGCTCCGTATTAATTTCCTTTTTGTTTCCATCCTTTCCAAAACCTCATCATTGCTCACATGCTCGAACCATGATATCCGAAGCATCCTTCTGTAGAGCCACATTTCAGTTGCTTCAAGTTATTCCTTCATCTTTGATGATATTGTCCAGTATTCACTGCCATATTGAAGGACGGACAGCACATAGCAATCCAGTACTCTCTTCTTTGATTCTAGAGAAATTGTCCTGTTTCTTAATACTCTTCTCAGCTCTGAAAGTATCTTGTGCTTTTGGATAAGGAATATAAATGTGTAAACTGCTGTGACTACAAAGTGAAGGGTCAGTTTATATATTGGTTATAATATGGAAATGACCCCCACTTTACATCCAGCATCCTTCTGTGGAACACATTTCAGTTGCTTCTAAGTTTTTCCTTCATCTTTGATGGAAAAAAAAAAAAAATATCTTCTCAGCTCCTGTAATGCATCCTTGTGCTTTTGGATAAGGAATATAAATGTATAGAAACTCCTGTGACTACAAAGTGAAGGGTCAGTTTATATATTGATTGTAATATGGAAATGACCCCCACGGACAACACATAGCAATCCAGTGCTGCTCTTCTTTGTTTCTAGCGAAATTGTCTTGTTTCTTAAACACTCTTCTCAACTCTATAGCCATCCTTGTGCTTTTGGATAAGGAATATAAATGTATAGAAACTGCTGTGACTACAAAGTAGGAAGGGTCAGTTTATATATTGATTGTAATATGGAAATGACCCCACTTTGTCAGCATCCTTCTGTAGAACCACATTTCAGTTGCTTCAAGTTTTCCTTCATCTTGATGGTATTGTCCAGCATTCACTGCCATATTGAAGGACGGACGGCACTAACCCAATCAGTACACTCTTCTTTGTTTCTAGCGAAATTGTCTTGTTTCTTAATACTCTTCTCTGAGCTTCTGTAATGCATCCTTGTGCTTTTGGATAAGGAATATAAATGTATAGAAACTGCTGTGACTACAAAGTGAAGGGTCAGTTTATATATTGATTGTATTATGGAAATGACCCCCACTTTACATCAGCATCCTTCTGTAGAACCACATTTCAGTTGCTTCTGAGGTTTTTCCTTCATCTTTGATGGTATTGTCCAGCATTCACTGCCATATTGAAGGACGGACAGCACATAGCAATCCAGTACACTCTTCTTTGTTTCTAGCGAAATTGTCTTGTTTCTTAATACTCTTCTCAGCTCCTGTAATGCATCCTTGTGCTTTTGGATAAGGAATATAAATGTATAGAAACTCCTGTGACTACAAAGTGAAGGGTCAGTTTATATATTGATTGTAATATGGAAATGACCCCCACGGACAGCACATAGCAATCCAGTACACTCTTCTTCATTTCTAGCGAAATTGTCTTGTTTCTTAATGCCTCTTCTCAGCTCCTGTAATGCATCCTTGTGTGCTTTTGGATAAGGAATATAAATGTATAGAAACTGCTGTGACTACAAAGTGAAGGGTCAGTTTATATGATTGTAATATGGAAATGACCCCCACTTTACATCCAGCATCCTTCTGTGGAACACATTTCAGTTGCTTCAGGTTTTCCTTCATCTTTGATGGTAAATGCAAGCTCAGCATTCACTGCCATATTGAAGGACGGACAGCACATAGCAATCCAGTACACTCTTCTTTGTTTCTAGCGAAATTGTCTTGTTTCTTAATACTCTTCTCAGCTTCTGTCAATGCATCCTTGTGCTTTTGGATAAGGAATATAAATGTATAGAAACTGCTGTGACTACAAAGTGAAGGGTCAGTTTATATGTTGATTGTAATATGGAAATGACCCCCTTTACATCCAGCATCCTTCTGTAGAACCACATTTCAGTTGCTTCAAGTTTTCCTTCATCTTTGATGGTATTGTCCAGTATTCACTGCCATATTGAAGGACGGACAGCACATAGCAATCCAGTACACTCTTCTTTGTTTCTAGCGAAATTGTCTTGTTTCTTAATACTCTTCTCAGCTCCTGTAATGCATCCTTGTGCTTTTGGATAAGGAATATAAATGTATAGAAACTCCTGTGACTACAAAGTGAAGGTCAGTTTATATATTGATTGTAATATGGAAATGACCCCACGGACAGCACATAGCAATCCAGTACACTCTTCTTTGTTTCTAGCGAAAATTGTCTTGTTTCTTAATACTCTTCTCTAACTACTGCAATGCATCCTTGTGCTTTTGGATAAGGAATATAAATGTATAGAAACTGCTGTGACTACAAAGTGAAGGGTCAGTTTATATTGATTGTAATATGGAAATGACCCCCATGCCCCATCCAGCATCCTTCTGTAGAACCACATTTCAGTTGCTTCAGTTTTTGTATCTTTGATGGTATTGTCCAGCAGCATTCACTGCCATATTGAAGGACGGACCTTTTGTAATCCAGTACACTCTTCTTTGTTTCTAGCGAAATTGTCTTGTTTCTTAATACTCTTCTCAGCTTCTGTAATGCATCCTTGTGCTTTTGGATAAGGAATATAAATGTATAGAAACTGCTGTGACTCACAAGTGAAGGGTCAGTTTATATACTTGATTGTAATATGGAAATGACCCCCACTTTACATCCAGCATCCTTCTGTAGAACCACATTTCAGTTGCTTCAAGTTTTTTCCTTCATCTTTGATGGTATTGTCCAGCACATTCACTGCCATATTGAAGGACGGACAGCACATAGCAATCCAGTACACTCTTCTTTGTTTCTAGCGAAATTGTCTTGTTTCTTAATACTCTCTTCTCAGCTCCTGTAATGCATCCTTGTGCTTTTGGATAAGGAATATAAATGTATAGAAACTGCTGTGACTACAAAGTGAAGGGTCAGTTTATATATTGATTGTAATATGGAAATAGCCCCCGGACAACTTCCATAGCAATCCAGTACACTCTTCTTTGTTTCTAGCGAAATTGTCTTGTTTCTTAATACTCTTCTCAGCTCCTGTAATGCATCCTTGTGCTTTTGGATAAGGAATATAAATGTATAGAAACTGCTGTGACTACAAAGTGAAGGGTCAGTTTATATATTGATTGTAATATGGAAATGACCCCACTTTTATCCAGCATCCTTCTGTAAAACCACATTTCAGTTGCTTCAAGTTTTTCCTTCATCTTTGATGGTATTGTCCAGCATTCACTGCCATATTGAAGGACGGACAGCACATAGCAATCCAGTACCTCTTCTTTGTTTCTGTGAAATTGTCTTGTTTCTTAATACTCTTCTCAGCTTCTGTAATGCATCCTTGTGCTTTTGGATAAGGAATATAAATGTATAGAAACTGCTGTGACTACAAAGTGAAGGGTCAGTTTATATATTGATTGTAATATGGAAATGACCCCTACTTTACATCCTTCTGTAGAACCACATTTCAGTTGCTTCAAGTTTTTCCTTCATCTTTGATGGTATTGTCCAGCATTCACTGCCATATTGAAGGACGGACAGCACATAGCAATCCAGTACACTCTTCTTTGTTTCTAGCGAAATTGTCTTGTTTCTTAATACTCTTCTCAGCTCCTGTAATGCATCCTTGTGCTTTTGGATAAGGAATATAAATGTATAGAAACTGCTGTGACTACAAAGTGAAGGGTCAGTTTATATATTGATTGTAATATGGAAATGACCCCCACTTTACATCCAGCATCCTTCTGTAGAACCACATTTCAGTTGCTTCAAGTTTTTCCTTCATCTTTGATGGTATTGTCCAGCATTCACGGCCATATTGAAGGACGGACAGCACATAGCAATCCAGTACTCTCTTCTTTGATTCTAGAGAAATTGTCCTGTTTCTTAATACTCTTCTCAGCTTCTGGAATGCGTCCTTTGCCATGCTAATTCACCTTCGGATCTCTGTGTCACACCAGAAATTTGGAAACGGTGTGCTGCCCTACTTGGTATTAGCGCCGGAAGCTCCGATACGAACATGCCCAAATGTTTGGGCGTCAATTTGAGTATAGTGCAGAGGATTCAGAAAGTGTTGGATGATATATCCAGTCGACATCATGGTGTTTGGAGTGATCACGACGTTATTATATATAATGATTGTAATATGGAAATGACCACCCACTTTATATCCAGCATCCTTCTGTAGAACCAAAATGTATAATATTAATAGGATCCTTTGGTATTTACCACCAAGCCGTTTTTTTTCGGATTGACGATATATATTTCTATACACACACACACACATATATATATATATATATATATATATATATATATATATATAAAGTGGTGGCACACACTCACATACGCACACAGAGAAAGAGATATAGATAAAAAGATTAACCCAAAGGCAATGAAATCTTTGCTTTTCAGATGTTAATCCACTGAAGGTTAATAAAATCGTCATAAATCTCCACATGCCGCTCTCTTCTGCAACAGCAACTGACTGGAGTTCAACGAGATTTGTCCGTGTGCCACCGACATCCTGTTTAATCGGCCACTCTTGCATAAAGAGCCGGTTAATGAAGAGCAACGCCCCTTTCACCTCCGCCCAACGCACACGACTTGAACCCGACTGTGCGCCGTGTGTGTCATAGCTCAGAAGAGCACATAAATATATTAATGCAGCTGATCATTTACAACTTTCGAGTAATTGATGTTTTTAATGTTGAGGTCAAATGATCAGCAAAGACATCGGCTCAACACGTTAGTAATCGAACGTACCAGTTAACAATATGCTATCAATCAATCAATCACTTTGAACTATGTGTCTGTAGATATTTGTTTAACTTTATTTAATGGCAAAATGGTATCATTGAAGGTGGGTAAGGAATGTACAAATATGTCTACCTTCATATTTTTACAGTGATGTTCACTCTGTACAAGGTCAGAGAGCCACTTGAGGTAGAGGTTACAGAGTATAAGGCATGGTTTACGCTGATATGTATGCAACATAGGTTAAGATTCTTTCTTTCTTTTCGAACTTTATTCTTTTCTTTTTTCTTTAAAAAGTTATTTTTTTGCTTTTCCTTCTTTCTTTTTTCGTACATCTTTTTCCTTCCTTCCTTCATTTCTTTCTTTCTTTCTTTTAAAACTGCTTTCTTTTCGTAGTTTTTCTTTCTTTGCATACAACTTTTTCCTTCATTTCATTCTTTTCAAACTTCTTTTCTGTCTTTCTTTCGTTTCGTATTGTTTCCTTTCTTTTTTCGTACATCTTTTTCCTTCCTTCCTTCATTTCTTTCTTTCTTTTCGTACTCCTTTTTCTTCATTTCATTCTTTATTTCCGTTCTTCTTTGTCTCTTTCTTTTCTCGTATATATAATTCCTTCCTTTATTTCTTTCTTTATTTCTTTTAAAAGTTTTTTTTCTTCATTTCCTTTCGTTTCGTACATCTTTTCCTTTCTTTCTTTCTTTCATTCATAACTCTTTTCTTTTCGTACATCTTTTTCCTTCATTTCTTTCTTTTCGTATTGCTTTCGTACTTTCATTTTTTGTACTTCTTTTTTCTTCATTTCGTTCTTCTTTGTTTTTTTTTTCGTGCTTCTGTCTTTCTTTCTTAGCTTACGACCTCATCACGTTGAAACATCGGTTATCGTCAAACAACCTTGAACCATGTTCGTACCTAGATGCATGACAACTTGGCAAAACCAGATGATGTAAGCTTAGATGTGCGGGTGGTGTAATGGATAACAGCACAGAATTCGAAATCGGTGAGTCGCATTCCGTTTCATTATATTCACTTACGCGAAAGAAAGGCATGAATCCACATGTTGTATAGTCGGTTCAACGATGACGGAAATAATTCTGCAAACACAATGCTGGGTCCAATAACCAACGATGTCGGAACGAATTAATGATTCTTGCGACGAGGACGACGTCAATACTCTGCACAAATTCTGCGTCTCTCACTATTACTGAGAAGCCAATTAAGACTTCTCAAATCTTCTGGGGCGACGATTAAACTTCTCAACTTAAATTTCATTCGTCGGGGAACAACTTCAACCTGACTTTCAGTGGAAGCAAATTTCACTTCTTCATAAAATGTCAGGGTAATAAACCGCTTCTTTTTTTTCTCTCTCTGTCTTTTTCGTCGTCCCCGTCAGCAAAAGACCGGATCCAAATGTAAGTAAAATATAAAAATTATATTTTCTTTTTTTAAAGACATCTTTGGTGACATGCCGTG